>OX377619.1:138450929-139048762 GCA_947397865.1 Polietes domitor
CTCCCGAGTTGACTCATTTCACTCTAGATACCACATATTACAACAGATTTTCTTTAAAATTGGCAAAACATCTTATATTTAAACTAGGAACACATATGGTAAAAATGGGTCAGATCGGTTCACATTTATATATAGCTCCCATTAAAATTTCGCTCCCGATTTGACTTTTTCTGCTCTAGAAGCCACATATTTTAACAGATCCTCATCAAATTAGGCGAAATATCTTATATTTGTTCTATAAACAGCCATGACGCAAATGGGTCAGTTCGGATCAGATTTATATATAGCTCCCACACAAATTTCATTGCCGATTTGACTTTTTCCACTCTATAAAACACATATATTAACAGATCTTCAAATCTTTCAAAATATCTCAATTTCAACTGGAAACACCCATGGTGAAAATGGGTCATCGGTTCAGATTTACATATAGCTCTCATACGAATTTCGCCAGAAAATTTTCCCATACAAATTTCGGATAGACTTTTTCTGCACCAGAAAGCACGAATTTTCACAAAATGAGCTTAACACGTTATATTTGAACTGGATTAACTTATTGTGAAAGTTAGTCACTATATTCCATGTTTGGATATAGCACCGATATAAATATTACCGATTTGACAAATTGGACCAGGTAATATTAGCCTATGATTAGTAAACATACAAAAATTCTTCCCGTTTTCACTTTTTTACCGAGTTGAATTGTTTTCTATACGAAAATTGGAGAATGGAATGGAAAATGGAGTGTACCATACAGCACTACTCAACAAAATGAAAAAAATTTCATGTACTCCGGATGCGATAATTTTTTCTGTGTAGATAACCTTGACATGAGCTCGAAAAACGCAATAAAATTTTTTTTTCGTTTGGTTTTTTTTTTATTTTTTTTTTTAAATTTTAAAATTTTTTTTTTGGTTAATTTGTTTCGTCCGGCATAACTCGGGAACCACTAGCCCGATTTAATTGAATTAAATTTTAAAAATTTATTAGCGTTTATTACTTTGCTTACGCAATCATATAAATTAAATAACCCTTTGTTTATTCCGTTTTGTTAATTCTGAGAATCAAAAAAAAAAGAAAAAACCTTACCATAGACAAAGTTGTGCATATGTCGAGCAAATTTTTGAAATTCATACCTTTACTCAATTGCGAATAAAAGCGAAATGCGTGCATCGATTTTCATGATCTTTGTCTCATTTTGCTCATAGGTTATGTGACTTTACGTAAAAGTAATAAGATTTGACATTTTTTTTCATTTTGGATTTTTTATGGATTTTTTAAAAAAAAAATTTTAAATCTTTAGGCAAAAAATAAGTTTTTTCCTTTATATATTCATTTTTAACTTGGAAACTGTTGCTTGTATAGGAAAACAATTAAGGGAATTGTAATTTTAAATTTTTTAAAATTTAATTCAATTAAATCGGGCTAGTGGTTCCCGAGTTATGCCGGACGAAACAAATTAACCAAAAAAAAAAATTTTAAAATTTAAAAAAAAAATAAAAAAAAAAACAAACGATAAAAAAAAATTTTATTGCGTTTTTCGAGCTCATGTCAAGGTTATCTACACAGAAAAAATTATCGCATCCCGAGTACATTTTGACTGTTGACTAGTGTAGTCGGCCCGCCCGACTTTAGCCTTTCCTTACTTGTTTTATTATGAATCTTGAATATAACTTGTTCTCTTTCATTTTTATTAAAAGTTGAAGTGTTATAACGAAAATTACTACGTTTTTTTTTTCCACGAGTGGAAACATTTGTAGCGTCCATTTTGTCGCGTCCGTAGTTCTGCTGTACCTAATTAAAAAACTAAGAGATTCTCATATTTCATAAATCTACGAACATAATATATCCTCTGACCTTCATTTACATGTATATGTATATGGAAAAATAAAGTTCTCAAAAAATCGCTGAACTTTCTATATATCTACAAGAGCTTCAAAAGTACTTCTGTTTTTGTAGCGTCCGTTTCAATATAAAATCCCTATAAATATTATAAAACCTTAGTGTAAGTCTGTCTGTCTGTTTGTTTTATATATATATTGTTTTGTATATATTTATATATATTTGTTTTATATATATATAGAATTGAATTGTATAGAAATGGAAAGTAGAGTTTATAATATTGTTGGCCCGCCAGACTTTAGACTTTCCTTACTTGTTTGCCCATAAATTCGATAAATAATCGTTCAAAAATTCGAGCAACCTGGATAGAGCCAAGGTTTTGAAATAATTTTCCTGTCAGTCTTATCATCCGCATTTGCTGTAAATCCTTCTGATGAAGGCTGTCATAGGCCAGAAATCATGATAAAGGCAGTGAGCACTCAGGTGATAAATATCGCAATCGTAATAAATTCGTAAAGAGCACTGTCCAAATTCATATATACAGATTTCTAATATTACAGATTTCAGCCTGTTAGCAGTTATTTGATAGTACATTCACTTTTTCCGTAGTCCTCGAAAGTGTCACTGTTTTAAAGTGCGATTAATTATTCTGCAACAACTAACTCTCATGAGTAATGTGAGCAATTCTTCGAAATGATTTCCTGAATAAATGAAATCCCTGGCACTAGAGATAGTACCAAGTTTCACAAAACTAAAATCCCAACACTTGAATTTCACTAGAATTCACACTTCTCATACCCTTTGTCTCTGCAAAACTTAATGATTGCGACATTTCCAAACCAAAGAAAACCAAAAGAAAACCAAGGAGTGTCCTTTTAGCAGGCCACGTAAAATTATCCCTTCTGAGAGTAAAATTGACCAAATGGCCAGGGTAATTATTTATACCAACGTCAACAGTCACAACAACAACAACAGCAACTACAAAAAACATGAACTCAATTTCAAAATAAACATTCCTAGGACGCTGAAGAAGGGAGGAGTAACCATTCGTAAGGAAAACCTCAACTGGGTACGTGCCAGAGTTTCAACTACACGTTAAGTATTTACATACTTCGTTACTTCGGCTACAAAGCAAGGATGAGATCGTGGCTAAAGTTTCAACTGCATTACACAATGACAGCAACAACAACTCTATGTTATTGTTTAGTTTGTGGAGCTCCTCGTGACGTCGTGCGACGACGTATGCCAGGGAATAATTTTATGGTATTTTAGACACAGGGCAGGCATTATTTAATTACAGCCACAACAATAACACCAGCACCAAGCACCGGCACATAACTTCCGCTTTTAGCCAAATAAGCCTTTTTCAATGGCCCGCAGAGGAGTCAATGAAGGTGAGGTGAGCGAGCGAGCGGTGTGCATGCAGCGCACGGCAGAAAAAGGGTTAAATTGTATGCTAAGAGGATTTCTAGGATACACACCCAGGCTAATAACCACAATACACTGAACAGCGCGAGGGCACGTTCACATTGTTTCAAGAGGCAAATCATAAATACCCACCTTTTCTCTTCGATCGAAATGTTTTTTATTAAAAGTGAGGCAGGCAACAAGCCACTCGTTGTGGGAATGCTCGATGAAAAATGTCAGTTTAATCTTGGAAATAAATATTATGCATCTCGAGGAAGACTACAAGGACGCACACTGAGGAGAAGGTGAAGAGGAGAGGTAGAGAGGAAAAAGTCAAAACTGAAGCGAAATTTGTATGAGAAATATATATAAATCTATCTGACTCACTTTTACCACAGATGTTTCTAGATCAAGCATAAGGTTTTGTGCCAAATTTGAAGAACATCGGTTAAAATATGTGGTCTCTAGAGGGGAAAAATCAAATCGGGATCTGAACCGATTTGCCCCACTTTCGCCATAGATGTTTCTAGTTGATTTATAGGGTACTGTCTCAAATTTGAAGCAAATCGGAAGCGGCATCGGTTTGGGGGATATATCTAAATCTCAACCGATTTAAATATCATCTTTTTAATTTCTTTTATTACCAAAATTATGCTGAATATTGCCTTTCTAATCATGTTTAGAAATTACTTCGAAACGAAGGAGTTCACTGTTTTGTTTAAATTGAATATCCCTGAAGATGATATCGAATATCTATATGACGAACGAAATATCGGAGAGTTCTAAATAAAACCATGTTGAAAGACTAAATATACAAATTACCACCTAAGGATGGGGGTATATTCACTTTGTCATTCCGTTTGTAACACCTTGAAATATCCATCGGAGACTCCATAAAGTATTTGGGTTGTGGTAAAATGAAATTTGGTGAATGAAAGAATTTTTTTCGAAATTTGTACTTTTTGGCGGAAAATTGGGCAAATGGGGATAAAAATAGTTCCAACCAAACGGCTGCAGCTTATTAATGAATATTAAAAAAAGAGATCTATTTGGCACCAATCAAGCGGCTAAAGCTAGAATTATGATATTCAGTATTAGCTAATATAAAACGAAATTCGAGCTAAATTCGTTTTCGCCTTCAATCTGAAATGCTTTTAAATTTTAAACGCTTATTTATTTTATCTATTTTTATAATTTAATAATCAGTAGCCATTTTTAGCAGACTGCAAACACTTTAGCGGTATGAATGCTGATGCAATATTGCAGAAAAACTGCTGATATGGCAGAAAAACTGCTGTAATAGCAGAAAATTGTCTGCTGATAGGCAGCAGACAATCGCTGCTGTTAATAACAGACTTTTTTCTTTAAGTGTAGAAAATACTGCCCAACAAATTTAAACTTTTTGATTGGAACAAAACAGGCACAAGCGACACTGGTTATAAATACAGATGAACAACATCTACCGGATCCGTTGGATAGATCACGAAAAAATTAAATTTACCGAAATACCCACTTTTTTGTCGAAAAATGATCGATCTTCCAAAAAAACATGGACGAATTTAGTAATTTTCTTGTATATGTTGGCATGCTATATAAGCGACACCATTAACAATTTTCGTCAATTTTTATACACTTCACGAGAGTATTATGTCTTTGTACATTTGTTTGTAACACCCACAAGGAAACGAATTAGATCAATCGTTTATTATACAGATCGGCTAAGAATCACTTTCTGAGTCAATTTAGCAATGTCCTTCTGTCTGTCCATCTATTGTTGTAATCAAATTACAGGTCGAAATAACAGTAAGATCTTAACAAAAATTGACACTAGTAAATTTTGCTGGCCAAGGACGAACGCTATTTAGTTTGAGGCAAATCAGTTCAGATTTAGATATAGCCCCCATACAAATGTCCCTTCCGATTTGACTAGAAACCACGCTCTAGAAACCACATATCAATTCATACCATACAAATATCGCTCCCGACTTATCTTTTTCCACTCTAGAAACCACATATTGTACCCGATTTGCTTTAAAATTAGCACAACATTTTATAATCCAACTAAAAACACCTGTGGTGAAAGTGGGTAAGATCGCTAAGTGTATCATATAGTCGTCTCCGTCCGACTTTAGCCTTTCCTTACTTGTTTTCGTAGAACATTTTAATAGAGTAACATTGACCCATAAAGAGAGGAGCTAGATGGTTAAGATCTTCCACAAAAATAATAATCATAAGATTCGATAATATAGTTCTGACAACATTTTTCTCACTTAGTATTTATAATGCTCCCTTCGAACACAAAATTAAAACTTTTACCCACTGTAAAAAGAAACTCAAACCAGTTGGACTATAATTTTATTCTGGAAAAATGGTCTACTCAACATAGGAGGTATGCAGGTATAGTTACCCAGCAATACTTCTGCCGTGCCAACGCTCATTTGTTTTAGTTTTTTCGTTTGTATTTTTTTTTTTCAAATCAAATATTGATTACAGACCAAAAAAATACAAACGATAAAACTAAAACAAATGAGCGTTGGCACGGCAGAAGTATTGCTGGGTAACTATACCTGCATATACACATACTTACATATGCAACTCAATGTGATGATTGTAAGATCCCAACATCCCAAATAGGAATAAAACCGCAATACATCTTGAGAACAATATTATAAAAATATTGAATTCACAACGAGTTTTTAGCAGTGCTTGAAAAATTCTTATAATACGCAACAGTTTCTTAAGTTCGCACACGAACTTTCTTCCTTTCTCATATTGTTTCATTTGGTGAAAAGTGTCAACAAGGCACTCTTCATTTTTGGACAAATTTGTTTTGTGGTTAGTGTTCGATATCAAAGTGAGTGTACGTGTAATTGTGTTGTGGTAAAAAATTGGTAATATTTTAATGAATTAATTAATAATGTACAATAAATATAAAAAAGTGTTCGAAGAGAAACAAAAATGTAAAACTGATGTATTGGATGAAGATTTAATAGCAGCCCAGCTGAAAATAATACTATCGAGTGTTACTATAAGAAGTAAGTTCAATTAAAAATATTAAATGAAAATATTAAACAATAAATTTCTACATGTCATAGATACAGTTTTATCAGTGGGCAAGGCAACACGGAGGACAAGTTCATAAAAGACACGGGAACGTTCGCTAAAAATCGTATTAAGCTGCGAATATATCTATATATATAAAAGAGTTGCGTTACTGACTGACTGACTGACTGACTTATCATTGACCAGCCCCCAGACCAAACGGCTGAAGCCAGGGTCATGAAATTTTCAGGGTAGTTCCCAAATATGACGTAGACGCCGACTAAGAAAGGGTTTTACGAAATTCGTACTTTTAGGGGATAAAATGGCCCAAAAAGGGATAAACATCGAACCTTCGTCCTGACTAAACGGCAGTAGCTATAAACATGAAATTCGGTGAGTTCCTTGCAATGACCATGCAGACGAGCTAAAAATAGGGATTTTTCAAAATTTGTACATTTAAGGGACGAGCGGGACAAAAAGTGATAAAAATGGTACCAACTAAAGTATTACAGCTAGAAACGTTAATTTTGGTATGTAAATTCCTCTGACCATATAGAAACGAAGTAAAATTGGATTTTTCGAAATTTGTACTTTTAAGGGACGAGCGGGACAAAAAGGGATAAAAATGGTACCAACTAAAGTATTACAGCTAGAAACGTGAAATTTGGTATGTCAATTCCTCTGACCATATAGAAACAAAGTAAAATTGGATTTTTCGAAATTTGTACTATTAAGGGACGAGCGGGACAAAAAGGGATAAAAATGGTACCAACTAAAGTATTACAGCTAGAAACGTGAAATTTGGTATGTAAATTCCTCTGACCATATAAAAACGAAGTAAAATTGGATTTTTCGAAATTTGTACTTTTAAGGGGCGAGCGGGACAAAAAGGGATAAAAATGGTACCAACTAAAGTATTACAGCTAGAATCATGAAATTTGGTATGTAAATTCCTCCGACCATATAGAAACGAAGTAAAATTGGATTTTCGAAATTTGTACTTTTAAGGGGCAAGCGGGACAAAAAGGGATAAAAATGGTACCAACTAAAGTATTACAGGTAGAATCGTGAAATTTGGTATGTAAATTCCTCTGACGATATAGAAACGAAGTAAAATTGTTTTTTTCGAAATTTTTGCTATTAAGGGGAGAGCGGGACAAAAAGGGATTAAAATGGTACCTACTAAAGTATTACAGCTAGAATCGTGAAATTTGGTATGTAAATTCCTCCGACCATATAGAAACGAAGTAAAATTGGATTTTCGAAATTTGTACTTTTAAGGGGCAAGCGGGACAAAAAGGGATAAAAATGGTACCAACTAAAGTATTACAGGTAGAATCGTGAAATTTGGTATGTAAATTCCTCTGATCATATAGAAACGAAGTAAAATTGGATTTTTCGAAATTTGTACTTTTAAGGGACGAGCGGGACAAAAAGGGATAAAAATGGTACCAACTAAAGTATTACAGCTAGAAACGTGAAATTTGGTATGTCAATTCCTCTGACCATATAGAAACGAAGTAAAATTGGATTTTTCGAAATTTGTACTATTAAGGGACGAGCGGGACAAAAAGGGATAAAAATGGTACCAACTAAAGTATTACAGCTAGAAACGTGAAATTTGGTATGTAAATTCCTCTGACCATATAAAAACGAAGTAAAATTGGATTTTTCGAAATTTGTACTTTTAAGGGGCGAGCGGGACAAAAAGGGATAAAAATGGTACCAACTAAAGTATTACAGCTAGAATCATGAAATTTGGTATGTAAATTCCTCCGACCATATAGAAACGAAGTAAAATTGGATTTTCGAAATTTGTACTTTTAAGGGGCAAGCGGGACAAAAAGGGATAAAAATGGTACCAGCTAATGTATTACAACTATAATCGTGAAATTTGGTATGTAAATTCCTCTGACCATATAGAAACGAAGTAAAATTGGATTTTCGAAATTTGTACTTTTAAGGGGCAAGCGGGACAAAAAGGGATAAAAATGGTACCAACTAAAGTATTACAGGTAGAATCATGAAATTTGGTATGTAAATTCCTCCGACCATATAGAAACGAAGTAAAATTGGATTTTCGAAATTTGTATTTTTAAGGGGCAAGCGGGACAAAAAGGGATAAAAATGGTACCAACTAAAGTATTACAGGTAGAATCGTGAAATTTGGTATGTAAATTCCTCTGATCATATAGAAACGAAGTAAAATTGGATTTTTCGAAATTTGTACTTTTAAGGGACGAGCGGGACAAAAAGGGATAAAAATGGTACCAACTAAAGTATTACAGCTAGAAACGTGAAATTTGGTATGTAAATTCCTCTGACCATATAAAAACGAAGTAAAATTGGATTTTTCGAAATTTGTACTTTTAAGGGGCGAGCGGGACAAAAAGGGATAAAAATGGTACCAACTAAAGTATTACAGCTAGAATCATGAAATTTGGTATGTAAATTCCTCCGACCATATAGAAACGAAGTAAAATTGGATTTTCGAAATTTGTACTTTTAAGGGGCAAGCGGGACAAAAAGGGATACAAATGGTACCAACTAAAGTATTACAGGTAGAATCGTGAAATTTGGTATGTAAATTCCTCTGATCATATAGAAACGAAGTAAAATTGGATTTTTCGAAATTTGTACTTTTAAGGGGCGAGCGGGACAAAAAGGGATAAAAATGGTACCAACTAAAGTATTACAGCTAGAATCATGAAATTTGGTATGTAAATTCCTCCGACCATATAGAAACGAAGTAAAATTGGATTTTCGAAATTTGTACTTTTAAGGGGCAAGCGGGACAAAAAGGGATAAAAATGGTACCAACTAAAGTATTACAGGTAGAATCGTGAAATTTGGTATGTAAATTCCTCTGACGATATAGAAACGAAGTAAAATTGGTTTTTTCGAAATTTGTGCTATTAAGGGGAGAGCGGGACAAAAAGGGATTAAAATGGTACCTACTAAAGTATTACAGCTAGAATCGTGAAATTTGGTATGTAAATTCCTCTGACCATATAGAAACGAAAAAATTTGTACTTAAAAGGGGGATACGGGACAACAAGGAATAAATGTGTTACCAACTAAAGTACATATTTGTAGAGGAAGCAAAAACACATTTTACCTATAGTGATTTGTCAAAATGTGTACTTTTTGGGAAAGAAGTGCTAAAAATTATAAACTGGCTGGCTGAATCTAGAAACATGAGATCGAGGATATAAATGGTTGTAATATTTTGTTCAAAACTTGGTAGAAAACTATACATACGAAGTAGTTCAGCTAAAATAGTGCATATAAAATAGTGCACATTCCTTTGACTGTGTGTGAGTGCTAGCTAATAGGAGGTTTCCAAAATACTATTTTAGATTTATCTATATCCACCAAAAGAAAATTAAATAAATACTATCCAAAGACGGATAAAATAAACAAATAACTGGCTTTTTCGCGTGCGAAGCAGCGGGTACTGCTAGTATATACATATATATATATATATATATATATATATACATATACATATATATATATATATATATAACACTTTATTTGGTTTTTTCTTATCACAGCTTAGTTATCCAGTCTTAAAGAAAAACAGACTTATTGTTATTAAAAGGAACACATGGCCACGCGTATTGGAATTGACTGCGACTTTCAAATCACAATACAATCATTCAACTTTCTATAGACATCATCATATGTGGGATACTAAATTCAAAGAAAGGTCAATATATTTCACAGTAGTAGGTTGTCTAAGTCGACAGTTATATTTTATTTTGTAATTTTAAGTGGGTTGTCTATTTTGGTAGTAAGATTTGACTGAGTTAGAACTCCGTCAAATCTCGGCGGCGTGGTTGAAGTCGATATGAGTCGATGAAATCGGCGGCGGCGCAGCTCGTGCAGATCCATGAGGCGGCGGCGGCTTGTCGGATTAAAATCGGTCGGCTTGTATCTCTGAACTGGGATATTGGCCTGGCTTATTTTTTTACAACTAATTTTTAATTACAAATGAAATGTACAAAAATGGACTGAATTAATGGAATGATATTAACGAAAATTACCAAAACTAAATTTTAATGTAAGCTTATTCTACAATTACAAGGATAAGTTTAAGACAATATTATTTTCGTAAGCTTATTCTACAATTACTAGGATAAGCTTATAGTAAGCGTACACATTTAATATTATCAAGAGGGTTCCGTTTCGATTTTTCTACAATTGTTATACAAGCATTTTCAAATGGATTCTCAACTCTTTTTCAAGCTTGAGGCTTGAGTTGGAAAGCTTATTATAATATTATTCTCAAGTCATTTGTTATGTTGGGCTGGCATGCGTACTTTATTACTTGGTGCAATTTTTTAAACGCAAATTCGGCAAGTGAGTTGTACTTTTCTTTCGTTTGCGAGAATCATCTCCTTATAGAGGCCGGGTTTGATGTTGCAAAGTCGCTGCGAAGCCACTTGAAAAGACTTTTGACATGGTCGAAATCATGATCGTGGTAGTCTGCAGCCATGTAATAAATGTCACCATGCCATTTGTAAATAAATTTGCATTCTGTTAAATATAGATGCAAAATGGTCTTGAGCCAGGACAATATCCCAGTTCAAATCAAATATTGATTACAGACCAAAAAAATAAAGGGTGATTTTTTAAGAGCTTGATAACTTTTTTTAAAAAAAAAAACGCATAAAATTTGCAAAATCTCATCGGTTCTTTATTTGAAACGTTAGATTGGTCCATGACATTTACTTTCTGAAGATAATTTCATTTAAATGTTGACCGCGGCTGCGTCTTAGGTGGTCCATCCGCTTAGTCCAATTTTGGCATTTCCACGTTTTTGAGTAACAGAGACCCAATTGGTGCGAACGGCGACGAATCGAAAATTGGTGGTCATCATTAACACTGGCCGATACAGCTGCGATATTTTCTTCAGTTCGCACTCTACGTAAGCGTGTTGGTGGTTTAATGTCCAACAATGTAAATTTGGTGCGAAATTTAGTCACAATAGCCCGAATAGCCGCTTCAGTGGGTCGATTAAACTGACCATAAAATGGAAGCGCGCAATGAACTTTCTTAACAGAGCACGCATTTTGATAATAAAATTCAATAATTTGCAAGCGTTGTTCGTTTGTAAGACGATTCATGATGAAATGTCAAAGCATACTGAGCATCTTTCTCTTTGACACCATGTCTGAAATCCCACGTGATCTGTCAAATACTAATGCATGAAAATCCTAACCTCAAAAAAATCACTCTTTACAAACGAAAGAACTAACACAAATTTTGAAAATTCTAAAATCCTGACAAGATATCGAACAATTACTGCAACGAGGGAAATTCGCTTGATTTTCGCACATATTATCCATATTGCTTCCTATTGTTCCTACGAGGAACATAAGACCTCAACGATTTCCTACCATCCTTGTAGCTTCTTGTTTATCTGCCGGCGCGATGTGTGGCTTGTACAAACTTACCTGCTGTTGACTTGAGTATTCCACTCTAGAATTCATCTGATGATGTCGTGTTGTTCGAATATGCATGCGTTAAAAGTATAACTATTAAAAAATAACACAGAATATATATATTTTAAATTTTGTATTTGTTTTTCGAGCAAGTTGCAAACTAATGCCATCATTCCCAATATAAAGTGTTTTATATCATACATTTGACTAATATTTTTCTTCGAGTCTGTCGGACATGATTTCCTATAACGTTCAAATGAAAATTGTTGAAACTGTCCTTCCTGCGTCGGTGATTGTCTGCTCGTGTTTTGTTTTATTTTTTTTCGTGAATGGCAGAAGGTAGAAATAAATTTTTATGTTTTACAAATAAAACATACACTTCGATGCACACTCCCTCGCCGTTTTTTTGTCCCCTGAATTTCAATCCTTTCAGTATTCAATTGTTCCGAAAACCATAAATATTATAGTTACATTTCAATCATACTTTCAAATTTTATGCTTTATTGCACACATGTATGGACATAAATACACGAACACACACACAAACACTCAGTTATTCACACAAACACACTCCGGAGTCGCTTTAGCAAATTGAATTGAAAACAATTTTAACCGGAAGCCAAACATACGTATCAATGCGTGAAAGAGTCAGCATCGACAGCGACATTCACACAGTTACATACATCCGGCAGAAGTCAATGTCATGTCACATAAAAATTGCGGTTTTCCCTTCACTCCAAATGTCACAGCGTCCACATCCTTTCACACACCCAAACACACACACGCGGGCGGGCACTTTCCCATCCTTTGGGCTATTGAGCGAACACAGGTTGATTTCACAAAATCGAAAAAGCTAACGACCGACCTGTCTGTACCCCTTTTTTATGTTTATGACATTATATCGTATTTTGTATGTTGTATGTTGACTGTTGTATTCTCATTCGCATTCACATTCAATATTCAATATTTTTATGTTTTATAATGGCAAACAGAAAAAAAATCATCCCACACGTTTGAATGGGGTTGCCTCATTCTGGGCATCCTTGCGGCAACCAGCCAACCAAACAACCCGTAACATGTCTGTCATTTTATTTTTACTGATCATAATGCTGGGGCTTGTTTTTGTTGTTGTTTTATTTTCATGCTTCCCATAGTTCATTTGATATGGAATTTTGCAAACATGACCCCGTCACGTTTCTGTGAAATTGTTACTTTTAATATAATCATGAAATATACTTTTATCCTGCTCCCAGTTTTTGAATGGCATGTCACACGAAGGTAAATAATGTGTCTGGCGACATTTTCTAGTCTGACTTGAGTTTCAGTTTAAATACATAAATGTGAATACTTCATTCGATTATCGTAAGAGTTTGGTAGTGAATAGTATTGACCATCTGCATCGGTGTGAAAATGGTTCCACATGGTCAGCTCCAAATTAAAAATTAATTTTTTGATTTGCACTCGGATATTGTCCTGACTCAAGACATTGAGGGCGCTTTTTTTATAATGTTATCCATAATCGGGTATGTAAACCTTTCTAAGTAACTGGATAATTGTCATGTTGAACTACAGAATTATTGCCGCAACGATGGATGGAGACGTCCAAGCAGGTATAGGTACAACTCAATCCCCTCTTTTATGGTTACTTGATAAACTACGAACTTGAAGAGCTCAAACGAATTAAGGTAGAGGCATATGTGGACGATGCAAATCATGTACTGTGGGCAGCCAGTAGTGACATTGTGATGAATCAAAGCCAAGCGGAGATAGTACTATTTACTATAAAGACCAATATTCCAAGATTAGACTACCTCGTTTAAGTGGTAGTAACCCAGTCAGAAATTGCGGACGGTGCCCAAAAAACGTTCCCAAAGCGCAGAACGCTAAAAACGCTTTAAAAGTACTTGTTTTGCAAAATTTACAATCGTTCTTAAAATAAAAAATTCTTCAAATTTTACAAATCTGCAAAATAATATTAAATCCGGTTTATAAATTTTCCAAAAATTATTTTTTATTTATTATTATTTTGTTCAGTTTTATTACAATTATTATTTAATTTATTGTCATGACTGTACAAGTGTTATAGCAATTATCCTTGCATTTGGTAAGAATACACTTAACTTCTACCATTTGTATACTAACTACGATACTATTTTCCGATAAATTACTTACGGCCCAATGCTGGTAGAGGAAATCGGATGATGAAAAAAATCTGTTATATCTCTAAAACATGTAAGGAAAGGCTAAAGTCGGACGGGGCCGACTATATGATAGCATCCACTTTCCATTGCAATTCAATTCGGTAAAAATGTGAAATCGGGAAGGATTTTTGTATCGGTCCCAATAATGAACCGTTCTGCCAAATTATTTAAATATATTCTGTAAATGTATGTGTTGGACAGAACATGTTAAATCAGAAAGGATATTTGGTAAATGTATGGGGGTATATTAAAACCTGGATCGATGTGACCCGAATTGTTATGTTTATAGGCGAAATATAATATGTAAAGTGTGGCCAAAATTGGTTAAACATTTGGGAGCAACATTTGTATGGGGGCTATATCTAAATCTGAACCGATCTTACCCACTTTACAATATATCTAATGTGTTGTACCATTGTACGGGGGCTATATCTAATACTCATCCGATCTTACCTGCTTTCATCACAGGTATTTTTAGTTGGATTAAAAGATGTTCGACCAAATTAAAAGAAAAAATATTTAAATCTTAACCGATCTTACCCGTTTTCACCACATAGAGAAAACACATAATTAAATCAACAACTATACAACCTTATTATACCCTAAACCACTTCGTGGACTATGGTATTATAAGTTAGTTTTCCGCCGAATGTTTGTAACACCAAGAAATAATTGAGCTAGACCCACCTTTAAGTATACGGATCGGCTTAGAATCACCAGCTGAATCGATTTAACGATGTATGTCTGTCCGTCCGTCTGTTGTCCATCTAAGCTTGTTCGCACTCTACAGGTCGCAATGGTGGTACGATTATAATGAAATTTGGCAGAAATTATTTTTTCTGGCCAAGAACGACTGTTATTGAATTTTGAAGGAAATCGGTTTAGATTTAGATATAGCTTGCATACAAATATCCCTTTAATTTACACTATTACTGCTCTAGAATACACATTTTACATGGGATCATGACCAAATTTTCAGGATCGTGTTATATTTGAACTAGAAACAGCTCACAGGAAAGTGGGCCACATACAAATGTACATCCGATTTACAATATTACTGCTCTAAAATGCACATTTTACATCGGATCTTGATCAAATTTTCCACACGTTGTTACATTTATACTAGAAACACGTGATTTGAAAGCCAGCTATATAGGTCTATGTTTTGGTATAGCCACCATACAAATGGGCCCCCTAGTTTGCACTATTATCGCTCTAGAACCCTCATCATACATTGGATCTTGATAAAATTTTGCAGATCATGTTATATTTAAATAAAGAATACCTACTTTGAAAGTGATCTATAAAGGCCCACTTTTTAAGGTAGCGCCCTTACAAATGGGCCCCCATTTTAATTATCTTATCTCTAGGACCCACATTTTACATCGGAAGTTTTTCAAATTTTGCAGATTATATTATATTTCAACTACGAATACATACTATGAAAGTGAAATATATGGGTCCATATTTTGGTATAACCCACAAATTGGGCCCCATTCTACTCTATTACATCTCAAGGACCCACATCGTGCATCGGCTCTCGATATAACTTTGCATATCATGTCATATTTCAACTAAGAATACCTACTTTAAAAGTGATCTATATGGAACCACATTTTAATGTAGCGCCCTTACAAATGGCCCAGTTTTAATTTTTAACCCTCAAGTACACAAATTGTACATAGTTTTTTTTTTCAAGTATTGGAGTATTTAGAAGATGAGACAGATCCTGACGAGGAACTAACGAACTACTTCATAAATGTTTTACGACTTTGTCGTTGTAAAAAGTAGTACGTACGGAACAGACTAGACAGGTAATTTAATCATCAATATGCTTCTTACCGTTGCCGGAAATTTTTATTGATATTTCAGATTCAAAAATTACGTACAGTACCTAAACAATGAAGATTTAAAATAAGTCATACCGCCAGTGGGTCTTCGAATTGAATGCCGCGAAAAATTATTTGCATGGTGAAAGGTGGGTTATTTTGATATCTTTATGGTTTTATTAAATTATTTGTATTTTATGTTTAGTTAGGGATTGATAATGAGGTCTTGTTGGTGCCAGAAAATGTGCAAGATTGGAAAAAACAGATGTTTAATTGTTCATCGCTGGCTTCAACATCACATTCACCTTTGCCCTCTCCAAGATCAGATTTATCTCTCGATAAGGTAAGTAAAAGTATCGACAAAAAATTGATACGCTATTTATGCAATTAAAATGTATTTATTTTCTTACAAAAATTTTTTCTATTATTTTGGAAAAATCTTAGAAAAAAAAATAATAAAAAAACATTTTATAAACAAAAATAAATAAAAATCGACTTATCCTTTTAAGGATAGCAAACTTTTTCTTAAAACCTAAAAACTATTTGCTCACTGTAAAGTTTTGAATCCTCGTAAAATTAAAATAAGTTCATTCCAACTATGAGTTCGAAAAGTTTTCTTTTAATAGCATTCCATTTCATTTAGATTCCATAAATAATGGCAAAACTTATGTTAGACCGAAATAAAAAAATAAATAAAAACATTTGAAAATTTGTATCATTTAAAATTTAATACAGGTTAATTTAGTACAGGGTAAGTATGTGAGCATTCATCATGGCGAAATATTAAATAAAACCACGTTCCATTGTAGATTAACGTGATTAAATTAAAAACGTTTTATTGTTGATTTTACTACGTACGTTGTAAATATAGCATTGTTTCTATATTGATAACAAAATGTTTGCATTTTAAAAGCAACATTGATCATTCTTATATCAATACTGTTTCATTATAGATTCATTAACGTTCCATAATGATTTTGTCTGTGTATAGGTGTTTCCAGATGGATTATAAGATATGCAAAATTTAAATAAAATTGGGTACAAAATGTGGTTTCTAGAGCGGAAAGCGTCAAAACGAGAGCGATTTTTGTATGGGGCTATATCTAAATCTGAACCGATCTCACCCACTTTTACTGTAGGTGTTTCTATGTTGTGCCAAATTTAAATAAAATCTGGTAGAATTGGTTCTTAATACACATGCAAAAAATCCGCCAGATCGCGAGAAAATTATACAGTTACTATCAATTAATCTTTAGTCAAATTTAATGAATATGGTAAATAATAAAGTAAGTGATCCAACTTTTCAGCAGATATTCCGAGTAAAGTAAATATAACATGATCTGGAAAAATTGATCAAGATCCAATGATAAATACAGATAATACAGCGGTAGTAGGATGAATCGGACGGACATTTGAAGGGGGCCTATAACAACACTTGAGGCCTGTGCCTAAATATGGGCCTGCATAGTTTTATTCACGGTATGTATTTCTAGTTGAAACATATAATGATCTGCAAAATTTGATGAAGATCCGATGGAAGATGTAGTTTCTAACCCCATTTGGGTTATTCCAAAGTATGGACATATGGGCATCTCCCAAACAAGTAAGGAAAGGCTAAAGACGGGTGGAGCCACTATATGATACATCCCACTTTCTATCTCATTACAATTCAATGCAGTAAAAAATGCATCGGGAAGTATTTTTGAATCATGTAAATGTATGTGTTTGACAAAAAATCCCTACCAACATTTGGATGATATATCACCAAGAAGATATTGCGGCAATGCCTTCCATTTATCATTTTTATGAAATTCATCAAAATAAATTGTTTCCTATCACCCTTGTATCATTTTGAACAAATGTTGGCGATATTGACTTTGTTGTCATTTTTCGTATGAATGTTTCGGAAATAATAAAAGAAAATATATGTTTCATTAGAAATCCGTGTTTCTTTTCATATTTTGTTGGAGCATTGCAAAATGGACTAGCACGCAATAAGTAAAAGAGAAGCTATAAGTTCAAGTTCTAAATGAAACAAGTAACAAGTGATGAAAAGCCAACTGGTAAGTTGATTATTGATGCAGATCTTTTGGGTACAAAATTTTATCAGACATTAAGATTTTTTTTGCATTTCACAGAGGCAATGTTTTCAAAACGAATTCGATGAGTGGCATGCAGTTTTGATAAGACACGCTCTCAAAAAGCTTTTAACTAACCGCTTGGTCAACAAATATACTTGGATGGGAACCAAGGAGAAGCCCTCGACTCAAAATTATAAAATTTGAATAATATAGCTTGTATTATATGCATTTTATTTGTTTTCATTTCAGGCATATGCTTTGGTTCTTTTCCGAACCCAAGTGCAAAAACGTCCATTTGATTAACCAGAAACTTGCGAAAGGCCGAAATAATAAAGAACATAAGACGAAAACAGCAGTGATGTCCATCTATTTAATTTCTAACTCTTAGTTGTTCAATGTTTACTTATCATTTATGAAGTTATTTTATTTGTTTATTCACCACTTTATGTAATTATTAAAAAAAAAAAACATAAAAATATGGAAAATTGCGTTTTTGTCTTCTAGGTGGTTATCTGGCGATATCCCATTTTTATCTTCCAGTTGATATTATGGCGATATCATTCAGATTTCTTGCGGATGATAATCTGGCAATATCGCCGATTTATCAAACTTCTCCAATTGAGGTAACTTCCGCAATACGAATATGATAGTTGGCGCAATATTATTTTTCTTCTAGACGATACGATTTCGAATCGTTTTCGTATTGCTTTGCTTGTTGGGAAGAAGTTGTGCCAATTTTAAAGAAAATCGGGTACAATATGTGGTTTCTAGAGCGGAAAAAGTCAAATCGGAAGCGACATTTGTATGGGGGCGATATCTAAATCTGAACCGATCTTACCCACTTTCACCATAGGTGTTTCTAGTTCGATTATAAAATGTTGTGCCAATTTTAAAGAAAATCGGAAACAATATGCGGTTTCTAAAGCGGAAAAAGTTAAATCGGGAGCGAAATTTGTATGGGGACTATGTCTAAATCTGAACCGATCTAATCCGCTTTCATCACAGGTATTTCTAGTTATATTATAAGAGGTTATGCAAAATTTGAAGAAAATCGGGTACTATATGTGCTTTATAGGGCGGAAAAAGTCAAATCGGGAGCGACATTTGTATGGGGGCTATATATAAATCTGAACCGATCTTACCCACTTTCAGCATAGGTGTTTCTAGTTCGATTATAAAATGTTGTGCCAATTTTAAAGAAAATCGGAAACAATATGCGGTTTCTAAAGCGGAAAAAGTAAAATCGGGAGCGACATTTGTATGGAGACTATGTCTAAATCTGAACCGATCTAATCCGCTTTCATGCAAAATTTGAAGAAAATCGGTCACTATATGTGCTTTATAGGGCGGAAAAAGTCAAATCAGGGGCTATATCTAATATGATCCTCATACCGATCGTCCTTGGCCAAAAAAGTAACTTCTGCCAAATTTCATGATAATCGGACAGCAATTGCGACCTGTAGAGTGAGAGTTAAATCGATTCAGCTGGTGATTCTAAGCCGATCCGTATACTTAAAGGTGGGTCTAGCTTAATTATTTCTTGGTGTTACAAACATTTGGCGCTAAACTAACTTATAATACCCTAGTCCACGAAGTGCTGTAGAGTATAAAACATGTACCAATTTTAATTAATTTGTAATTTTGTTGTAAAGAGTGATTTTTTTGAGGTTAGGATTTTCATGCATTAGTATTTGACAGATCACGTGGGATTTCAGACATGGTGTCAAAGAGAAAGATGCTCAGTATGCTTTGACATTTCATCATGAATAGACTTACTAACGAGCAACGGTTGCAAATCATTGAATTTTATTATCAAAATGCGTGCTCTGTTAAGCAAGTTCATCGCACGCTTCCATTTTATGGTCAGTTTAATCGACCCACTGAAGCGGCTATTCGGGCTATTGTGACTAAATTTCGCACCAAATTTTCATTGTTGGACATTAAACCACCAAGACGCTTACGTAGAGTACGAACTGAAGAAAATATCGCAGCTGTATCGGCCAATGTTAATGATGACCATCAATTATCGATTCGTCGCCGTTCGCAGCAATTGGGCCTCTGTTACTCAAAAACGTGGAAATGCCAAAATTGGACTAAGCGGATGGACCACTTGAGGCGCAGCCGCGGTCAACAGTTAAATGAAATTATCTTCAAAAAGTAAATGTCATGGACCAATCTAACGTTTCAAATAAAGAACTGATGAGATTTTGCAAATTTTATGCGTTTTTTTTTAAAAAAGTTATCAAGCTCTTAAAAAATCACCCTTTATAAGCTGGCGTATAATTTTGCTATTTAAGCGGTAAGAACATTATTTACAACTTTGGTGTCTTCAGTGACCCTCACCGAAAATTTCCGACAAATATTTTCGTAGAACATTTGTATCCTTAAATGTCCTAGTTGAAACGACTTTTTCCATAAAGAGAGGAGATCTTTTACAAAAATAATCCTCATAAAATTTCACAATATAGTTCTGACAATAAGAAATCTCTCAGACATTAACTTATAACACTTTTCTCACTTAGAATATTGCTTCATACCAGCTGGACTATAAGTTTGTTATGAAAAAATTATCTACTCAACACGCCCTTTCAGAATTATAGGTTCGCTACTCTGTTTCAAAAATGCTGTTGGACAGTGTAATCATTATTAATTCGAATGTAACATTATATTACAAGAATGATCTGGTTTCATTGTACGTTGTAATTCACATTCCTTTAATGGGTCACTTGACATTAGCATTTTGGTGCGGAGCCAATGAATTGCTGTAAACTAAATATAAAGCTATTTTTTTCTATTAATCTTTCTTGCTGCAGTAATGAAACATTTGCATTATATCAAAGAATCAATCAATCACTAATTCCTCGTTCTTACTCTACAACAATTATAAATGTGATTGTAGACGTAATTTTAATTATATACGGGCGAAAGTTAGACGGATCTGACTAAATCGTCTTAGAATTTTACCACTACCCAGAATATGCATATATCACGATGTTGTGAGCTGAATGACAAAATGAATATACATTCCTTCCTAAGGTGGGCAGTATAAAAATCTGCGTAGAAGATGTTGCTCAAAAGGAACAATGTACTACATAGATTGATACAGATTTGACTCAGTTCAACCTTATCACAATTTCCAACAGGTAACGTTGATAATTTAAATAATTCCCCATGTTATTTACTCCATCCGCTACTAATTAACTTAATTAAATATTATGTGAAATGTAAATTTCTATTAATTGAACTACCCCAGGAAAGGTTAAAACTTAATTAATGCCTACCTTCTACCCCATTGAAAATGGAAATGGAATGGGAAAACAACCAGTCGTAGCATCATTTCGTCAGTCATTCGACGGAATACTAAAGTAAACACATTCAACTCTTTGCCTACAACAAAGGAAACAATAAAATAACGATAAAGAATAATAATTTCAAGAATAAATTTACATTACACTTCAGATAAGATGGACAACTTTATATTTTCAGTCAAACTGTTTAAGAAACAAAGAAAACGTCAAAAAGGATGACGAAATGGAACTCCCCCGGAGGCAGCCAAAAGTTGTTCTCAACTCAAAACAAAAAGGAAATAACGAAGGAAGGATAATTGAAAGTTAAAAAGTTGGCAACAAAGATAAACGGCAGAAGGTTGCTGCGAATGAATGAATAGTTGATATAATCCAGTCAAGTGATGCTCTATTGAAGGAGATATTAAATGATTGTAGTAAGTATATTATGAATTATTGAACATTAATGTTTTCGCCGATTTTTTGGAGAAGAGAGACTTAAACATCATCAACTGCCACAATCCGTATCAAGGTAAAATATTATTCTAATATGCCTGATCGGAACCCGAGTAAAATCTTTTTGTAATATGATTATCCTTAAGCACTGCGAATAGAATAAGATTGCAGTCAAAAGCCAAGGGAAATGCGAGGCAAATTTACAGTAAAAAATAAGTGTTGTGGAAATGCCTATTGTGCGAAAAGGAGAAGTGAATGGATTAGCGTGAGTCTGAGCAAATAGAGATATAAAGATGAAGAATTAGGGTTGACGATTTTACAAAAAAGTAAACATCGAAGAGGCAATGACAAATCTTTAAAAGAAAATTATTTAAGCAAAATATACATTAAGTTTGGTAGCATTTATTTATTTCTGTAAACTTTAATATTGGGGGGTTTCATCTACTTTTACAAAAAATAAAGTCAGTCTATGGCGCAATGGCAAATGATGTAAATTTGATTACGTGAGCGTTTGGCAACCATTCATATTTTATTACCAGGATCTTCGAGAAAAGGTATTTGTCAGTAAAAGAAAGCAGAAAGTCTACTGAAAGAGCAGATTTTCTGCTGAAAAAGAGACAGCAGATATGCTGATATGGTAAACAGCTGTTTGCTGTTTTTAGCAATATAGAAAAAACCTTAAGCATATGTACAGAACAGCATGACCACTTAAATATACATGCTAACAAAACGTTTTTGAATAAAAGTTGTTATAAATCCATTTATTGCCGCGGAAAGATATTGCGATTGCCCTTTTTAATGATACGCATATTGTCCCAAGCTAATATAAAAGGGACGCTTTTCTATTTTTATATTTTAATTAACAGCAGCCAATTTTAGCAGACTGCAAACTCTTTACCAGTGTGAATGGTAATGTAAGATTGCAGAATAACTGCTGTTATAAAAAAAAACTGCTGTAATAGCAGAAAAGTTTCTGCTGATAGGCAGCAGACAATCACTGATTTTATTAACCGACTTGTTCTCTAAGTGTAGAACTTCTTTTTTTAAATAGTGGCTTGAAAGTACATACATACATATTAGAGTGGCTTAAAAAAAGTTGTTGATGTTCCCGACTAAAATGAAATATTGGTTTGTTTTATGTGTTCTCCCGAAATATTTCGCTTTTATTATTGTCCGTTCGTTAGCTGGACACGTTCAAAATAACCTCTATAAATCAGGGGTTTCTTGAATAAAATTCACGGTGAGAATGGTATTAAGAAAAACCCTGCTAGAAATTAAAATCTGATACGAGCCTTATAGAACCAAATGTTACAAACCATGCATTGCAAACGGAATATACGAATAACCACACCATATTATATCTGACCTGTGAACATCTGTTGTGGAAGTGGAATATGTGGGTCAATGTTTTGATATATCCCTTATACAAATGTCCCACCCGATTTATATACTCAGAGAGTATAGAAATTTAAAAATGCAAATTGTATTTTATTTAAAAATTAAAGTACTGTATTTTCTTTTGTATAAGTAATGTCAACATAAAAAATTCATAGGTTACTCCAATACTTTTTCGCAGAAACGAAGAATTTCATCTCGTCAGTAGATTTTTACATAATTATTAATTAAAAAGTTAATGACTTTTCAATATTTTCATTCCAATTAGTGATTCTTATTTACACATTTTTAAAACTACTAAACGATTTTTTATTAAATTTCCAAACTTGTATTGTAGTACACAATTAAAAGTTCATAAGATATGGCTCTAGTGAAATATTAAGAAGTGGCGAAATTACGTTACACAACCTTGAAATAGGCACAATTCGTTTGTTTGTATTTTTCATAACCTTTGTCCGAAATTCAAGAAAATGTCCATGATTTTTTATGTAATTTTCGTGTTTTCATGATTTTACTGCACAATTGCCATTTCAGACGAGTTATTTTAAAAAGAATTGTCTAGAAGAAAGTCTAGAAGGTTTTAAAAAAGTATATGTTTGAAGCCTCTCTGTGGGGTTTGAACCCCCAAACCCCCCCCCCTGCTCTCTGAGCTGCTGAAGGTTATAAACTATATATGCAATTACCGATATTTTACATCATTATAATTATTAGTTGCTTATCATTTTATTAAATCTGTGTCCCAAAACTGCATAATATCCAAATTTGCAGAAAAAATAAATGCTACCCCACCTAATGTATATTATTCTTAAATAAGTTTATTTACATTCTTGAATTTCAAATGGAATCTTTTGAATTTCAAATGGAATAATTTTTGAATTTCAAATGAAAACTTTTGAATTTCAAATGGCGTATTTTGAATTACAAATGATGAGTTTTGAATTTCAAATGACGACTTTTGAATTTCAAAAGGTGTCTTTTGAATTACAAATGACGAGTTTTGAATTTCAAATGATGAGTTTTGAATTTCAAATGATATTTTTTGAATTTCAATTGATATTTTTTGAATTTCAAATGGTGCCTTTTGAATTTCACTTAAAAATGGTGTAGTTTGTATAAGTCTGGAACTAAAGGTAAAATGGAGTTAATTGGCGTCTTTAGTTTTTGATTTCCTCATCCTGTTAACCCTTAAAGTTCCCAAGGATACAATTTTTCAAAACCTACTTTAAATATTTCGCAACCTTCTAATTTTATTTTACAACGACTTTTAATAAACTTGTTACTTATTCACGTAATTTAAAACTGAGGCATTTTTCCGAATCAACTGCTAGTTTTCGAGAAGGCAACCGGTTATTTATTTTCTAAAAAATTATACGATTTAAATTATATCTACTAGTTTAATGCAAATGAAATCATTTTCCTTTAGAAAATGATAATATTATTAAATCATACTTACTATCAAAATTGTTTTGTAATATGAAATGCCAGTTTCACTCATTCTTCACTTTCACTCAGTAAAAGTTTCCCACTTATTTTAAAACAATTTTTTCGTTTATTTTTTTTTGTCTGTCAATATACCAGTTGAAATCAATATTTGATTTCAACTGGTATATTGTCCTGACTCAATATCATTTTGCTTCTATATTTTACAGAAATCAAATTATAGAAGTCAAAAAAGCGCACCAAGTAACAAGTTCACTTATCATATCGATCACTTATAATAATTCACACGTTATGATATAAATGTATTTTTGAACAATATTTTCCCTCAACTACTCACGAGCGAATTACAAAATTATTTTTATACCCTCCAGGATGGGCTTATACTAAGTTTGTCATTACGTTTCTAACACCGTGAAATGTCGACCTAAGACCCTATATAGTATATATATGCTTGATCATCATAAAATTCTAAGACGATCAGACCATGTCCGTGTGTCAGTTCTTCTGATGAAAGTACGCTAGCATCTAAACGAAAGGAGTTAGAACGTCCAAATTTGGCATGAAATGGGCGAAATCGGGTGATACAAATTATACCACCCAAATGGCCGCAGTTAGAATCATGAAATTCTGTATATACAGGGTTTTCCAACAAGAGGTGTTATTTCGGTATTCAAAGAAAAATGCCATTTTTTTAAATTCGGCATATTCAGGGTTTTCCAACAAGAGGTGTTTTTTTGGCATTCAAAGAAAAATGCCTTTTTTGAGATAAATGATCGGATTTTTATTTCATAATAAAGAGGAAGGTATGCCGTTAATAATGAAAAACAACATCAGCCAAATGGCCACCACGACCACGCTTACAGGACCATATCCTTTTTATGAAATTTTCAATAACCAAATCCCAAAGTGGCTGCCCTATGTCCTCGATAGCCTCACGATTCTATCTTTGAGGTCTTGAAACGACGCTGGGCTGTTGGCGTAGACCTTATCTTCCACGTGGCCCCAAATGATCACAATTGTGATCACCACTTCGAGAGATAACACGGTCCGGAAACTTTTCCCGTAAAAGAGCAATGGTTTCCTTGCTTGTGTGGCACGTAGCGCCGTCTTGTTGAAAGTAAACGTTGACCAACCAGATCAATACCATCCAACTCCGACCATAAACTCATTAATCATCTCTCGATAGCGCAATCCATTCACCGTAACTGTTGATCCAACCTCATTTTTGAAAAAGTAAAATCCAATGACAGCACCAAACAGTCACACGATGAGGATGGAAAGGCTGCTTTCTCAGCAATAACTGTTGGGGTTACCGAGCCCCAGATGCGACAATTTTGCTTGTTGACGTAGCTACCGAGGTGGAAATGGGCCTCATCAGTCAAAATAATTTATTTGATTTATTTTTGTAGTGAATTTTAATAATTTCAATGCGTCGTTGAAGCGTGTATCGTTCCATTTTTATACATCCACGAGCAGTATTATGTCTTTGTGCATTTGTTTGTAACACCCAAAACGAAGGGAGATAGACCCATTGTTAATTATACCAATCGGCTTAGAATCATTTTCTGAGTCAATTTAGCAATGTCCGTCTGTCTGTCTGTCCATCTATTGTTGTAATCACGATACAGGTCGCAATTGTAGCCAGAACCAAACGAAACTTTGCACAACGAAATTTTTCGGGACAAGGACCAACGCTATTTAATTTGAAGAAAATCGGTTCAGATTTAGATATAGCCCCCATACGAATTTCACTCCCGATTTGACTCTATTACCTCTAGATACCACATATTTCAACAGATTTTCTTCAAAATTGGCAAAACATCTTATAGTTCAACTAGAAACACCTGTGGTAAAAATGTGCTAGATCGGTTCTGATTTATATATGGCTCCCATTAAAATTTCGCTCCCGATTTGACTTTTTCTGCTCTAGAAACCACATATGTTAACAGATCTTCTTCAAACCTTGTAAAATATCTTATATTTCAACTAGAAATACCCACAGTGAAAATATGTCACATCGGTTCAGATTTACATATAGCTCTCATACAAATTTCGTTCCCCCAGAAACCGTGTATTTTCAAAGAATTTCTTAAAATTGGACATAACTTCAACTGGAAGAACTTATTGTGAAAGTTAGTCACTTCATTCCATGTTTGGATATAGCCCCGATACAAATATTATTCTCGATTTGACAAATTGGACCAGGTAATATTAGCCTGTGATTAGGAAACATACAAATTTTTTTCCCGTTTTCACTTTTTTACTGAATTAAACTGTTTTCAGATAGAAAGTGGAGTGTATCATATAGTCGGCCCGCCCGACTTCAGCCTTTCCTTACTTGTTAGTAATGGCGTAGTTTCTACTTGTCAAATGTCAAAGAATAAAAGCTTCAAAAGTGACAGCTACCGAAATACATTTAACTGCGTAGACACGACAAATGAAAAAATAATTAAAATTTTATATTTATTTATAAAATTATTTTTACAATATTTTTTGTTTTGATTTGGCTATAATAAATAATAATATATAATAAGGGTATATAAAGTTCGGCCTGGCCGACCAAAAAGCTATGAAAAAAATCTTGTTCTTACGTTCTTTTTCATGTAGCGCCAAGAGTTATAGATGTCAATGTTAACACAAAAATTACACCTATAACTCTCTGTTATCCCTAACTTTAGGTTAACGGAGCTACAAGTTGGTTGGACTGTTACCTTTAAAACGATATTTAAAATATGTAAGTTAAAAAAGGTTCCGATTTTTGTTCATGAAACGGAACAGTGTACGTCCCTGTGGCAGGATGATATGATTATATTAAATGTTGTTGTGTTTCATTTTTAAATATATTTGAATTTGAAATCTGTACTAAATTTTCGACTTTCGTGAAAGATATTTCAAATGAAGACAATTTAATGAAATTCGCATATTTTCAAGCGTAAATGCCTTTCTGCGAGAATTTTTGTTTAGATCAATCTCAACTTACACCACTTCGTAGAATAGGATAAACTAACTTTCACGCCAAATGTTTGTAAAATCAAGAAATAACTGAGCTAGATCCATCTTGAAGCTGAGTCGATTTAGCGATGTCTGTGACGGTATTATCAGCGGTAAAAATTCCCTAATTTGAAGCGCCCAAACTGTACTTTTTTGGCGGAATTCTACAAAATTTATTTTATGTATGTTACAAACATCACCCCGTGGAGACCATAACCACATATAGGGTGCAACAAAGCGAAACAGATTAAAGCCAATAAAATAACATTTTGAATAAACTTTTACTATAGAAGAGAGGCATCATTGCTTCATTACGACTAAATAAGACACACAAGCGGCAAAGGAAGACACAAATGTGGCAACAAACTTGAGGGGGCGTATTCGACGAAATAAGTTCGCAAAGGAAAAGATCAAGAAGGAAAGATGAACTTTGTTAAAACAACGGGTGGTTATAAAACAATAACGAAACAAAGAAAAAAAAAAACGAAAACGCCGAAGCGACGCGAGTAAGACATCACAAGGATTTTGCTTTATCATGGAGCAAATGGTGCCGGATAAGCGAATGAGGGAATGTCTGAGTGAAACATTTGAACGGAGGAGGGAGGGATGGCTGGATGGATGGAATAGAATGGAAATCCCCAGGATGCCATGATGATTAAGTCATAACAAGAGCTGTTCTAAAATACTCGCGCACTTCAGTAATACACACATATACACAGCGTATATATGTACGAGGATGTGGTTGCTCTTGTTGTTGTTGTTGTTGTATTCACACTTGTCTTAAATTGAAGTTTAATTTGTTTTTACAAGCTCAATTATGGCATCTAAATGGTAATTTTGAACAAACTCGCAAACCAGCAATAAGACAAAAGAAATCCTTCCCGAAGCTGTTACAGTCCGTGCTGCGACGAGTATGTATGACGTGAATATCCTTTGGAATAAACACTCACTTATGGCAGTGTGCCGCAAATGGTAGCGGGGGTGTTGTCGAGAATGTTGAACATAATTTTAATCTTTCGGTTGTATGTGTTCAACATATTTTGCATATGTCTTAATGGCGTTTTCACAGCGAAAACAAATAAACAATGCGAAATATTAAGCAATTCGCTGTGAGTGAATGTCTGAAATGATATTGGATTTTCACCTTATGCTAATGAATATCCCAAATCAGCAGAATACATTTTTTTACTTTGAAAATTTTAAAGCTGCAATATTTACAGCGCAGATAACTGATAAGAAGGAACTTTTCAACATTTGTACTTTTAAGGGATTAAATGGGATAAAAATTGTACCACCGCCCTGACCAAACGGCTGGGTCTAGAATCTTGAAATGGGCATTACTTTTATACCACGAATACGACCAAGATAATATTATTCAAAATTCGTACTTTTTGTTGCTGAGATCGTGTAAAAAGGGATAAAAATGGTACCAATTAAACGGATGTAGTTGGAATCATAAAATTCGGTATGTACATCCCTCAAAATGCTTAGAAACGCAAAATGGCTGAATTTTTTAAATTCGTACTTTTAATAGGTAAACGTGGAAAGGGGATAAAAAAGGTATCATTAACACGCTACAATATTAAAATTCGGTGTGTATATTCGTTTTACAGCGCAGATCATTGACAAGAAGGCATTTTTCGAAATTTGTGCTTTTAAAGGATTAAATGGGATACAAATTACCACATCCCAGACCAACGGACTGGGCCTAGAATCATGAAATTCGGAATTACTTTTACATCACGACGACATGTGACTAAGAAAATAGTTTGTCAAAATTCGTACTTTATGTGGGTGAAATTGGGTAGAAAGGGATACAAATGGTACCAATCAAACAGACGGAGCTGGAATCATGAAATTTGGCATGTATATCCCCGAAAATGCTTTCAAACGCAAAATAAAGGAATTTTCAAAATTCGTACTTTTAAAAGTATACGAGAAAAGCGGGATATAAAAGGTACCAACAACATGGATGACGCTGCAATAATAAAATTCGGTGTGCATATTCGTCTTACAGTGTAAATGAGTGATAACAACTGCAACACAATAAGATTGTATCAATGTGTACTATAAAGGGGGAAGCGAATCAAAATGGTTCAACAAAATTGAGGGAATCGGTATAAAGATGGTACAAACCAAAGTTTTCAGCTAGAATATGAAAAGGCTATTAGAAATGTGTGTACATTTCTCCGAATACGTAGACGCGCAACATAAATTATTTTTTCGAAATTTGTATGTTTAAGGGCGCAAGCAGCACAGGGAGAGTTCTGAGTGAACATTATAGTCGTTATCCCCAGTTAAATAAAAAATAAATACAAAATGTTTGTTCTTTTTATATGTTCCGATTACAAGTCACAGGTATAGCAGTTATATGTAAGGGTTTTAATTTTAACTTGGATAGGGACTACGAAGGGCGTGCCAAAAGCTTAAATATTTTGTAGGTTTAGAGTGATTACACAGTACGACAGTGGTTGGTACACATGAGTAATGTTAACAGAATATGAAAATATCGTGGAGGTTCACTTGTAACGTAGTACTATTATAAAAAGTTCTATAAAAACAGAATGGGTGAACCGATTTAAGTGCTTGAGCCAGTTTTGAAAAGGGAATTAAATTTGGATTTGTTTTTATTAAAAAAAATATCCAAAAAATGTACGAAATTAATAGTTAAGATATCATATTAATTTTTGTATTTTTACATTACATTTACCTTACATTGAATTACATTACATTTTCGGATATTAATTTTTGTATTTTTATATTACATTGAATTACATTACATTTTTGGATATTTTTTAATTTTACATGAAAATTAAAGCGCCATCTAGCGCTCCAAATTTAATTCCCTTTTCAAAACTGGCTCAAGCACTTAAATCGGTTCACCCATTCTGTTTTTATAGAACTTTTTATAATAGTACTACGTTACAAGTGAACCTCCACATTATAAAATCTCGAATTGCAACTAATTTCGATCATACGTCTGGAAGTTATATCAGTTTTATTTTGATCAAAGCTTGGGTCACTTTTCGTGGAAAGGCCCATATTCTGTTATGTGAATATATTGCTAAATATAATATTTAGGTTTAATTTTACGTATGTACGGGTCGTTTATTTTGGAATATCGACTATACGTGTGGGGGTGACATAAGATGTATATCAATTTCCCCCATCTCCAAATTTAAACTATGTTTGGGAAAATAGTACTATGTGCAGAGTTTGAATAAATTCTTTAAGTCCCTACGTCTAAAAGGATGGCACAATATAGATGGATTTTTTTAAATTTGTACACGATGTATAAATCGAATGGAAAAGTTAGTGTGAATACACCGCTGAATACGTAGTTGCGCAAAGTAAAACGATTTTTCAAAAGTTGTGAGCGTTTACAAACGATTTACCCTGAAAGTGATATCCTTAGACTTAGGCAATTTCAAAATATAAAAAAACAGTTTGAATACCGAGACAAAATACTGTCAATACCACCCCATTTGAACATTTTCCGCGTACGAAGTAGCAGGTATTTTCTAGTAAATATATATATTTCGTGATGGTCAACAATTAATTTTATGATCTGAAATTTTAATGGCATGTAAAAAGACGTAATTTTATTGGGTTTTAAAATATTTAAACATTTTTTTTGAAAATTTCTACTTTATATGCACTTGAAATTTGTTGCAAACATTCCTCTTGTAGTTTGAAAGCATCAACAAATAAATACATTTTTAGCGGGCCAAATTTTTTATTTTGAAAGGGTGAATTCGGAATGGTTCTCAGTGCAGATAAAATAATGAAGTTTTAATTGCTTCTAACAGGCATTCTGCTCATTCATTTGTTATCCATATCGCCTTTGTATGGCTCAGAAAAGTAGGTAAATAAATTATTAACCATCTATGTTTTTTAAGAATACTGTAAAAAGGAGAAAATATCACTAAATTGAAAACTAAGTTCTCCTATATACGACGTCTAGTTTCCCGTGTATATGGTCTTATTCAGCTCCAACTTTTGGACTGGGACGGATTCATACGTCTCCGTCAATTTAGCTAATCTGAGCTGCTATGTTCTTTTCGATGAAACCGCAAAATCCATATTAAGGCGCCCGCGTTTTTGTTTATACCTTTAATATGATGTTAATAACAATCACTTGAATCTCCATTATTTACAAATTTATTTTTGCCATCTTGTTAGTTTTAATTTGTATACACTCGACTGCACCTTTTTCAATTGTAATTCAAAAGATATCACTTGAAATTCAAAAGACACCAGTTGAAATTCAAAAATTCCATTTGCAATTCAAAAAATATCACTTGAAATTCAAAAATTCCATTTGAAATTCAAAAAATGTCAATTGAAATTCAAAACTCGTCTTTTGTAATTCAAAACTCGTCTTTTGTAATTCAAAAGACAACATTTGAAATTCAAAAGACATCATTTGAAATTCAAAAGACATTATTTGAAATTCAAAACTCTTCATTTGTAATTCAAAACTCGTCAATTGCTGACGAGTTCTATGTAAAGTCGACTGCCTCTAATCAGCCGGTAATACTGTGGAGGCCTTTTTACTTGCTTTAACTCGAAGTAAACATATGGTCACAATTGGCAGAAGAGTTTGAGTTAAGAAAAAATTACAAAAAAGTCAAACGGAATTATTGTCCGATCCTAACAAAAATTGACACAAGTGAGTTTCGCGGCAAGGACGAACCCTATTTAATTTGAAGCAAATCGGTTCAGATTTAAATATAGCCCCCATATGAATGACGCCCCCGATTTGACGTTTTCCGCTCTAGAAACCATATATTTTATCCAATTTGCTTAAAATTCGACACAGTACTTCATAATTAAAGTAGAAACATAAAGGGTGTTTTTTATTGAGGTATAGCACTTCGAATTGAAATAAAACACAAGAAAATCGTATTAATGTCCATCAATTTGGCTTTATTGGAAGGATAATTTTATGCCATTAATGTTTAAATATGATTTGCTCGAATATAGCCAGCATATGGGGCCGTATGTTGGCAATAACGCCACGAATGTTGGCTTCCAAGTCCCCTAACGTTTCTGGTTTGTTGGCGTAGACGAGCGACTTCACATATCCCCAAAGAAAATAATCCAATCGTGTCAAATCACACGATCTTGGTGGCCAATTGACAGGTCCATTCCGCGAAATTATGCGGTTAACCGAATTAATTGCTCTGATGGACGATTATGTCGACCATAAAATGGACGGAGCTTGCGGTGAACTTCGCGAACTGAACCATTACTTTCGAAATAAATTTGCACGATTTGCAAGCGTTGTTCTTTTGTCAACCTGTTCATGATGAAATGGCAAACCAAACTAAATATTAATCACTTGACAGCTGACAAAATGGCCGCCAGTTAAAAAAGTGATGCCAACATAAAGTTCTATACCCCAATAAAAAACACCCTTTATATGGTGAAATTGGGCCAGATCGGTTCAGATTTAGATGTAGCTCCCATACAAATTATGGTGATAGTGGGTCAATTTAGCCTCGATTTGACTTTTTCCGCTTTAGAAACTTCATATTTTAACCGATGTTCTTAAAATTTGCCAAAATACATTAAATTTCAACTAGAAAACCCTATAGTGAAAGTTTTTCAGGCTTTAATGCAACCCTCATACAAATGTCCTTCGCAATTTACCCCTTTTCTCTCCAGGTATTACAGATTTTTATCTAATTTAGCAGAACACGTTATATGTTAGCTGGAAACATACATTGTGTACGGATGTGACCGGTTCATTATATAGTACTCATAAAAAATCGTTCCCGATTTCACGTTTTTCCCCGAATCAATTGTAATGTAGTAGAAAGTGGAGGGTATCATATAGTCGGCCCGCCTTTCCTTGCTTGTTATACCCTCCACCTCCAGGATGGGGGTATAACGTTGTCAATCCGTTTTTAACACCTTGAAATATCGACCTGAGACCCTATAAAATATATATTTTCTTGATTGCCATAAAATTCGAAGACGATCTAGCCATGTCCGTCCGTCTGTTGAAAGCACGCTAGTATCTAAACGAAAGGAGCTAGGACGTCAAAATTTTCTGTAAATGCGTCTTATAGTCATAGATCGGTATTGGGATTGCAAGTGGGTGAAATTGGTCCACAGGGAAACATTTTTGCCTCACAAGGACTGAAAATACCCCTAATATTTCGAGTATTTAAGCATGTTTTTTTGAATATGTCCGCTTATATTTGCTTGGTATTTTGGTATGCGCATTCCAGCAGCTAGAAACACGAAGATCGGTTTGTACATTCTTCTAATAGAGTGGATACATAATATAAAAATATTTTTTCCAAATTCGTACTTTTAAGGGGTAAATGGGAATAGAGTGATAAAAATGGTACCAATTAGGGGGTAATATGGAAAAAGTGGATACAAATTGTACCAACCAAATGGTGGCAGCTAGAACCATGAAATTCGATTCCTCTGAGAACAGAGATAAAAATGGTACCAACTAATCGGCTACAGCTAGAATGAAAATGAAATTTGGCGTGTACGTCCCTCTAATTGCGTAGACAAGTAAAATAAATAGATTTTCAAAAGTCGTACTTTTAAGGGAGTAAAAGGGGATAGAAGTGGTATCAACCAAATGGCCGCAGCTAGAATCATGAAATTCGGAGTATACGTTCCTCTGACGGCGTAGACACGAAAACTAAATAGGCTTTTCCAAATTCATACTTTCAAGGGATATTGGGGAGGGATAACAATGGTAGCAACTAACGTGCAGCTAGAATGATGAAATTCGGTGAGATTTTTCATATTCGTACTTTTTACTTTTACGGCAAAAATGGGTAGAAAGACGAAGTTAGATTATCTTACACTGTGTACGTGAGAGATAATAGATTTTCAAAATTTATACTTTTGGACTGTAGCTGAAAATGCACCCACTATCCGCCAATAGTTACGGTATTTAAGTTTTTTTGAAGATTCCTGCCTTCTCTTTACTTTCTGAATTGACTTGCTGTATCATTTCGATATATATATAGTATAAACATATTGTCTTATAAGTGTGCTTTAAAATAATTATAAGTGTATATTTATTTATAAAATTATTTGTTCAATATTTTTATTTGTTTTGGTTTGGCTATATTAAAAAACCTATCATTTTCCTGTAATGTTACTGCACTTCAACAAAAATCGACAGCCTCTGTGGAATGGAGACCATGGTGGAGGGTATATAAAGTTGAACTTAACAACGTTTATACGTGTTTTTGTTTTATAAAATTACTTAGTTTTTAATAAACGCAAAGAAATTATTTTGTTTTATTGTGGTATCAATGAAAGAGGTGTTACAAGATTTTTTTTAGAAAGGTTGTCGAAACAATTAATATAATAACCAAAAATGCTCCGGGATTAAATCAATATTTTTACATGCCGACGATTTCACTAAATTCAATAACTTTTTTAATCAATATAACAATACAATTCTTAAACGTTTGCAGAAAAATCAACGACTGCTGTAGTCGAATCGGCAATTTTTATGATTGAATATTTTCGAAAAAAAATCAATCATTGCTTTAATTCAATATATCATTTTTAACTATTTTTTTAATAACTCCAGCTACAATTTTAGTAATTGGTTTTACAACTTTCGTCATAGCAGGAAAACTAAAGAAAAAAGTTAGCAAATATACAGTTTTCGTAATTGAAACTGATTTCTATTTTTTCTTATACGCATACAAAAATCGTTCCCGATTTCACTTTTTTCCCCGAATCAGTTGCAATGGAGTAGAAAGTGGAGGTTATCATATAGTCGGCCCACCCGACTTTAGCATTTCCATACATGTTTTTAAATGAGTTATGCGTACTCTGAAGCTAAATAAAAAAATTTAATTAGAATTATTGTCTAACATTTTCTTCAGGTTCAGTTAAATTGAACCTATTCTAAGTAAATTTATTCCTTATAAGATGTAAAATTTAATCAGATTCCATAAAGTACAATAATGGATGGTGAATAATCTTCGAGTTCGATTCCCTTTTGTACAATTTCTTCAGATATTCACTTGAACTGTCAAAAGATCATACACACCATTTCATGATACATACATATGTACATTAGGCTGGGTCGCCGTCCATACAGATGGAAAAACAAGTTCTAGTCACCCCACGAAAATAAAGTTTGGATTGTTTAATAATGATTTGCAAAATATTTCGTTCCTAGATCAACCCATCTGTGTGCTAAACGCTCCTGAAAACAACCCTTAAAATCATGCTTTTCCGGTGAAATTTGTTTTGTGTTAATTTTTTTCTCAATTTTCTTTTCTGAAATAATAGACCCTTGCAAGCACTTTAAATGGAAATTTTGATTCTTTTGAGTAAATTATTGGACGTTTATAATAATTTTTTGTGGATTTTCACAATGACTATTGATAACTTCTTCGTATTTTGTGGTAGTATTTTATAAAAAAATAAATAGCTGCAGTCAATACCTTTCGAATGATACCTAAATGATGAATATCGAAATGAAATTGACGCCATAGCACTCATTTTTGTAAACATTTTGGCTGTGGAAACCATCTCCAAACTGTTTCCAAGAAATGTGAGTTTTTAGCTGTCACCTTGAAAAAAACGCCCAATAATTCTACCAATGAGTTATTCTAAGACAAGAATAAACATTTTTATTTAAAGAGCTTCCAAAGGTCTACACCATTTTCAAGTGTAATTCAAAAGACACCATTTGAAATTCAAAACCCATCATTTGAAATTCAAAACTCGTCATTTGTAATTCAAAAGACACCATTTGAATTTGAATTTCAATTGATGTCTTTTGAATTACAATTGAAAAAGGTGCATTAAAAACTTAAAAAAGTACACGGCAAAAACATGATTTTTAGAGGTGTTTTCAGGAGCGTTTAACTCACAGATGGCTTGACCCAGTGACGAAATATTTTGTAGATCATCATTAAACTATTTATTTATTTTCGTGACCCATCCTAATGTATATATATATCGTTGATTTTCCATTGTTTATAATTTATCAACACTCCGATGGATGGCTGGATATCATTGAAATGTTTGTTGTTATTTTTACCTCGCGGCAGACGAAAAGTGCATCCAATTCATTCACCCATTTTCCACATTCGACAACAATGACAGCAGCATTTGTCAACACCCCAACGTAATCCAACAATGTCGGATATGTGAGTACGATGCGATGTCCTCGTCATCATCTATACATTTCCATATTATTTTTGCATTTCGTTGAAACATCTACATCATCCCATACCCCTTTGAGCCACACATAGAACACAGACTTACACCGATCCATTCATTCGTTCATTCATTCATCCTTCCATCCGATGATTTTCACGTATCGAAGTTGTTTGTCATTGTTTTTATATCATCTCCGTGCTGTGTACGGACGGACGGAGCTCTGCTCTCCGTGAATTCGCGAATGTTGTTTTTGGGCGGTTTTTGTTGTGAGTATTTATATCGTCTGTTGTTGTGGTTGTTGTTGTGTTTGTTTATGCGTTTTTCCGCCTTTACGATTTTAAATAAAAGCGTTTAACGTATTTGTCAACCACACGAACTCTTGTCGCACAGTGGGGTAGCTGCTGCCCTGAAATGGCAATTAAATTATGGAAACTAAAAAAAGAAATTGGTTAATAATGATTTGAAATGGGAAACATAATATAACATCACCCCAGCAAAAAAGAGCAGCCGAAGAAGTGAAAAAGATGCTCATCTTGTGATTCGGAAGTAATGAAAAATGGGATATTCACCAATGAATTTAACATGTAGTTGTCATAAGAGGGGTGTCCTTTATTTGTCCGTTTAAAGTAATTGCAAAGGATTTTTTTTTTCACTAGTTTCCATTTCTGTTCTAAAAAATCTTCAATAATATGAGAAAAAACAAGTAAAAACGGTGTTAAGCTCGGCCGTACCGAACTTTATATACCCTCCACCATGGATTACATTCTACAGAGGCTGCCGATTTACGTATAAGTAATATTACAGGAAAATATAATTTTTTTAATATATACAAACCAAAACAAATACAAATATTGAAAAAATAATTTTATAAATAAATAAAATATTGAACTGGGATATTGACCTGGCTCAAGACCATTTTGCATCTATATTTAATAGAATGCAAATTTATTTACAAATGGCATGGTGACATTTATTACTTGGCTGCAGACTATCACGATCATGATTTCGACCATGTCAAAAGTCTTTTCAAGTGGCTCCTTGTACTTTCAAATAAAAAAAGAAATTTGAGAAAAATATTCAGCAGTTTTTTTATAGCATTTAAAAAAAAGTTATTTGGCGGACCCTACTATAATAATCGAAATAATTTTTTATTTATTACAATTTAAAATTATAATAAACTAGAAAAAAGCACTAGCAATTAAAGTTATCGGCTTATCGAAAATTCTTATATAATATTTTCAAAAAAAAAATGCTTAAATTACATAAATATCGGTGTATAGTAACTGTAGCACCCAGTTGGTTGTATTTCCGTTCTATTTTCCATCCATGATTCGGCCATTTGGTTGGTACCATTTTTATCCCCTTTTTCCTGTTTAAAAAATCTCTTTATTTTACGTGCCTACGCAACTATAGGGATGTACACACCGATTTCCACCATTTTAGCTGTATCCGTTTAGTTGGTACTATTTTTATCCCTCTGTACCCATTGTATCCCTTGAAAGTACGAATTTGGAAAAAAGCTATTATTTTTCGTGTCTACGCAATCAGAGGAATGTATACTCCGAATTTCATAACTCTAGCTGCGGACATTTGGTTGGTACTACTTTTTATCCCCTTTTCCCATTTTAACCCTAAAAAGTACGAATTTAGAAAAACACGTCTATTTTACGTGTCTACGCAATCAGAGGAATGTATACACCGAATTTGATTATTCTAGATGCAGCTATTCGGTTGGTACCATTTTTATCCCTCTATTCCCATTTTACCCCTTAAAAGTACAAATATGGAAAAATACTTTTATATTATGTATCTACTCAATTAGAGGAAAGTTCACATCAAATTTCGTGTTTCTAGCTGTTGCCGTTTGATATGTATCATTTTTATCCCTTTTTGTCCCATTTCACCCCCTACAAAATGCGTGGGAATGCGCATACCAAAGTACCATATCAAGTAAGTACAAGCAGACATAGTAAAAACAAGTAAGGAAAGGCTAAAGTCGGGCGGGGCCGACTATATGATGCACTCCACTTTCTATCCGAATACAATTCAACTCGGTAAAAAAGTGAAAACGGAAAGAATTTTTGTATGTTTCCTAATCATAGGCTAATATAACCTGGCCCAATTTGTCACATCCAAAAAAATATTTGTATCGGGGCTATATCCAAACATGGAATAAAGTGACTAACTTTCGCAATAAGTTCTTCCAGTTCAAATATAACGTGTTATGCTCACTTTCGGTGAAAATTCGTGGTTTATGGGGCGGAAAAAATCTATCCGGGAGCGAAATTTGTATGGGAGCTATATGTAAATCTGAACCGATCTGACCCATTTTCACCGTGGGTGTTTCTAGTTGAAATATAAGGTATTTTGAAAGATTTGAAGAAGATCTTTTAAAATATGTGGTTTATATTGTGGAAAAAGTGAAATCGGGAGTGCAATTTGTGTGGGAGCTATATATAAATCTGAACCGATCTGACCCATTGCGGCTGTTTATAGAACAAATATATACGATATATTTATAGAACAAATATAAGATATTTCGCCTAATTTGATGAGGATCTGTTAAAATATGTGTTTTCTAGAGCAGAAAAAGCCAAATCGGGAGCGAAACTTTAATGAGATATATATATAAATCTGATCCGATCTGACCCATTTTCAACGTAGGTGTTCCTAGTTTAAATATAAGATGTTATGCCAAATATGAAGAAAATCTGATACAATATGTGGATTCTAGAGCGGAAAAAGTCAAATCGGAGCGAAATTTGTATGGGGGCTATATCTAAATCTGAACCGATTTAATCCTTTTTCACTACAGATGTTTCTAGTAGAATTATAAGGCAATGCAAGGTAATTTGAAGCAAATCAAGTGAAAGATGTGGTCTCTAGAGCGGAAAAAGTCAAATCGGGAATGAAATTCGTATGGGAGCTATATGTAAATCTGAACCGATCTAACACATTTTTACCACAGGTGTTTCTAGTAGCAATACAAAATGTTTTACCAATTTTAAAGAAAATCTGTTAAAATATTTGGTATCAAGAGTGAAAAGAGTCAAATCGGGAGTGAAATTTGTATGGGGGCTATATCTAAATCTGAACCGATTTTCTTCAAAAACCGATTTTCCGAAAAACTTCGTTGTGCAAAGTTTCATTTGGTTCTGTCTACAATTGCGATCTGTATCGTGATTACAAGAATAGATGGACGACTCAAAAAGTGATTCTAAGTCGATCGGTATAATTAACAATGGGTCTATCTCCCTTCCTTTTGGGTGTTACAAACAAATGCACAAAGACATAATACTTTCGTGGAGTGTATAAAAATTCTTAAATACACTAAAATATTAGGGGTTATTATAGGTATTTTTAGTCCTAGTGAAGCAAAATTTTTCCCTTTGGGCTGATTTCGCCCAGTTTCAATCCCAACCGATCTACGACTATAAGACGCATTTATTGAAAATTTGGACGTCCTAGCTCCTTTCCTTTATATGCTAGCGTGCTTTAAACAGACGGCCGGACGTACATGGCTAAATCGTCTTAGAATGTTACCAGGATACAGAATACATATACTTTGTGGAGTCTCCGATGAATATTTCAAGGTGTTACAAACGGAATGACAAAGTGAATATTCCGTCATCCTAAGGTGGAGGGAATAAAAAGATGTTCATATTGTGATTCGTAATTAGTAAAATTTTGGATCTTCATCAATGAATTTATCATTGTAACAGTTGTTGTAGGAGGGTGTCCTTTATTTTGAAAGACTTAAAAGTTATTTTAAAGCCAAAGGGAACCAATTTGTTCACTAGTTTTCATTCATGTTTTAAAAAATCTACAATAATATGAAAAAAACCGAGGACATTCTACATATATTACACCCTCAATATGTGTTAATAAATTAATATAGAAGATAAATGTATGACATCAATTGAATATATGAATATTTCAATAATTTAGCAAAAGTACGCTAGTTTTAAACAGAGCTGTTAAATTTCGATTACGATTAGTAATCAATTACATTACTTTTTAAAAAGAATCGTAATGATTATATAATCCACTATTCAACAATTTCTGATTACTAATTGATTACGATTACAAATAATCAAAAAATAATCAGGATTACTTGCGATTACCGTTACCTTTCGGTTTTAGCTGGCAAAAGAACGAGAACAGAAAAAATCAAAACTGGCATATATTGAAAAGTCAAAAGTTTTGACAAACAGACTACTATGACTCTCATACCGATTTCGCGAGAATCAAAAGTAATCACAAAAAATCAAAAGTAATCTAAAATAGTCAAAAGTAATCTTTTAAAGTAGTCGAACTCCTTTTTGATTACTTTTGATTATTTTTGATTATTTTTCAGTAATCGCAAGTAATCCTGATTATTTTTTGATTACTTGTAATCGTAATCAATTACTAATCGTATAAAACTGAATGTAATCGTATTGTAATCATTACTTCTACTTTAAAAAAAGTAATCTAATTACTAATGATTACGATTACTAATCATTACTTAACAGCTCTGGTTTTAAATATACTTCAGATCAAATTTTGGCACACACCGGCCCAATGTGCTTCATTTGAACGCTGTGCTTATGATGAACATGGTTTCAATTTCACCACCCATACCATCACACATACTGGGCGCAGCTCTGTTGTAAGCGCGCGTGTGTGTATGTAAGTTTCCGGCAGTGTGGTGGTGTTCCGCCATACATATGTCCGGATGTGTGGGAGAAAGCACAGGTGCCTTTTGTAATGAATTTCGCGTAAACGTTTCGTTGTTCGATTGTCATTTCCTTTGCCGTTGTCGTTGCTGCGGCTGCTGTCGCTGTTTGTTTGTTTTTATTTTGTTATCTATAAACAATTTCTCGTCGTTTTTGTTTGTCGGATTAAAAACAAAGTGGAAGCAATTTACATGCTAAAGTTGCGGCATCACTGCGATGGTGGTACTCACCTTAAGCCTTTGTGGACATGTTTACGTACTTGTGCGGCATTGTTAAGGATGCTCATTCGTCGTATCGGGGATTAAATGTTTAAACAAATCTTTTGGTTTGTATGTGTGTGCATATACTAGAGCATACATTTGAAATGTATTTACAATATTACCATAATTATACACTCCACCACTACTAATGTGAGCAGTGTGTTGGCAAATATCGAGGTTAGATTATATGAAGGTTAATTAATTCACTAGTGAATTATACATGTATCTCTACTAGATTATGCAGTGATACAACCGAGTTCCTCAACGAGGTCCTATCTGAATATAGAAGGTGCCTTTAACAACATACACTCTGATGTAATAATGACAGCGTTTTCCAATCTTGAAGTTAAAGGAGGGATTTAAATCTGAGCATTCACTGAATCACAGCAATTCTCGACTCCTCAACACAAGCAAAATTTGCAAAAAGAAACTATAGGGTATCACCTGTTATCTGGAATTTAGCTGTCAATTTGATTTGGCGAAAAGTGGATGTTAAGTGGTTGTATATTCGGACGGTGTGCCGTTGTAATTGGTCCCAAATCCATCTTTGTGGCATAAAGACGAAAAATAAAGATACAACATTGTAATTTTGTACATTTACTAGACATTTTATTATTATCATCTCCCATATAAACTCAATGTAAAACCAACATAATTATCACCCTGTATTAGTACAGGGTGACCGAAGAAATCAAACAAAGCTTAAAAGAATGAAGCTTACATTGAAAGAATATTCCTTCATAGTATTTATGAAGCGATTTCATAAAAGTTTTTCATAAATTTGGTGATTTTTTCCTTAATATGTATGAAAAAATCATAAATAAAATGAAATATTTCATAAAATTTTTTCATTAACATTTCATTAAACATATATTATGAAATATGTCATAACCAATAAAATAGTTGTGTTATGAAATCTATATATATAAAAGAGTTGCGTGATTGAGTGACTGAGTTACTGAGTGACTGACTGATCACTCCCCAGACCAAACGGCTAAAGCTAGAATCATGAAATTTGGTGTGTACATTTCTCTTACCGTGTAGAGGTGTGATAAGACGGGATTTTTCGAAATTCGTACTTTTAAGAGGTAAAATGGGGTAAAAAGGGATAAAAATGGTACCACCGCAATGACCAAACGGCTGGGCTTAGAATCTTGAAATTTGGTATGGGCATTCCTCTTGCGGCATGAAGGCACCCCAAAAAGTGGATTTTGAAAAATTCGTACTTTTGGGGGGTAAAATGGGGCAACAAGGACCAAAAATGGTACAAACAACACGAGTGAAGCTAGAATCATGAAATTTTGTGTTTACATTTTTCTTACAGCGTACAGATCAGATATGAAGTGAGTTTTTCGAAATTCGTACTTTTAAGGGATAAAACGGGGTAAAAAGGGATAAAAATGGTACCACCGCAATGACCAAACGGCTGGGCCTAGAATCTTGAAATTTGGTACAAAAATTCCTCTTATAGCTTCAACGCGCCCAAGAAAATATTTTTCAAAATTCGTACTTTTTGGGGGTGAAATCGGGTAAAAAGGGATAAAAATAGTACCACCGCAATGAACAAACGGCTGGGTCTAGAATCTAGAAATATGGTATGGATATTCCTCTAGCGACATGAAGACATCCCAAAAAGTGACATTTTAAAAAATCGTACTTTTGGGGGGTTAAATGGGACAAAAAGGGACACAAATTGTACCTATAACATGGTTGAAGCTAGAATCATGAAATTTGGTATGTACATTTCCCTTACAGTGAAGAAATCAGATTTGAAGGGAGTTTTTCGTAATTCGTACTTTTAAGGGGTAAAGAGGGATAAAAATTGTACCACCGCAATGACCAAACGGCTGGGACTAGAATCTTGAAATTTGGTACAAAAATTTCTCTTATAGCTTCAACGCTCCCACGAAAATATTTTTCGAAATTAGTACTTTTAAGGGGTAAAACGGGGTAAAAAGGGATAAAAATGGTACCACCGCAATGACCAAACGGCTGGGCCTAGAATCTTGAAATTTGGTATGGATATTCCTCTTGCGGAATGAAGACAACCCAAAAAGTGACATTTTAAAAATTCGTACTTTTGGGGGTTAAATGGTACAAAAAGGGACAAAAATGGTACCTATAACATGGTTGAAGCTAGAATCATGAAATTTGGTATGTACATTTCCCTTACAGTGAAGAAATCAGATTTGAAGGGAGTTTTTCATAATTCGTACTTTTAAAGGGTAAAATTTCTCTTATAGCTTCAACGCGCCCAAGAAAATATTTTTCAAAATTCGTACTTTTTGGGTGTGAAATCGGGAAAAAGGGATAAAAATAGTACCACCGCAATGACCAAACGGCTGGGCCTAGAATCTTGAAATTTGGTATGGACATTCCTCTTATAGCATGAAGACATACCAAAAGATTTCATTTGCAAAATTCGTACCTTTGGGGAGTCAAATGGGACAAAAAGGGACAAAAATTGTACCAACAACATGGCCGAAGCTAGAACCATGAAATTTGGTATGTACATTTCTCTTACAGCGAAGAGATCAGATTTGAAGGGAGTTTTTCGTAATTCGTACTTTTAAGGGGTAAAATGGGTTAAAGAGGGATACAAATTGTACCACCGCAATGACCAAACGGCTTGGAATTGGATCTTGAAATTTGGTACAAAAAATTCTCTTATAGCTTCAACGCGCCCAAGAAAATATTTTTAAAAATTCGTACTTTTGGGGTGAAATCGGGTTAAAAAGGGATAAAAATAGTGCCAATAAAATGGATGGAGCTGAAACCATAAAATTCGGTGTGTACATCCCTCAAGATGTTTAGAATCGCAAATTAAGGAATTTTTCGAAATTTGTACTTTTAAAAGAAATTCGGTGTGTACATTTCTCCGAGTACATAAATTAATGTTTCGAAAATTGTATGTTTAAGGGCACAAACGGCATAGAAATAGTTAATATGGACTATACGTGTGGGTACCATAAGATGTATATCAATTTCCCCCATTTTCGAATTTAAACTAAGTTTGGGGAAAATAGTACTATGTGCTGAGTTTGAATAAATTCCTTAAGTCCCTTCCAGGGTCATCGTGTATACCAGCGAGCCAGACGGACGTGAAAGGGACTTGGGACATACTTATGGTTTTAAATTTCTTCTTCAATGCGTTACACTTTTATTCTATCCATAATAATATTTTCACAGCTTAAGAATGAAACATGCAAATAATTTTCTACTTGTGCCTATAAATTAAACTACTGACTACGTCTAAACGCTGAAAGTGGTATCCTTCAAAACAGTTTGAATACTGATACAAACTACTGTCTTACCATACAATTTTTCCGCGTACGAAGTAGCGGGTATTTGCTAGTGTCTTTATAAATATAATTAAGGATTTCATAGTTTTTATGAACTGTTTCTTAACATACAACTACATTTTTAGTATGTCGACTTTATTCGGTTGAATGTTAGCAATTCTCATTTGTCCTTTGTTAACTCTGTTAAGTATTTATCCCTGATTTTGGTCAAAGACATACTCATTGCAAAGACTCTGACAGTGATGGTGTGTGTTGAATGGTTAGTCAACAAGTCAGACCTATTTAGCTTTTTTTTGTTTATATTTGAAACTTTAGTATAAATTATTAATATTTATGAAATTTTTTCATAAAATTAATGAAGTTTCTTTATAAAATCTGTGAAAATTTTCATAAAGCATATTATGAAAAATAATGAACAAAAGTTCATCGAATGAAGAACTGCATTTCATGACACTTTTGATTTGTGCTTTATAAAACATGTTTCATACATTTTATGAAGTGTTTCTTTGGCGACTTTTTAATGAAAATTTTCACAGAGTTTAAGACAAAATCGCTTTGAAGAAATGTGTTTTTCTGAAAATTATTACAAACACATATTCTACCTGACTGGAATTTAAATAATTATTTCTTATTTATTTTTTCGAGCAAAATTTCAAATGAAAAAATAAACAATTTTATTAACTCCCGTAAGGAATGAAACCGCAGGATAATTTTTAACGATTTAAAAGTGTTTTACAACACATTTTAAAGAGTTTTACGGATATAAGAAAAGTTATTTTGAATTAAAATGCTGGGACCTACTCACAGCATTCGTTAACGTAAGCATTATCGTATCGTAAGAATTGTCGAAGGTACGACTTTCATTTTATAATTGGTACTTTGCAATTTGAGAATTTTTGCAAATATATTTTTTGTATTGGAAATTTTGGAGAGGACCTACCGGGATTATTTTGTGAACTGACCACGAAATAATTCATGAAGAACATTAAACATATATAAATTATATTTTTTTCTGGAAAAATAAAATAAATTTACACCTGCCAAATTATGTTGTCGTCGTTTTGGAAACACACGATTTAGGAGTTTTTAGAAGCCTATAAAAAACGTTACATACTAACTAGTTTATTTAAAATTTTATAAGTAATCTAACAATATACAGTACGAGCTCGATGATCGCAAACTAATTACTCATCATGCCTGTTGCAATAACCGAATAGTTGTGATAACCAAACCCCAAATTGGCCTTTTAATAATTGAACTGTTTACAGCCTTTCATTTGGATTTTTTTCTGATTTATTAACACCATATTGCAAAGGTGTGAACAATTTGGCAGTCGGTGAATTGTTTTTGGATAATTACGGTTCGAATGAGCTCTCAGAAATTCTAAAAATATTTGTTTCAACATTTCTTTCGACATTTCGTGAAATAGAGGTGACTGGATACCTGACAACTATAAATTTGTTATGGTTCCAGGCTTCGATATCAACTCTGGAAAATATAAGCTATCTAAAAGGCTGGAGACTAAACCTTTTGGAATTTTTATTTCACGAAAACTTCGATTATCCAAGGATACTGTAACGAGATTTGCAATCTGCGGACCACAATTTCAAATAAGTTATGTACCGGATCTCCGAAAACAGAGTTAGTGTAGTATGTGTACTCGTACTCAACACAAAACAATATACAATAATGAAGCGGGAAATAAAGTAAGTAAAAAACTGTAAGTAATGACTACATTTACTACGACGGCGACGATATATACATTTTAAAAGTATTACAAATTCCAAAGTTTCCCTCTCGTAAAAAATCGATCTAATTATTGATAGAAGATTGCTGAAGTATTATTAAGTAACGATCATAACTTAATAAAAGCAATAAAAAAGCAATTGCGATTTTCAAAATCGTTTAGTCGAGAAGGAAAATCGACTAGATCGATTTAATATTATCGATTAATTGTAGGGAATTTTGTCAAACAGTTTTTTTTGAACAAACAACAAAATTGGAACGAATGTCTCTTAACTTGGGGCTATATCCAAACATGGAATAGAGTGACCCACTTGTACAAGAGGTTCTACCAGTTTAAGTATAACGTGTTACGCTCAATTTGAAGAAATTCGGTGAAAATACGTGTTTTCTGGGGCGGAAAAAGTCAAGCCGGGAGCTACATTTGTAAGGCAGCTATATGTAAATCTGAATGATCTGACCAATTTTCATCATGGGTGTTTCTAATTAAAATATAAGATACTTTGCAAGATTTTAAGAAGATCTGTTTAAATACGTGGTTTATACAATGGAAAAAGTAAAATCGGGAGTCAAATTTGTGTGGGAGCTATATATAAATCTTAACCTATCTGACCCATTTTCACCATGGATGTGTCTAGAGAAAATATAACATATTTTGCCAAATTTGAAGAAGATCTGTTAAAATATGCAGTTTCTAGAGCGGAAAAAGTCAAATCGGGAGCAAAATTTGAATGGGAGCTATATATACATCTGCACCGATCTGACCTATTTTCACCACAGGTCTTTCTAGTTGAAGTATAAGATGTTTTGCCAAATTGAAAGACAATCTGATAAAATATGTGGTTTCTAAAGCAGAATTGGGAGCGAAATTTGTATGGGAGCTATATATAACCCCCGAACCGATCTTACACATTTTTACCAGAGGTGTTTCTAGTTGAAATATAAGATGTTTTAAAAAAATCTGTTAAGATATGTGGTATCTAGAGTAAAAAGAGTCAAATCTGGAGTGAAATTCGTATGGGGATATATCTAAATCAGAACCGATTTTCTTAAAAATAAATAGCGTTCGTCCTTATCCAGAAAAACTTCGTTGTGCAAAGTTTCATTTGGTTCTGGCTACATTTGTTTCTGTACTTTGATTACAAGAGTAGATGGACAGACGGACAGACAGACAGGCGGAAATTATTAAATCGTTTAAAAAAGTGATTCTAAGTCGATCGGTATACTTAACAATGGGTGGTAACACCCTTTTGGGTGTTACAAACAAATGCACAAGGGCATAATACTCTCGTGGAGTGTATAAAGAGGAATAGCAAGTATAAACGGCGTTAAGTTTGGCCGTTTTATATACCCTCCACCATGGATTGCATTCCACAGAGGCTATTGAGGGAAAAAATATATTTTTTTTAATATAGCCAAAGCAAAAACAAATATTGATAACATAATTTTATAAATAAATATAATATTTGTATTATTTCAAACCACGCCTATAAGGCAAGCCTACCAATACGTTGACACTATATATCGAAATAATACTTCGAGTCAACAATAAATAAATAGAGTTACAAGCCGTCCAGAATTATCGGCGGCGCACAGAGGGTTGAAATCGCCAAAAATGGAGATTAATTCAAAAATCAAAATTTATTTTTTTGAAAATTTTTTATTATACGATTAAAGAATATAAAATTCTACATCATTACCGAAAATATCAAAGACATGTGTTGTTTACTTTTACAGTTGCACTGCCTTAAATTCATGCATGTTTTGAGTTTTACGCGAATAGTTCTGAAAATTGCAAATTGACATAGGTTAATATCTTTTTCTCCACTGTAAAAAGTAGCACTTTGATTATAGAATCTTCAAGTTCAGATATTTTAGAGTGATTTTACAAAAAAATGTTTTAACGAAAGTATTTCAGAAATATTTTTAAAAAATTGTTGAAAATATGTCTAAATTTAAGGCATTTTTAAAATATATGTGGAGTTTTAAATGTGAATTCTGTAATATACCGCCAGATGGTCAATTTCTAATTAAATTACAATGTGTTAAATTTAATATTCCGCAATTACATGTTGCGCGTTTTTGCGCCAATTTATTTTTGTAAATAAATTGTGAAAATAGTCACTCTTTGTGGGTGCTTATACATCCAGTTTTATTATACAACTGGAATTTAGATTATGACGAAAACTTAATATTTAATATTTTGTAATGAAAAGTAAGTCTTTTTATTTACTTAGCACTTAATTGAAACAATTATTTCTAATGAAAATCATTCACAGAAGCAGAATGAGGCTCCAAGACGCACAATAAATCTTAACCTTATAAACATCCCTATATAAAATCGTACAAGTACGGAAAGAGTACAGTCGGGTAATGCCGGCTATATAATACCCTGCATCTTCTACCCTATTTCAAGTAATTTACTACCAATTCTAGATGAATTAAAATTTCTGTAACAGTTTAATGCCGGACACATTCGAAACATTGTTCTTAATGAGCAAATGTCACCAAATATGGTGGGGCATTTGTATGGGGGCTTTGTCAAACAATGGACCGATGTCACCGAATTTAACTACAGCAGTTTCAAGGTACGATATAACGTTATGTGCCAAATGCGAACAAAATTGGGTAAACAATTTTGTTGCTAGAGCGGAAAAGTCAAATCTGGAACGACATTTGTAAGGGAGCTATACCTAAATCTAAACCGATGTGACCCACTTTCACCATAAATGTTTCTAGGTGAAATATAACGTGTTGTGCCGAATTTGAACAATATCGGTTAAAATATGTGGTATCTAGAGCGAAAAAAGTCAAATCGGGAGTGACATTTGTATGGAAGATATATCTAAATCTGAACTGATTTGCTTCAAATTTAATAGCGTCCATCATTGATGCGAAAAAATTAGCTGTACCAAGTTCCGTTGGGATTGGATAATAATTGCGACTTGTACTTCGATAACAAGATTATATACACGGACGGATTATTAATTTATTTTCCAGGAAAACCATTTTTTCCACTAAATTGTACCCAAATTGTGTTTTCTTTTACTGATTGTGGTATAAATATTGAAAAAATATAAACATTACCTGATTCGAAGGCTTCCCCGAATTAATCTCCATTTTTGGCGATTTCAACCCTCTGTGCGGCGGCGCGGAGCTACTCAAAATGGGCCAGCCGCGGCTTTCGGTTGATTTTCCGGCTCGTTCTGTTATTCGATCACACCTATTTATTTGGCAATTTTGGGAAAAGAAAAGGAACAATTTGTATTGGTTTTTAATACCTTTACTTTTATTTTTTGGCACGTGTTCACATAATTTCATATTATTATCCCACACAATTATTTCTTGTGAGTAGGAATCCATTCCCAAAATTTATAATATGGATGAATTTAATAAATATTTTTGCAATTACAGCTTCTCATGTGAGGCATATTTGACCAGACATCTTGAATATCATAATCCTTCCAAAGAAGCTCTACCACACTTTGCTTTATATAAATGCGACTTTCAAATCAAAATACAATCATTCAACTTTCTATAGACGTCATCATATAGTGGGATACCAAATTCAAAGAAAGATCCATATATTTCACAGTAGTAGGTTGTCTAAGTCGACAATTATATTTTCTTTTGTAACTTTAAGTGGGTTGTCTATTTTGGCCGTAAGATTTGACGGAGTTCTTACTCGGCGGCCTGATTGAAGTCGATGTGATCCGATGAAATCAGCGACGGCGGCGTGGCTCGTGCAGAAACATGCGGAGTCGGCGTATTGCCGTCTTAAAATCGCTCTGCTTGTATCTCTGTAAATAAATATTATTATATTAATATTTCAAAAAAAAAAAACTTAGACTTGTATCTCCATTCTATTTTAATTCCAAAAGTACAAATTTTAAAAATCTCATTGTCTCAAGTACATATTGCAAAATAACCTAACTACATGATTCAAACAATTTTTGCCGTAAAAGAAAAAGTACGAATTGGGGAAAAATTTTTTTTTTGCGTGTGAGAGGAATGTATACACCGAATTCCATGATTCTAGCTGCGACCATTTTGTTGGTACCATTTTTATGCCCTTTTTCCCATTTTGTCACTTAAGAGTAGGACGTTCTAAAATCTCTTTATTTTACGTGTCTATGCAAATAGAGGGATGTACACATCGAATTTCTTTATTCTACCTGTAGCCGTTGCTACCATTTTTAACCCTCTGCTCCCATTGTATCCCTCGAAAGTACAATTTTCGAAAAATCCATTTGTTTTTCATGTCTACGTAGTCAGAAGAATGTATACTCCGAATTTCTTGTCTTAAGCTGGGGTCATTTGGTTGGTACAATTTGTATCCCCTTTTTCCATTTTAACTACAAAAAGTACCGAATTTTGTGTTTCTAGCTGTTTCCGTTCGATTGTTCCTTGTTTTGTTCCCTTTTTGTCCCATTTCACCCCCTACGAATAAGAATCACTTTATGGTGCACGTCTTTGTTACAGAGGGGAATATGCATACCCAATATAAATTAAGTACAAGCAGACATAGTGAAAAAACATGTTTAAATACTCTAAAATTATGGGTATTTTCAGTCCTTGTGAGGGAAAAATTTTTCCCTCTGGACCGATTTCACCCAGTTGGAATCCCAATCCCAACGATCAACGACTATAAGACGCATTTGTGGACAATTTTAACGTCCTAGCTCCTTTCATTTAGATGCTAGCGTGCTTTCACGCACGAATTTTATGACGATCATGAATATATATACTAGACCGGTCCTTATTTCTTTTTTTTTTGAATTCGTATGACGGCAAGCGCTAAAACTACTCTATTTGAACCTAAAAATTTGAGCTTGATTGGACAATTTTTAGGCGTGCCCCCGCCAACAATTGTTTGTCATTAAAGTTAGTTACTATCATATAGGGGAAATTATCACCTTTGGTGCTCTTTTTTTGACATAACTCGAGAACCACTAGTCCGATTTTGTTTAAATAAATTGAAAAATAACTAAGAATTAGAATTCCTTTAAAATGTGTATATATAGCGTTTTTCTATATAATCAACAGTTTAGCCGGTAAAAATAAATGTATGAAGAAAATAAATATTTTTTGCCTAAAATATTAATATTTTTTATTTTTTAAATTCATAGAAAATCCAAAACGAACAAATACATTTTAAAATTAAAAATCTAAAGCGATGACAACCAAAAGACTTCGATCGGATGATGACATTATGTTAATTGGCGTAATGGACCACCAAATTACTGGAGCTAAATTACCAGGAAGAAAACAAGTGCTACAAGGCAAAAAGCACGAATTCCAACATACCATGAAAAACACTGCATTGAGAAGCTGGAAAAATTATACAACAAGTGGAGAGATATTACAAAGCATCATGTCGAAAAACAGAATATCAAAACAGGAAAGAAACTGAATTTCAAGATAAATTAGATGATTTATTCGATATCGCACATGCAAACGCGTTTGAATTAATTAAAATACAAGTAAGGAAAGGCTAAAGTCGGGCGGGGCCGACTATATAATACCCTACACCACTCCCTGCGTATGTACCTCGCTTTGATTACTAAACCCATTTATTTCATGGGAGCAATTTTATGTAGTTCATATAAATTATGCAATATAAATTATACTATAAATTCATCTTTAGTCATATTTAATGAATATGGTGAATAATATGGTAATTGATCCAATTATCCGACAGCCAAAAAAACAAATTATACAGTAGTAATAGGATGAATAGGACCGACATTTCAAAAGGGGGCATATAACTACATTTTGGACCTGGTCCAAAACATGGGCCTATATATTTCTCATTCACGGTAGGTATTCCTGTTTGAAAAATACCATAATCAGCAAAATTTGATGATTGGTGAAATATAATATGTAAAGTTTGGTCAAAATCGGTTAAACTTTCTGGAGCAACATTTGTATGGGGCGATATCTAAATCTGAACCGATCTTACCCACTTTCACCATAGGTTGGATTATAATAAGTTGTGCCAATTTTAAAGAAAAACGGGTACAATATGTGGATTTTAGAGCGGAAAAAGTCAAATCGGTAGCGACATTTGAATGTTGGCAATATCTAAATCTGTACCGATCTTACCCAGTTTCAGCATAGGTGTTTCTAGTTCGATTATAAAATACTGTGCCAAATTTAAAGAAAATCGGGTACAATATGTGGTTTTTAAAGCGGAAAAAGTGAAATCGGGGGGCGACATTTGTATTGGGGCTATATCTAAATCTGAACCGATCTTACCCAATTTTTGCATAGGTGTTTCTAGTTGGATTATAAGATGTTCTGCAAAATTTAAAGAAAATCGGGTACAATATGTGGTTTCTAAAGCGGAAAAAGTGAAATCGGGTGGCGACATTTGTATGGGGGCTATATCTAAATCTGAACCGATCTTACCCAATTTTTGCATACGTGTTTCTAGTTGGATTATAAGATGTTCTGCAAAATTTAAAGAACATCGGGTACAATATGTCGTTTCTAGAGCGGAAAATGTCAAATCGGGAGCGACTTTTGTATGGGGGCTATATCTAAATCTGAACCGATCTTACCCAATTTTTGCATACGTGTTTCTAGTTGGATTATAAGATGTTCTGCCAAATTTAAAGAAAATCGGGTACAATATGTCGTTTCTAGAGCGGAATATGTCAAATCGGGAGCGACATTTGTATGGGGGCTATATCTAAATCTGAACCGATCTTACCCAATTTTTGCATAGGTGTTTCTAGTTGGATTATAAGATGTTGTGCAAATTTTAAAGAAAATCGGGTACAATATGTGGTTTCTAAAGCGGAAAAAGTGAAATAGGGAGCGACATTTGTATGGGGGCTATATCTAAATCTGAACCGATTTCCTCCAAATTCAATACCGATGGTCCTTGGCCAGAAAAAATAACTTCTGCCAAGTTTCATGACAATCGGACAACAATTGCGACCTGTAGAGTGCGAACATAAATCGACTCAGCTGGTGATTCTAAGCCGATCGGTATACTTAAAGGTGGGTCTAGCTCGATTATTTCTTGGTGTTACAAACATTTGGCGCGAAACTAACTAACCACTTCGTGGTCTAGGGTATAAAAAATGGTTCAGGCAATTAATGTTGAAGCAAATACAGAAAAATGCAAGCGAATAATAACTAATCCAACAAATATCGGCACATTTGCGCAAAAAGATTTAAGCGATTTTGTAAATTCCACACGCATTCTTTGATCGTTTAGAAATTTCAAAAGAATTTTTGCAAGTCGATCCATCGGATTGGAATGAAAGATTTGACTACGCTCACGGATCTCAAATTTGTAAAAACCTATCTGTAGTGAATGATGCAGCTGAAAGAGGCGCCAAATTCATTACAGATTATAATAATAAATTAACCCACAACGAAGAGGAGAAACAATTCCTTTTTCAGGTGGTTAAAGAATATAACATGAATTATCCCACTTTTAAAAAGACTTCACTATTAAATTAAAATAATATTAATGTTACTATGAGTATGTAATTAATAAAAATATTTAAGTTTATTCTTAATTTTCAAATAAATGTAAATAAAATAAAAAATATATATATTTTTGCCTTATTTCTCATAATAAAAACAAAAAGGTGCTTGGGGCACGGCTAAAAATTATCCAATCGTTGTCAAATTTTTTTTATGCTTTTTGGGACTAAAACGAATATTTTTAGCGCTTGCCGTAACATATATTCGAGAAAATAAATTTGTCCATATAAATAAGGACCGGTCTAATATATACTTTATAGGGTTTCAGGTCGATATTTCAAGGTGTTACAAACGGAATGACAAAGTTAGTACCCCCCATCCAAAATTGACATTTTCCTGTAATGTTACTGCACTTCGAAGAAAATCGACAGCCTCTGTGGAATGCAATCCATGGTGGGGGTATATAAAGTTCGGCCCGGCCGAACTTGACTCCGTTTTTTCTTGTTTTCCCTGAATAGTACGAATTTCTAAATATCCACTTATTTCACGAGTCTTCGCAATTAGAGCGAATCATAAACCGAATTTCATATTTCTATCTGTTGTCGTTTGATTGGTACCATTTATTATTATTTATACTTTATTATTTATAATAATAATATATCTTTATTATTTATAATAAATGAATTTATCAAAAATAACTTTGTGGTACGCTTTTACGATACAAATTTGAATATAAAGCGAAAATTTAGAACTGTCCTCCAGATTTCCTATTAGTAAGAAAAAAAAATTGTACAAGAATAAGTACTAGTTTTAGAAATGCTGGCATATTATTAAACAATATTCCAAATGATATTTTTTACAAAAATTACGCTTGTAATGTTAAAAATATTTTTATACACTCCACGAGAGTAGTATGTCTTTGTGCATTTGTTTGTAACACCCAAAAGGAAACGATATAGACCCATTGTTAATTATACCGATCGTCTTAGAATCACTTTCTGAGTCGATTTAGCAATGTCCGTCTGTCTGTCTGTCCGTCCGTCCGTCCATCTATTCTTGTAATCACGATACAGGTCGCAATTGTAGACAGAACCAAATGAAACTTTGCACAACGATGTTTTTCGGGATAAGGACGAACGCTATTCAATTTGAAGAAAATCGGTTCAGATTTAGATATAGCCCCCATACGAATTTCACTCCCGATTTGACTCTTTTCACTCTAGATACCACATATTACAACAGATTTTCTTTAAAATTGGCAAACCATCTTATATTGTAATTAGAAACACCTGTGGTAAAAATGTGTTCAGATTTATATATAGCTCCCATACAAATTTCTCTCCCGATTTGACTTTTTCCGCTCTAGAGACCACATAATGTATCAGATTATCTTCAGATTTGGTAAAACATCTTATATTTCCACTAGAAACACCCATGGTGAATATCGGACAGATCGGTTTTAAATGCCACATATTCTAATCGACTTTCTTTAAATTTGGCACAACATCTTATAATCTAACTAGAAACACCTGTGGCTAAAGAGGGCACAACATCTTATAATCTAACTAGAAACACCTAGGCTAGATCGGTTCAGATTTAGATATAGGCCCCATACAAATGTCGCTCCCGATTTGAATTTTGCGCTCTAAAAACCATATATTTTAACCGATTTTCTTTAAACTTGGGACAACATCTTATAATCCAACTGGAATAACTATGTAGAAATTGGGTAAGATCGGTTCAGATTTAGATATAGCCTTCATACAAATGTCGCTCCCGATTTGACTTTTGCCGCTTTAAAAGCCTCTTATTGTGCTCGATTTACTTTAAATTTCGCACAACATCTTATAATCTAACTAAACAAAACTATGGCGAAAGTGGGTAAGATCGGTTCAGATTTAAATATAGCCCAAATTCAAGTGTTGCTCCCATAAATTTAACCGATTTTGGCCAAACTATACATTTTATATTTCACCTATTTCGTTCCAGGTTTCAATATATCCTCATACAAATGTCCTTTCCGATTTAACATTTTTTGTAAAACACATACATTTACAGGATACAAAAAACCTTCCCGTTTTCATTTCCGTTTTCACCGAATTGTATTCGGATTGAAAGTGGAGTGTATCATAGAGTCGGCCCCGCCCGACTTTAGCCTTTCCTTACTGGTTTATTCCTACAGATTGGGTGCAAATATATAAAACATTATAATCCAATTCCATTATTGCCGATTAATTTCGTTCTGGATAGGCCTACATCGATATTGTCATTAAAGTAAAGTAGGTAATCAATTTCCAAAAGTGCTTCCATAAATTGATTGAATTACGCACTCAATATGGGAATATTGCCAAAAAAATACAGGATGGAAAATAAATATTTGAATATCAGCCATATATCATGCCGTACCCCAAAGTACCTAATGTAGCATTAATTAGATAATAATCATTCATTGGCAATTACATTCAATCAATTGACAAAGTCAATAAATTAACCACAAACAACGAAGACAACTAAGTTAAGATAACAAAGGATCCGCTCAGAAAATGTTCGCGTGCTTCTCCAGGACGAGGTGGAATATTAACAAAAGGAACATCCATCACATGCAACACGATACCGTGGAAGCAACCTGAGCACCAGCCATTGGCATGGGAAAATAATGGCAGAACCACGTTGAAAGTATATCCTTGCAACAACAACAAAATACATAATTTATTAATCTCTTTATAGATTGCAAACAATATCGAACAACAACAAGAACAGTCAAAAGCGACAAAGTCAACGCCAGCGTCAACAAGTGCGACGAGTATCGTATCACTTTTCCAATAAATTGGCGCTGTGGCCACAGTCAGGTTTGCGGCTCGGGGACCAATTCACGCGATGCCTGTTCCAATCTAAAACATATCAAAGCCGTTAATGATGCGGACATTAAGGGTATGTTGTCTGCCTTGCCGGCAACGAATGAATGGATGGATGGTTGGTTGGCTGATGATGACACCTATAAAACATTAAGTTGTCAATAAAGGTAATTCATTATGTCTCTTGTTCTCCATTTATGTGTTTTCTTTATTTTTTCGGCAGTATACCAGTCAACCACCCCACACCGTAAAGTATCCCCAGGACATCTATGAAAAAAAATCGTGCACAACAAGAGAAACCTCACACAACGCCGCCTAACCAAATAAAATATGTATCGTTCTCGTTGCGTATACTTGATGTTTGTTTCATTTATTTGCTGGTTGTGGTGGCAGGCGTAAAGACCACCACAGGACTCTCCCACTCTGCAGGAACCGGAAACCGCCGCCAACATGCAAGGCTCTCGTTCTATGTTCATACATATTTTGTTATTGATTCTATGGCTGTTGTCACAGACGTTGTGGTTTTTCAATAAACAATAAAATGTATCGTTGTTATTTGCCGAATACTTTTGAACCGGTGTGTGTGTGTGTGTCTGGGTGTGAGTGTGGGTTTTGTATAATAAAAAGCTTCTGGAGTCAACCATTATGTGCCAATCGTTAGTGTCAATGCTGTTGAGACTGGATACAGGACATGTCATTCTACAAATATAATTTAAGGATTGCCATCACTGGCGTAAAGGGCAATTTTGAAAGCAAAATTATGCCGACATAGGTTTGGGGGATTTTAATGTTTTTATGTTTATAATTTTCAATATTAATGTCACAAACTCTCAGAGACTGTCCTTGTGATGTGTTTATTGTCATTGTGAATGTAGACCGTATGTCGTGTCAGTCGGAATTGCAAAGACGATCCGATTTTCAACTGATTTGTCATTACGTTTGTAACACCTTGACATATTGACCTGGAATGAAGTATATATCGTCATCTTAATTTCAAAAAGGGAGTAACAGACATTTTTTCAAAATCGCGTTTTTAACAAATTCCGAAAACATGGAAATATGTAAAAACGCGATATCGAAAAAATTGCCTGTTACGTCCTTTTGAAATTAAGGTAACGACATATTCTTGATATTCATAGAATTCTAAGACGATCTCGAGCTGGAATCATAAAATTCGGTGTGTACATTCGCCTAACAGTAAGACTGTTTTTCTTTAAGCCGGGATAACAAGCTGCGATAACAAAAACGTTAATAAAAAACAAGTAAGGAAAGGCTAACTATATGATACACTCCACTTTCTATCCGAATACAATTCAATTCGATAAAAAAGTGAAAACGGGAAGAATTTGTGTATGTTTCTTAATCATAGGCTAATACGACGTTGTCCAATTTGTCAAATTGAGAAGAATATTTGTATCGGGGCTATATACAAACATGGAACGAAGTGACTCACTTTCACAATGAGTTCGTGTTATGCTCAATACGTGAAAATACGTGGTTTCTGGAGCGGAAAAAGTCAATCCTGGAGCGAAATTTGTATGGGAGCTATATGTAAATCTGAACCGATCTGACCCATTTTCACCATGGGTTTTTCTAGTTGAAATATAAGATATTTTGCAAGATTTGAAGAAGATCTGTCAACAAATGTGGTTTATAGAATGGAAAAAGTGAAATCGGGAGTGAAATTTGTGAGGGAGCTATATATAAATCTGAACCGATCTGACCAATATTCACCATGGGTGTTTCTAATGGAAATATAAAATATTTTGCCAAATTTCAAGAAGATCTGTAAAAATATGTCGTTTCTATATAAAAATCTGAACCGATCTGACCCATTTGCACCATGGGTGTTTCTAGTTGAAATATAAGATAATTTGGAAGATTTGAAGAAGATCTGTTAAAATATGTGGTTTCCAGAGCGGAAAGACTCAAATTGGGAGCGAAATTTGTATGGGAGCTAGATATAAATCTGAACCGATCTAAACAATTTTCAACACAGGTGTTTCTAGTGGAAATATATGAAGTTTTGCAAATTTTTAAGAAAACCTGTTAAAACATGTGGTATCTAGAGTGAAAAGAGTCAAATCGGTAGTTAAATTCGTATTCGTATCCCGAAAAACTTCGTTGTGCAAAGTTTCATTTGGTTCTGGCTACAATTGCGACCTGTACTTTGATTACAAGAATAGATGGACAGACGGACGGACGGACATTACTAAATCGATTCAAAAAGTGATTCTAAGTTGATCGGTATAATTAACAATGGGTCTATCTCGCTTCCTTTTGGGTGTTACAAGCAAATGCACAAAGACATAATATTCTCGTGGAGTGTATTATTATTTTTTTGCTCAAAATAAAAAATTATTTTTTCACATTGTCGCCAACTACAAAATAAATATATGTGTCAAACAAATTTTCAAAAAAATATTTTGTGTCGACTTTATTGGACTTAGCCTCGATAACCATAATTTTGACTTGACTGGCTGGATAATTATCCAGGCTAAGTCAAAAATTTTTAACACAAAATTTGTTTTCACACACACATTGATATTGCCATTGGCGACAATTTAAAAAAAAAAAAAAAAAAAAAAACATTTTTATTTTGAGTGAAATTTTAACAATTTATTTCGATTTTTGTTATCGCAGCTTAGTTATCCAGTCTTAAGGAAAAACAGTCAATGGAACTTGACGTGCAAAATAAAGACAATTTTCGAAATGTGTACTTTTAGTGGGAAAACGGGGCGAAAGGGGATAAAAATGGTACCAATCAACGGCTGCAGCAAGAATAATAAAAAATCGGTGTATACTTCGCTTTAGATGTGTTGATAAAAGTTTTTTCAAAATTAAGAAAAAACTGGACCAACGAATCGAATCGGCTGTAGCTGGAACGAAATCCGATATGAATGCTCCCTTAACTGGTGGAAGGTTGGAATCGGTCCAAATGGAAAGCTTTCATTTCTAACAACGAATGCAAATAATAGTATTTCGATTATTTCAAAATGTTTTAGTTTTTTTCGTTTGTATTTTTTTTTGGTCTGTAATCAATATTTGATTTGATGTGAGATATTGTCCTGGCTCAAGACCATTTTGCATCTATATTTAATAGAATGCAAATTTATTTACAAATGGCATGGTGACATTTATTACTTGGCTGCAGACTACCACGATCATGATTTCGACCATGTCAAAAGTCTTTTCAATGGCTTCGCAGCGACTTTTCAAACTCGGCCTCTATAAGGAGACGATTCTCACAAACGAACGAGAAGCACAACTCACTTGCTGAATTTGCGTTTAAATCGCACCAAGTAATAAAGTACACATTCCATCTAACAAGCATCTCATTGAGTTGCATATGTAAGTATTTAAGGTTTAACATCGCATTTTCGGTTAATTTGCATATTTAATGGTGTTAAATGTAATTAAGAGTTAAATGAGTTGTGCGACAATTTAGCTAAAATTCCTGCAATTAAATTCTGCGAGGAAAATCTGATTTTGTATAAAAGGATTCCAAGTTTCAACGGTAGCATCCAAGAAGAAAAGTTCCATCGTCGTACGCATATTCAAAAATTCGATATATTCCTGACCAAAATGTCTGATAAACAATAAAAATAAATAAAATATAATAAAAGAAAATTATAACAACGTCTCAAGAATTATTTTTAGAAATTTTAAAATTTAGATTTGGTACAAACACACCCATTTTAATAATTCACTTCTTTGATGCATTAGACTTTCTATCTGACGTAAACGCTATATATGTGAGGCTGTACAAATGAAAAACTTTAGCAAGCACTATCCTGGTTCAAATTTGTCCAAAAAATACATTTTCATTACTATTTTTTCACCATTTTCCATCTTTTTCGGACCTATTTTCACTTGTGACCTTAATAATAAAAGAAAATGTTGTTGAGGAAATAAATCATATTGAACATTGGGTAAATTCGCCAAGAATTAAGATATAATAATAAAATAATTGATCACAAGTATTTTCCGATGTGGTGAAAATGTTTTCCAAAATTTAGTATTTTTAAATACAATTGCCGCAATATGTAATATTTTTTAATAAGGAAATAAACATATATCATCAAAAATTTTAATAAATATAAATAAATAATATTATAAAAAAAATTAATCTCCAGCAAATTAAGGCTTTTTGATTGGAACAGAAGCTGAGTATCCTTTAACAATGGATCAAATATTTAAATTTTTGGTCGAAAGTACCATTATCCTATGTGAGAAAGGTGTTGTAAGTTAATGTCTTAGACAATTCTTATTGTCAGAAATATATTGTGGAATTTTATAAGGATTATTTTTGCGCAAGTTCTTAACCCTCCAGCTCCTCTCTTTATGGATCAATTTTAATCTTTTTCTAGAAAATCAAGTAAAGACCTTTCAAAAAAGACATGTAAGTATTAAAATGTTCTACGAAAAAATTTGCCAGAAAATTTCAGTGGGTGTCACCAAAGACAAAGTTGTAAATAAAGCTCTGCACGCTTAAATAATCAAATTACAAGCCAACTTATACAACAAAATTACTAGGGTTAAATTTGGTCGATGTTCTTTTGGAAGATAGATCATATTCGTGTTTCGGTAGAACACGGTAAATAAAACAAGTAAGGAAAGGCTAAAGTCGGGCGGGGCCGACTATATAATACCCTACACCACACCCTGCGTATGTACCTCGCTTTGATTATTAAACCCAGGTGTTTCATGGGAGCAATTATATGTAGTTCATACAAATTATATAAATTATATTCATATAATTTATATGCTATAAATTCATCTTTAGTCAAATTTAACGAATATGGTAAATAATATGGTAATTGATCCAATTGTCCGACAGACAAATACAAATTATACAGTAGTATACCAAAGTTATACCAAAGTATGGACATATGGGCATCACCCGAACAATTCTCATTGCAATTCAATTCGGTAAAAAAGTGAAATCGGGAAGGATTTTTGCATTCTGTAAATGTATGTGTTGGACAAAAAATGTTAAATCGGAAAGGACATTTGTATGGGGGTATATTGAAACCTGGAACGATGTGACCCGCTTTCACCATGTCTGTTTATTGGTGAAATATAATATGCAAAATTTGGCCAAAATCGGTTAAACATTCGGGAGCGACATTTGTATGGGGGCTATATCTAAATCTGAACCGATCATACCCACTTTCAGCATATGTGTTTCTAGTTCGATTATAAAATGTTGTGCCATTTTAAAGAAAATCGGGTACAATATGTGGTTTCTAAAGCGGAAAAAGTGAAATCGGGAGCGACATTTGTATGGGGGCTATACCTAAATCTGAACCGATCTTACCCAATTTTAGCATCCGTGTTTCTAGTTGGATTATAAGATGTTATGCCAAATTTAAAGAAAATCGGGTACAATATGTCTTTTCTAGAGCGGAAAATATCAAATCGGGAGCGACATTTGTATGGGGGCTATATCTAAATCTGAACCGATCTTACCCAATTTTTGCATACGTGTTTCTAGTTGGATTATAAGATGTTCTGCAAAATTTAAAGAAAATCGGGTACAATATGTCTTTTCTAGAGCGGAAAATATCAAATCGGGAGCGACATTTGTATGGGGGCTATATCTGAATCTGAACCGATTTCCTCCAAATTCAATACCGATGGTCCTTGTCCAGAAAAAATAAATTCTGCCAAGTTTCATGACAATCGGACAACAATTGCGACCTGTAGAGTGCGAACAAGCTTAAATGGACGGCAGACGGACGGACGGACGGACAGACAGACATCGTTAAATCGACTCAGCTGGTGATTCTAAGCCGATCGGTATACTTAAAGGTGGGTCTAGCTCGATTATTTCTTGGTGTTACAAACATTTGGCGCGAAACTAACTTATAATACCCTAGACCACGAAGTGGTGTAGGGTATAAAAATACAAATTTAATATTTTTGCAAAATTTCATTTTCGCTGGAGAAATGGGTAAAATGATTTTCTTTTTTTTCTGTTCATTCAAAATTCGGTCGAGAAACTGATAGTCGTTTGATAAACTACTTATTTACATGCATGTAGATGCGTCAAGATTTCGGTGGTGTCTGCAATTACACTGTCGCACAGTGTAATTCTCTCCTAATCAATCTCATTACTGAGCGTATGAGTAATATTACCCCAAATAAATATTACTCATACGCCAGCAATATGGCGCTATGTAGGAAAATTGCAAAATGTATAGGACTTCCAATCAATTTGAATTTAAATTTATAGTAAAATCGTTTATTCCGTTGAAATAAATTAAAAGCATAAAATAAGATAATAAATTAGACTTCTTGGACCTAAATTGCAAAATTGAAGAGCTAGTCTAAACGTACTGATTCAGCCTACTCGAATTTGATGAAATTGGATCCAAAGCAATAGCTATATTTGATCGGAATAAAATTTCTTTTTGTTGATCTACGCAGATACCGTTAGGTACCATTGACGATCTAACGGGACAATTATTTTCTTTTGCGCGTATGCATAAACAGTGGAATGTATACACGTAATTCATGATTCTTACTACTGCCGTTGGAAGGCACCACTTTTATCCCTTTTCACCCAAAATGTAAAAATTTAGAAAATTTCTTTTATATTATACATCTTTAGACTCAAGGAATGTATACAGCAAATTTTATGATTTCAGCATCTCTCTTTTCCCATTTCACCACATAAAAGTATCAATTTCCAAAAATTCCTTTATTTTACGTGCAATACAAACTTAATTAGCTGTTTTCCTTTGGCACCATTTTTTATCCCTTTTTGTCCCATTTCTCATATAATACCGAACCTATGGTTTAGGTATAGGAATAGGAAGCTGGAGTTTTTAGTCCCTTCATTAAAAGCCTTGGCAACCCTATTTCTTGACGTTGCCTTAGTACTCACCGTATTTGCTTTTGAGGCGGCCATGGCGAAGATGCCATGTAACGACGTATTTGTTGTTTGTGCTGTTTTCACATCCACAAAAATATGCAATAAATTTCATATAAAATGAAGTTAACTTTACTCCTGTGACCGCCCTCTACGAAAAGGTCCACGGCATTGCATGTCTGTCGATATATATATGTACATATTTTATTCTGACAAATTATTTGCCGTTTTCGGTTATTTTCGACAATAAACAGTTTAAGTATCAATGATGGCCGTAGTTATTCGTTTTATAGGGTCTCTGCGGGACGTCTATGCCAGAGTAAGAAGTTGTGGGAAAAAGATGGAGCAAAATAGAAGAAATACGCTTAGTTTGTAATTAAACATAGCTTTTAAATAGCCGACCGCTCCATACTAACAATATATAATGTTAGTATGGAGCGGTCGGAGTTTCTGAAGATACAAAGATTTGATGATGCTATAGCTCGATAATTTTCAGTACGTAATAATGTATTACTTTATAATGTGCTTGGCGACATGAAGTAATGTTTTACTTGTTTACTTTCCTTACTTCTAAGGTGGTAAAAAAAGCGAAATCAGGAGAAATCTCCCGATTCCCGCCTGCACAATGAAGCAGAAAAACTTCTAAAGAAGTTGACCAGAAAAGACAAAGAAAATTTCCTCAACAATATAGCAGCTAGACGGAAGAACCTTAGCGATATTAAATTTCTGACAAATTCGAAGAAAATTCGACAAATTTCATATACTCTGATATACAGCAACTTGAAAGATGATCCGATTTTTTCCAAAATGCTGTCAGTGAGGGCTGCTAGAAGAATATCTTCCTTGCCCCAAAATAGTCATGAGAAATCCCCAATGATACTCAATAATAAAAAAGTTGTTTTATTTCAAAGAATTCATCCAAATGAATGATTTGCTGATTCTTCAACAATATGTCGTGAACAATAATATATTTAAAAAATAAAAAAATGGACCGATCGAATCACGAACATTATCACCTCCCATAAAAACCTAACATATAACCAACATAATTGGTACAGGGTGACCAAACACAAAATATTATGAATTCTCAAAAGAATGAAGCATAGTTTGCTTTGACGAAATATGTTTTTCTGAACATTATTAAAATATAGCATACAAATATTCTACATGACACTGCAATTTAATTATTTAAATTTCACATCATGATCACCAGATAGTCATAGTATGATCCACCATCAAATTAAATTTCAAATCATGATCACCAGATAGTCATAGTATGATCCACCAACAATCAAAATATGATCAGAAGTGAATCATCATATGATATTCACGTAATCATATTATGATCACCATATAATCATATTATGTCCAATAAATTGCTATGTTGCTATATTTTTTTCAATGAATACATATAGTATAAAATTATTATGCTACTGTGATTTGAACTGGGATCAAGACCATTTAGCATCTATATTGAATGGAATGCAAATTTATTTACAAATGGCATGGTGACATTTATTACTTGGCGGCAGACTACCACGATCATGATTTCGACCATCAAACCCGACTTTTCAACATCAAACCCGCCCTCTATAAAGAGATGATTCTCACAAACGAACGAGAAGCACAACTCACTTGCCGAATATTTAGTGCATAGTTTTTTTACAGCTCACACACCTCCTCTGTGTCCTTTCTGTATTCCAAATTGTATGTATTCTATTGAATCAAACTCCAACAATTTCTTAGTATTAAATGTTTTTCCTATTATCTTGAAGCCCTCCTCTGTGAACTTATTCTGTTGGTATACTGTGCAGCACTAAAATGTAAACAACAATGATGAAATTCATTCATTTGCAAACAAATTTAAATTTGACCATAATATAATTATTTAACAAACATAGTATAATCACCAGTAATGATGAAATTCAATCTAACGGGATTTTCCAAGCACATGTAAACCTAAACATAATATGATTACTAAACAAACATACTATGATCAACAACTATACAATTGCTGTTAACAATCATATTTTTATTTTTAAGGATCGCAATCATATTATGATAAAATATCAACTATGTTATACTTGGCCAAACCATATTATTGTTAAAATTTAATCAAAAATAAAATAATATGATTGCGAAAAAAAATTGTATAGAACATATAATAATCGCCGCGATCATGTTCAACCATATTTTTTCTTTGCGTGTAGGTAGCCTCTGTATATCCATATCCCGTTAGGAATTGGATAAGGATTTTGTTTATTTTTCCATGGTCATTACTTATTAATTTGTTTATGTTAGGGATTAGCTAGTATGTCCACCATACCTCGGCTCTGCGAACTCCTAAAAGAACTAATTATCTCGGTCTTTCTTTCTAGCAATATCGGGGTTATTGGTTTGTCCTTTGTAAATTAAATTACAACGAGTTCCTCTACAACCGTTGCCATAATGGAAGTAAGTAACTCCCACAATTACGCTCGCTGCCTCTACGGAAATCGCTGCAGATCTGGAGATAGCTAGTTCAGCCCTCTTTTAAATTTCTATACATTGCAAGGTATGAGATATTAAATTTTGAAATATTACAGAAATTAATAATGACAGTTTGTTGCCAACACTTTAAAATGGCTAAATATAAAAGTTTGGATCCAGGTGGAAACTCGCTTTGCTGCCAATGTTATTACTATTTCAAACTAAATAATAACGAATACACATCTGTTGTAAAATGAAAAGACACAAGCTACAAAATATTTTCTAAGTTAGAAAATACCAATTTTAATAATGTGATTGTAACAATCAATGCACTGTGATAAAGTGTGTTTTCAACGTCAATGTTTACGAGACGTTTCTGTATTTCTTGAAATATAACTTTGTTTATCCGGACTTATCCGTTGAATCATATACATATGAGAAGAAATTTTAAAATCTGGACTTTAATATGCCGGTAGAATGGGCATAAATTATGAAAATTTCTGATTTAAAATTGTATTAAAGTTAAAAATGCAGTGATTGTAAAATTTCGGTTAGAAAATTATCGAAATGCCATTGATCTCCGCGAAATTTCACAGAAATGTTTATATTTATTTATTTATTATGAATTACAATACAAAGTAAAAGTATATTCTAATTTTGTGTCCAGGGATTGAGCCGGGGTGACTAAGACCATTGTAGCTAGTTATTGCAGCTACAGACCAGAGCCTCTGGTGGGAATAAAACCCACAACCCTCACGTTGATAGCCGAGCACGCTACCAAATCGACTACTTGGGCGCTCAGTAGTGTTTATAATTAATGTCTAGCAGAAGTAAGAAAAGGCTAAAGTTGGGCGTGACCGACTACGTGATACCCTACATCACTCCTTGCGCCAATATTGGTTTATAATAAACACGGGTGTTTTAATATCAGTTGGTATAGTTTATACAGTCCATGTAAATTATCCAGTGTAATATAAATTCACATTTGACCAAATATAACGAAATATATACTATTTTAAGAATATATGTTATGTAGGAGTACATGTGCCACGATGGGACCAAATACTAATTTTGTGAACTAACGCATTTTCAGAATGTAATAATGGCAGCGTGTTACCATCATTTTAAAATTACCAACAATTTAATATAGGAACTCGTTTTTTGAATAAACTAGCAACCATCAAGGTAAATGCAACACATTTCAAAGGTCTACCTATAAGTGGGCGTGGCCGTAGGTTGGTCAACTTAAAATAGTTCTAGACAACTTTGTACATGTACGAAATTTAAAGTCATATCTGTCCCCGAAGGTATTTTTCCTCAAAAACCCAACTAACTTCCACTGTGAGTGGGCATGGCAGGAGGTTAATAAACTTAATTTTTTTCTAGACGACTTTGGTAAGCAGCATAAGTATACGAACAAAATTTAAAAAGTCTACCTGTTTCCTATGACATTTTGCCTCAACAAACCTACTACCAGCACAGTGTAAGTGGGCGTGGCAACTCAAAATTTTGATAGATGACTTTGGTAATCACCATAACTCCATATATGCAATTTCATTTCTTTTTTTGCCTCGAAAACAGGTCATCATATACCCTCACTCTCAGGCAACATGTGAGGACTTACAGCGCCGTCAATATAATTATATACTGACTATTTTGTATTTATTATTTAATATTTTAATCATAGTCTGCAAGGAATTTTAATTCCATTAACATTGACTAAAATACCATATTTCATCAATATTGAAGGTCAAAGAAAATCCTCAAAAAACTTAACTCAAAATCTTTGGAATTACCCTATAATGAGAATATTTCCCCATATTTTATTGTTTTAAGACAACCCGAAAATACCCGGTCCGACCGGTTTTTCAAAACATGAAAACCGGGCAACCTTTTTTTGAAATCGCTATTTTGTTTGTGTTACGTATACTTAATTAAAATATAATGTAATAATAGTAAGTATACGTCCACGTATTTATAAGGCAAGTGCAAACTCTCATCCAAATCTCAAAATCTTACCCCAACGTCAATCATATGAAAAAACATACCAACACACCTAACACCGGGGTACGTATACGTTGTTATGACATAATATAATTTTTTTGAAACAGATAGCAGAGTATCTCAATGCTGAAGTAAAGAAAAAACAAATGATATTAAAAAAATCAGGAAATTTTTCACTTTTGCGGTTACCTAAGCTCTACATAAAGTATGTTCAGAATCATTCCTAAGAAGTTCATATGTTCTAGAAAGTTGTTTATTGAAATTAGGTAATTCCAAACGGTTGCAAAAATGACGCCTAGGCCCCAAATCTTTGGGGGCAATACAAAAATGCATGACTTTGGGCAAAACTGGGAGACACAGGTCTTTTTTGGTCTTTTATCAAGTAGTGGTGTCCGTTTATGGTTATATTTTTTGTGTTACACTGTGTATAATACGGACATTTTCAAAAAATAATTTAAGGGTATATTTTCAGTTCTATTAAGGAAAAAAATTCCCTCTCGAACGATTTCGCCCATTTTCAATCAAAACGGATGTAGTACTTTTACACTCAGAAAAATAGCATTCATAAATCTGAGTAAAATCCATACTACAATTTAGTTTATCAATTTCACTCCAGTTCAATAAAAATTTCCTAAAAGGTTGGAAAATTAACTAAATTTGAATAAAGTTTCCCTCTTTCAAAGCCATAGTAAATAGTTAATTTACGAGAAATAGGGTAGTAAATTTACTTAAAAACATTTCTTTGGATCTAATAAAAAATTCTTACATACTTTCATACTTAGGTGGAAGAATATTTCCAAGGTTTTAATTAAGAAAAACTTTTTGTATGGAAATAATTCCATTTAGGAAATTTTAACTTAAAAATGCGTTTTTCCTATAAGTAAGTTAATATGTTTACTGCAATTTATGTCGAGTTTTTCATACATTTAAGTATTAAAGAACTTATAAAAATCACTTGAAATTGTTTAGAAAATTCTTGAATATTAATCTAAGAAGCAATTCTCGTTCGTTTGCAGAGACTTAATTCTTAAATAATTCAAACAACCACTGCGAAGGCGCCTATCTTGCCTTTGCAGATATCATGGTGTAATACCTCAAGTTTTTATTGCAGAGGTATCATGAAACTTTTGAGAAATATTTCATGTTGCCATTTTTGAACTAGTTTTGCATACTCTGAAGCAAAATCGTTTGTTTGCATTTTTTAGTTAAATTGAACTTATTTTAAGTTCACTTTTTTCCTTGTATCAACTAGAATTTTCCTCAGTTGAAGTAAAAATTTACTTGTTTTGAGGAAAAATCAGCAAAATTGTCCTCAGTTCAAGTAAATATGTGCTTGATTTGAGTAAAAATTAACTTAGTTTTAGGAAAATTTCGGCAAAATTTGTCTTAGATTTAGTAAATATTTACTTGGTTTGAGTAAAAACTTACTTAATTTTAGGAAAAATTTACTTAAATTTAGTAAAAATTTAGTGAGATTTAGGAAAATTTCCGTAAAATTTTACTTAGATTTAGTAAAAATGTACTTGGTTCGAGTAAAAATGTACTTAGTTTTAGGAAAAATTTACTTAAATTTAGTTAAAATTTACTTGGATTTAGGAATAATTTACTTATATTAAGGACAATTTCAGCAAAATTTTACTTAGATTTAGTAAAAATGTACTTGGTTTGAGGAAAAACTTACTGGATTTTTCCCCAGTTTGAGTAAATATTTACTTGGTTTGAGTAAAATTGAACTAGAATCAAGTTCAAAGCATGTACTACTTTCAAGGAAAAGTTTGAACTTGATATGAGGAAATATTGCTTTAGCGCTATACTACCCAATAAACATTTTTGCTTGAATTCAAGTGGAATTCAAGTTGAATTCCAATATTATTTTCCAATTTCAAGTGTTGAATTATGCTTGAATTCCACTTGAAAACAATAGCGATCTCCAGCAATTTTAACCTTTGAATTCCAGTCGGAAAATAAAGTGACTTTACAGTGTAAATCAAGCCCGGAATTCTAGTGTTATTCAAGTCGAACTAAACAACCTTGGGAGTTGGAATTCAAGCCTCGAGTTACAGTGTTATTCAAGTCAAACTATACAGCTCAGTGAGCTGGATTTCAAGCCTGGAATTACACTTTAATCCCTACATTCGAATTCAAGTCCTTTTTTTCGATAAAATTAGAAAAAATATCACGTTTACTTGGCATACATAATGTGAACATTATTATTACATATTTAATAACTATTATGTTTACATAACAGAAAAATTGAGATCAGTTATGTGTATGATATTATATGTTTACATAACAGCAATATTGAGATCAATTAAATGTATGAATGGAAATATATGAAAAAAACAAGTGAATTAATAATACGAATGGAAATAAAAATACGGAAGAAAAGAAATGTGTAATCTTCAAGATGTACTTGAATTATTCCTGGATATTTTTTTATAGAACCGATTTTTGGCTTGCTGGAAAAATGCGATTGTACACTTTTCAAACTCTGCATCCGTGTGATCAGAAAATTTGTCGTTATAGGCAACTGTAAATGAAAACATTGGTAATTGGTAATGAGAAGACAAATGCATGGATTAGGTCCTTACGTTTTATGGCAAGTGTTGTTGACAATGCTTTTAAAGCTGTTTTAGATACGGATCCTTGCCAACAAAAAGATTGTGCTACATCATCGCCCATTAGTTTCCTCCAACAATTTGTAATGAACTTTTGGGAATTTCCAGAGACTTGTTCCTTAAATTCCGTAACCTAAAACGGTTGATCATAAATACATTAGAGCATACATTTTTTATGAGTATTCTCGCAAATTAGCGATATGTAATTATCATTACCAAATTGAAAAATTGTTCCTCCGACGATTCTACATTCTTCTCAAAGTTTAAAAAAGACTCTTTGTTTGAAAATGGATTTTGTGGTAATACGTGGGATTTTGTGGTATTAGGTGTTTGGCTTCGGGTGTTTTGCAATAACTTAACTTCTTCTAATAATCGTAACATAACTCTTTGGGTTGCATCAAGTTTTTCCATTATTGCTTGCACATCTGCAATGATAAAAGTCAATTATTAACATTCGTCGGTATTTTCATCTTTATTAGTTACCTTTTTTTGAAGCTGGTTGATCGCCTCGTTGGGATTCTTCCATTCTGAATTGTTCATTGAAATCCATCTATAAGTGGTATAAATACGTATAAATTTCGCTCAAAGTTCTGGAACATTACTATTTTCTTTTGGATGTTATTTAAGCAGTGCTCTTCCATTACATTACTCAGAGTGAGGTCGTTGCTTGCATATATGTTAAAACGGCTTGACTTAACTGGCAATTCAAAAAAATCATTAAGATTGAGTATTTCATATGATTTAATTTTGCAGGATTCCGGGTAATTTGTAATGGAATTGACTATATAAATTTTGTTGCCAATGGAATAGAGGTTGTCAGGTTGTTTATTGGAGATAAAATAATTCTTGAAATTTATGTGTTTTAAATTGCCAAACGATCTTGATTTGGTTTCTTCAGATGATTTACATTTAGTGGATAAACTCTCTTCAACAATCCGGTTATAAAGTTGACTGCCAATTTGATGATGCTTTCTCATTTTTTTCTTAATTTGTTGCAAACAATTCTCGTATTTAAATGCACTGATCGATTCCAAATCACCATAAAAGTCTACGTCCTCAACCAAATGTAACAAACAGTGAAAATTAAATGTGAGGAAAGATTCGTCATAAAGAAGCGTTATTTGGTTTACGAATTCCGACAACATACTTTGGGCACAGTCTTTATTAACTAAAGAATTTTGTTTATCCAAAAGTATTCGCATAGAGAGGCTAAGTAATAGAAAGTGTTGATATTTAGCGGGTTCCAGAAGATCTTTTAACACAAAAATGCCCGTATATAATAAAAATTGTCTGTATTCTGTAGCTTTGTATCTCTCCAACTCGTTAAAAGGGCGCGGCTTACGAGCAAATTCTCTTGGAATTTGTGTCTTAAGGAAAAGGAATTTTGACTCTAATTGGTTGATTTGGTTGGGACGTAAACAAAAATTTGTACCTCTCTTTTTGATCCAGCCTATCATAAGAGTTTTGACGACACCCAGACATACCACGTGCATATAATCGTTTGGAAAAGATTTCACCATATCAATATTCAAATTTTCGATTTCCAGCTTTTCCATCTGTTTATGGTGATTTGGGTCTGTTCTTTCTCGGAAGTCGGAATCTGTTCGCCTTGGATGGCTCTCGAAATGAAAAATCATCCTTCTGCTGCACGCGGTGCCTTTTTGGATGCATTTTGGACAGCTACTGTACCCCGTATGACCCTTGATCCCAAGAACAAATGATCGCGCTGGAGCATCACAAATAAACGATCTGCACCGCACTGTGAAGTGTTCCCCGTTGAAATGAATTCCATCGACGGCCAGACGCTTAAATTCATCCACAAATTGCTTCAAAAGCAAATCGGAACTGGGGGGCTTTTTCATCCCACAGAATGCTGTCACTGTGTATACTTCTTTATACCCATTTACGTTCATTAAAACAGGCCATACTTGCCTGTTTGAACTTTTAGATAAGGGCAGGCCGTCGATATTTATATTTATATCAAGATTTGAATCAGCAGGTTTGTTCTTGACCAAGAAGTCCGTAAGGGCGTCTTCTAATCCGTACCACATAAGCTCTCCAGATCCCATATTTATGACAACCGGGGATTTTGGCGTACATTTTAATGTACGAGCATCAATTGGCAGCCCACTTACATCGTGTTTTCTTAAAATCTTCAGTAACTGGCTTGTTGCCGCATTTGATACATTGAATTCCACAGCCCAACTTGCGAGTTCATTTCTTAGTTCATGGCCTTGTTGCACTTCTGTTCTGTTGATTGGCGCAGATTCATCTTCAAAATCATCAAACTGGTTCATAGATGTTTCTCCATATTCTTCAGGTGCCTCCTCAGTATCTTGCTCCCTACTCTGAGTAAGCAATGCAAATATTTTGCGAGCATCTGCTTTCGATTTTTTGTTCATACTTACTCGCAGAATCTAAAAAAATTTCACAGATATTTCACTTATGCACTTCACTTTGTAATCACGATTTATTTACCTTTTTGTTATATTTTCTTCGTTATCTATAATATTCGCCCGTACGATATTGCTTTACTGACACAAACTTCCAGCTCTTCGAAATATATGAAAATATATTTTCAATAAACTGGAATATGACTTGAAAATTTGTATAAATTCAAGTTAAAATTCAAGCAATATTTCAAGCACTTGAATTATAAATTTTTGGTAACTATTTTCAATACATTGGAATATCGCTTGAAAATAGGTTTAAATTCAAGTTTAAATTCAAACAATATTTCAAGCACTTGAATTTTAAAATTTTTGTGCTTATTGGGTAAGTTCAATTTTCCTAAATTTTAGTTCATTTCAACTCGTTATATGGTTTTTTTCTTTTTTCTGAGTGTACCATCAGTATTTACTAGCCTGAAATTCAATTGAAATTTTTCAATAATCTTCTAATCTTTATTGGGGATATTTCAATATCCTATTTTGTGCAGTAATCTCAATATAAATGTGATACATTTCTTTCAGTGTACTTATCCACTTCATGGTGACATTAATAAACCATAAAAATCAATAAAACTAAATGACTCCTCTCCCGGCTGTTCGTTTTTTGCTTTTTTCATATAAATTTTAACTTTTGCTCATTCTAAGATTTGTTTCAATTCAATGAAACACATATTTTCTCACGCTCGCCGAGTGCACATGGTCCGTCCAGTTGACATTTGCGAACTTTTGCATGATTTACAGAATGAAGCAACAACAACAATAGCAACTGCTAAACCAGAAACCAACTCAACCAAGCCTCGATTCGATTCAGCTCAAATGCTCCATTAATTACAGCTACTGAGATACAGCAGAAGAAGAAGAAGCACAAGCAGAAGACGAGCGAATAACGATGATATCGGTATTATGGCTCTTAATGCCACTGTCACCACAATCATATTGTCCAGCAACAGCACCCGCTTTGACATGGATGTCCAGCTATCCATCCGTCCGCCATCCATATCTGCGGATCAAGTGCCCATTTGTGGCTGTTGACAATGAGTGGCAACATGGGCGCGCTGCACTTTTTTCTCCATTTGCTTCAATTATATGTATGTTTGTGTGTATGGATGTAGCAGCAGAATGCAATCATTAATAACAACAACAAACAAAACTATTAAAAAAGAATTGCGTTTAAGTGAGCGAGCGTTTCACAAGAATTTATCGCCGATGTTTGTTGGTGTCTATTTGTGTAGTTCACATATGCGTGTGGAAAACTATAAAAAGACAAATTTGTAAAAACAAAAAAAAGAAAAACATATTTAGCGGAATTAAATTTTATTTATAAATGGGTTGAATAGTTTTTGGTTGACAATTGTGGGAACAATTTGTTAACAAAATGCTGCGCACACACATATATACATATAAATGCAGCATATACATTAAGCTAGGTCCCGGAACTATAGACAGACGGACATAGCTAAATCAACTCATAAAGTGATTATAAGTCGATCGGTATAATAACCAATACGTCTAACTCGTTTACTTTTGGGTGTCACAAACAATCTATATATATAAAAGAGTTGCGTTACTGACTGACTGACTGACTGACTGACTGACTGACTGACTTATCATTGACCAGCCCCCAGACCAAACGGCTGAAGCCAGGGTCATGAAATTTTCAGGGTAGTTCCCAAATATGACGTAGACGTCGACTAAGAAAGGGTTTTACGAAATTCGTACTTTTAGGGGATAAAATGGCCCAAAAAGGGATAAACATCGAACCTTCGTCCTGACTAAACGGCAGTAGCTATAAACATGAAATTCGGCGAGTTCCTTGCAATGACCATGCAGACGAGCTACAAATAGGGATTTTTCGAAACTTGTACTTTTAAGGGACGAGCGGGACAAAAAGGGATAAAAATGGTACCAACTAAAGTATTACAGCTAGAAACGTGAAATTTGGTATGTAAATTCCTCTGACCATATAGAAACGAAGTAAAAATGGATTTTTCGAAATTTGTACTTTTAAGGGACGAGCGGGACAAAAAGGGATAAAAATGGTACCAACTAAAGTATTACAGCTAGAAACGTGAAATTTGGTATGTAAATTCCTCTGATCATATAGAAACGAAGTAAAATTGGATTTTTCGAAATTTGTACTTTTAAGTGACGAGCGGGACAAAAAGGGATAAAAATGGTACCAACTAAGTATTACAGCTAGAAACGTGAAATTTGGTATGTAAATTCCTCTGACCATATATAAACGAAGTAAAATTGGATTTTTCGAAATTTCTACTTTTAAGGGACGAGCGGGACAAAAAGGGATAAAAATGGTACCAACTAAAGTTTACAGCTAGAAACGTGAAATTTGGTATGTAAATTCCTCTGATCATATAGAAACGAAGTAAAATTGGATTTTTCGAAATTTGTACTTTTAAGTGACGAGCGGGACAAAAAGGGATAAAAATGGTACCAACTAAAGTATTACAGCTTGAAACGTGAAATTTGGTATGTAAATTCCTCTGACCATATAAGAACGAAGTAAAATTGGATTTTTTGAAATTTGTACTTTTAAGGGACGAGCGGGACAAAAAGGGATAAAAATGGTACCAACTAAGTATTACAGCTAGAAACGTGAAATTTGGTATGTAAATTCCTCTGACCATATAGAAACGAAGTAAAATTGGATTTTTCGAAATTTCTACTTTTAAGGGACGAGCGGGACAAAAAGGGATAAAAATGGTACCAACTAAAGTATTACAGCTAGAAACGTGAAATTTGGTATGTAAATTCCTCTGACCATATAGTAACGAAGTAAAATTGGATTTTTCGAAATTTGTATTTTAAAGGGGAGAGCGGGACAAAAAGGGATAAAAATGGTACTAAATAAAGTATTACAACTAGAATGATGAAAATCGGTAGTAACATTTCTCTGACAACGTAGACTTGCAATATAAATTGATTTTTCGAAATTTGTACTTATAAGGGGTGAGCGGGACAAAAAGGGATAAAAATGGTACCAACTAAAGTATTACAGCTAGAATCGTGAAATTTGGTATGTAAATTACTCTGACGATACAGAAACGAAGTATAATTGGATTTTTTGAAATTTGTACTTTTAAGGGGCGAGCGGGACAAAAAGCCATAAAAGTGGTACCAACTAATGTATTACAACTAGAATCGTGAAATTTGGTATGTAAATTCCTCTGACCATATAGAAACGAAGTAAAATTGGATTTTTCGAAATTTGTACTTTTAAGGGGAGAGCGGGACAAAAAGGGATAAAAATGGTACTAAATAAAGTATTACAGCTAGAATCGTGAAATTTGGTATGTAAATTCCTCTGACCATATAGAAACGAAGTAAAATTGGATTTTTCGAAATGTGTACTTTTAAGGGGCGAGCGGGAGAAAAAGGGATAAAAATGGTACCAACTAAAGTATTACAGCTAGAATCGTGAAATTTGGTATGTAAATTCCTCTGACCATATAGAAACAAAGTAAAATTAAATTTTTTCGAAATTTTTACTTTTAAGAGGCGAGCGGGACAAAAAGGGATAAAAATGGTACAAACTAATGTATTACAGCTAGAATCGTGAAATTTGGTATATAAATTCCTCTAACCATATAGAAACGAAGTAAAATTGGATTTTTCGAAATTAGTACGTTTAAGGGGCGAGCGGGACAAAAAGGGGATAAAAATGGTACCAACTAAAGTATTACAGCTAGAATCGTGAAATTTGGTATGTAAATTCCTCTGACCATATAGAAACGAAGAAAAATTGGATTTTTCGAAATTAGTACGTTTAAGGGGCGAGCGGGACAAAAAGGGGATAAAAATGGTACCAACTAAAGTATTACAGCTAGAATCGTGAAATTTGGTATGTAAATTCCTCTGACCATATAGAAACGAAGTAAAATTGGATTTTTCGAAATTTGTACTTTTAAGGGGAGAGCGGGACAAAAAGGGATAAAAATGGTACTAAATAAAGTATTACAGCTAGAATCGTGAAATTTGGTATGTAAATTCCTCTGACCATATAGAAACGAAGTAAAATTGGATTTTTCGAAATGTGTACTTTTAAGGGGCGAGCGGGAGAAAAAGGGATAAAAATGGTACCAACTAAAGTATTACAGCTAGAAACGTGAAATTTGGTATGTAAATTCCTCTGACCATATAGAAACAAAGTAAAATTAAATTTTTTCGAAATTTTTACTTTTAAGAGGCGAGCGGGACAAAAAGGGATAAAAATGGTACAAACTAATGTATTACAGCTAGAATCGTGAAATTTGGTATATAAATTCCTCTAACCATATAGAAACGAAGTAAAATTGGATTTTTCGAAATTAGTACGTTTAAGGGGCGAGCGGGACAAAAAGGGGATAAAAATGGTACCAACTAAAGTATTACAGCTAGAATCGTGAAATTTGGTATGTAAATTCCTCTGACCATATAGAAACGAAGAAAAATTGGATTTTTCGAAATGTGTACTTTTAAGGGGCGAGCGGGAGAAAAAGGGATAAAAATGGTACCAACTAAAGTATTACAGCTAGAAACGTGAATTTTGGTATGTAAATTCCTCTGACCATATAAAGAGTGATTTTTTTGAGGTTAGGATTTTCATGCATTAGTATTTGACAGATCACGTGGGATTTCAGACATGGTGTCAAAGAGAAAGATGCTCAGTATGCTTTGACATTTCATCATGAATCGTCTTACAAACGAACAACGCTTGCAAATTATTGAATTTTATTATCAAAATGCGTGCTCTGTTAAGAAAGTTCATTGCGCGCTTCCATTTTATGGTCAGTTTAATCGACCCACTGAAGCGGCTATTCGGGCTATTGTGACTAAATTTCGCACCAAATTTACATTGTTGGACATTAAACCACCAACACGCTTACGTAGAGTGCGAACTGAAGAAAATATCGCAGCTGTATCGGCCAGTGTTAATGATGACCACCAATTTTCGATTCGTCGCCGTTCGCACCAATTGGGTCTCTGTTACTCAAAAACGTGGAAATGCCAAAATTGGACTAAGCGGATGGACCACCTAAGACGCAGCCGCGGTCAACATTTAAATGAAATTATCTTCAAAAAGTAAATGTCATGGACCAATCTAACGTTTCAAATAAAGAACCGATGAGATTTTGCAAATTTTATGCGTTTTTTTTTAAAAAAAAGTTATCAAGCTCTTAAAAAATCACCCTTTATAAACGAAGTAAAATTGGATTTTTCGAAATGTGTACTTTTAAGGGGCGAGCGGGAGAAAAAGGGATAAAAATGGTACCAACTACAGTATTACAGCTAGAAACGTGAAATTTGGTATGTAAATTCCTCTGACCATATAGAAACAAAGTAAAATTAAATTTTTTCGAAATTTTTACTTTTAAGGGGCGAGCGGGACAAAAAGGGATAAAAATGGTACCAACAAAAGTATTACAGCTAGAATCTTGAAATTTAGTGTGTAAATTCCTCTGACCATATAGAAGCGCAGTAGTTTGATTTTTCGAAATTTGTACTTTTAAGGGGTGCGCGGGACGAAAAGGGATAAAAATGCTGTACAATCATTTAATTACGTAAGCGCGGAATATAAGTGGATATTTGTACTTAAAAGGGGGATACGGGACAACAAGGAATAAATGTGTTACCAAATAAAGAACATATTTTTAGGGGAAGCAAAAACACATTTTACCTATAGTGATTTTTCAAAATGTTTACTTTTTGGGAAAGAAGTGCTAAAAGTTATAAACTGGCTGGCTGAATCTAGAAACATGAGATCGAGGATATAAATGGTTGTAATATTTTGTTCAAAACTTGGTAGAAAATTATACATACGAAGTAGTTCAGCTAAAATAGTGCATATCGACAAGCACATTCCTTTGACTGTGTGTGAGTGTTAGCTAATAGAATAAGTTTCCAAATTACTATTTATCTATATCCACCAAAAGAAAATTAAATATATACTATCCAAAAACAAAGACGGATAAAATTAACAAATAACTGGCTTTTTCGCGTGCGAAGCAGCGGGTACTGCTAGTAATACATAATATCATAGTGAATGTTATAAAACTGAGTGCATATCATTATTATGTTGGATCTCAAGTTTAATAAAAATATAGATATACATATAAGTCGTCAGAATATGTATTAAGTAGCTCTAAAAATAAGCAAATGGATAGAAATAAGCAATTTGGATATGCATTGTGGAACAACAATTATAATATCAATATTTTTTCAAAAAATTCTAGTGTTGATTTTTATAATCCACTTCCAAAAACCACTATATTATTTATTGCCCGAAATATCGTATTTCATTTGGTACCATAATCATATTTGTGGTACTAGCCGAACAATCACAAAAAAATTGAATAATTATATTCTTCAAAAATGTCAAGTCCTTTTATTCGAGAACTCGACTAGAAAATGAAAAACCGAGCGCACTGTTTTGTTATGTTTTTTTTTAGAATTTTATAGACCAAAAATCATACCCCAAAATTGAAAAAATCTTTTGAAATTGATTTGATCTCATTTATTTTATTTATTTTCTTTAAGTATTGTTTAACTTGATATGTTATGTCCAATAAATTAATTTATTAAAATAAAATTCAAATGAATTATTTGAAAAGAAAATATTATTTCGATATTTTTGAATGTGCAATGCACAGCAGCGTATTCTTTCTCATGACCCACTCTAATGAACATATGTTCTGTAAATTTTCCATGACCGTATAGAATGTATGTCAAAGCAGTGGATAATTTATCATTTTAATATATCTGGGAGATATCAACAAGAACAGTTTCTTTTAGTTGTATGGTACTAGGTGTGTGTAAAACTTAAATCGTTATTACAACGGTTTTTATAACAAAAAACAAGTAAGGAAAGGCTAAAGTCGGACGGAGCCGACTATATGATATACTCCACTTCCTATCTCATTACAATTCAATTCTGTAAAAAGTGAAATCGGGAAGGATTTTTGTATCCAGTAAATGTATGTTTTTGACAAAAAATGTAAAATCGGAAAGGACATCTGCATGGGGGTATATTGAAACATGCAACAATGTGTCCCGGTTTCGCCAAGTATGTTTATAGAAGAAATATAATATGTAAAGTTTGGCCTAAATCGGTTAAACATTTGGGAGCAACATTTGTATATATATACTAGCAGTACCCGCTGCTTCGCACGCGAAAAAGCCAGTTATTTGTTAATTTTATCCGTCTTTGTTTTTGGATAGTATATATTTAATTTTCTTTTGGTGGATATAGATAAATAGTAATTTGGAAACTTATTCTATTAGCTAACACTCACACACAGTCAAAGGAATGTGCTTGTCGATATGCACTATTTTAGCTGAACTACTTCGTATGTATAATTTTCTACCAAGTTTTGAACAAAATATTACAACCATTTATATCCTCGATCTCATGTTTCTAGATTCAGCCAGCCAGTTTATAACTTTTAGCACTTCTTTCCCAAAAAGTAAACATTTTGAAAAATCACTATAGGTAAAATGTGTTTTTGCTTCCCCTAAAAATATGTTCTTTATTTGGTAACACATTTATTCCTTGTTGTCCCGTATCCCCCTTTTAAGTACAAATATCCACTTATATTCCGCGCTTACGTAATTAAATGATTGTACAGCATTTTTATCCCTTTTCGTCCCGCGCACCCCTTAAAAGTACAAATTTCGAAAAATCAAACTACTGCGCTTCTATATGGTCAGAGGAATTTACACACTAAATTTCAAGATTCTAGCTGTAATACTTTTGTTGGTACCATTTTTATCCCTTTTTGTCCCGCTCGCCCCTTAAAAGTAAAAATTTCGAAAAAATTTAATTTTACTTTGTTTCTATATGGTCAGAGGAATTTACATACCAAATTTCACGTTTCTAGCTGTAATACTGTAGTTGGTACCATTTTTATCCCTTTTTCTCCCGCTCGCCCCTTAAAAGTACACATTTCGAAAAATCCAATTTTACTTCGTTTATAAAGGGTGATTTTTTAAGAGCTTGATAACTTTTTTTTAAAAAAAAACGCATAAAATTTGCAAAATCTCATCGGTTCTTTATTTGAAACGTTAGATTGGTCCATGACATTTACTTTTTGAAGATAATTTCATTTAAATGTTGACCGCGGCTGCGTCTTAGGTGGTCCATCCGCTTAGTCCAATTTTGGCATTTCCACGTTTTTGAGTAACAGAGACCCAATTGGTGCGAACGGCGACGAATCGAAAATTGGTGGTCATCATTAACACTGGCCGATACAGCTGCGATATTTTCTTCAGTTCGCACTCTACGTAAGCGTGTTGGTGGTTTAATGTCCAACAATGTAAATTTGGTGCGAAATTTAGTCACAATAGCCCGAATAGCCGCTTCAGTGGGTCGATTAAACTGACCATAAAATGGAAGCGCGCAATGAACTTTCTTAACAGAGCACGCATTTTGATAATAAAATTCAATAATTTGCAAGCGTTGTTCGTTTGTAAGACGATTCATGATGAAATGTCAAAGCATACTGAGCATCTTTCTCTTTGACACCATGTCTGAAATCCCACGTGATCTGTCAAATACTAATGCATGAAAATCCTAACCTCAAAAAAATCACTCTTTATATGGTCAGAGGAATTTACATACCAAAATTCACGTTTCTAGCTGTAATACTTTAGTTGGTACCATTTTTATCCCTTTTTCTCCCGCTCGCCCCTTAAAAGTACACATTTCGAAAAATCCAATTTTTCTTCGTTTCTATATGGTCAGAGGAATTTACATACCAAATTTCACGATTCTAGCTGTAATACTTTAGTTGGTACCATTTTTATCCCCTTTTTGTCCCGCTCGCCCCTTAAACGTACTAATTTCGAAAAATCCAATTTTACTTCGTTTCTATATGGTTAGAGGAATTTATATACCAAATTTCACGATTCTAGCTGTAATACATTAGTTTGTACCATTTTTATCCCTTTTTGTCCCGCTCGCCTCTTAAAAGTAAAAATTTCGAAAAAATTTAATTTTACTTTGTTTCTATATGGTCAGAGGAATTTACATACCAAATTTCACGTTTCTAGCTGTAATACTTTAGTTGGTACCATTTTTATCCCTTTTTCTCCCGCTCGCCCCTTAAAAGTACACATTTCGAAAAATCCAATTTTACTTCGTTTCTATATGGTCAGAGGAATTTACATACCAAATTTCACGATTCTAGCTGTAATACTTTATTTAGTACCATTTTTATCCCTTTTTGTCCCGCTCTCCCCTTAAAAGTACAAATTTCGAAAAATCCAATTTTACTTCGTTTCTATATGGTCAGAGGAATTTACATACCAAATTTCACGATTCTAGCTGTAATACTTTAGTTGGTACCATTTTTATCCCCTTTTTGTCCCGCTCGCCCCTTAAACGTACTAATTTCGAAAAATCCAATTTTTCTTCGTTTCTATATGGTCAGAGGAATTTACATACCAAATTTCACGATTCTAGCTGTAATACTTTAGTTGGTACCATTTTTATCCCCTTTTTGTCCCGCTCGCCCCTTAAACGTACTAATTTCGAAAAATCCAATTTTACTTCGTTTCTATATGGTTAGAGGAATTTATATACCAAATTTCACGATTCTAGCTGTAATACATTAGTTTGTACCATTTTTATCCCTTTTTGTCCCGCTCGCCTCTTAAAAGTAAAAATTTCGAAAAAATTTAATTTTACTTTGTTTCTATATGGTCAGAGGAATTTACATACCAAATTTCACGATTCTAGCTGTAATACTTTAGTTGGTACCATTTTTATCCCTTTTTCTCCCGCTCGCCCCTTAAAAGTACACATTTCGAAAAATCCAATTTTACTTCGTTTCTATATGGTCAGAGGAATTTACATACCAAATTTCACGATTCTAGCTGTAATACTTTATTTAGTACCATTTTTATCCCTTTTTGTCCCGCTCTCCCCTTAAAAGTACAAATTTCGAAAAATCCAATTTTACTTCGTTTCTATATGGTCAGAGGAATTTACATACCAAATTTCACGATTCTAGTTGTAATACATTAGTTGGTACCACTTTTATGGCTTTTTGTCCCGCTCGCCCCTTAAAAGTACAAATTTCAAAAAATCCAATTATACTTCGTTTCTGTATCGTCAGAGTAATTTACATACCAAATTTCACGATTCTAGCTGTAATACTTTAGTTGGTACCATTTTTATCCCTTTTTGTCCCGCTCACCCCTTATAAGTACAAATTTCGAAAAATCAATTTATATTGCAAGTCTACGTTGTCAGAGAAATGTTACTACCGATTTTCATCATTCTAGTTGTAATACTTTATTTAGTACCATTTTTATCCCTTTTTGTCCCGCTCTCCCCTTTAAAATACAAATTTCGAAAAATCCAATTTTACTTCGTTACTATATGGTCAGAGGAATTTACATACCAAATTTCACGTTTCTAGCTGTAATACTTTAGTTGGTACCATTTTTATCCCTTTTTGTCCCGCTCGTCCCTTAAAAGTAGAAATTTCGAAAAATCCAATTTTACTTCGTTTCTATATGGTCAGAGGAATTTACATACCAAATTTCACGTTTCTAGCTGTAATACTTAGTTGGTACCATTTTTATCCCTTTTTGTCCCGCTCGTCCCTTAAAAGTACAAATTTCAAAAAATCCAATTTTACTTCGTTCTTATATGGTCAGAGGAATTTACATACCAAATTTCACGTTTCAAGCTGTAATACTTTAGTTGGTACCATTTTTATCCCTTTTTGTCCCGCTCGTCACTTAAAAGTACAAATTTCGAAAAATCCAATTTTACTTCGTTTCTATATGATCAGAGGAATTTACATACCAAATTTCACGTTTCTAGCTGTAATACTTTAGTTGGTACCATTTTTATCCCTTTTTGTCCCGCTCGTCCCTTAAAAGTAGAAATTTCGAAAAATCCAATTTTACTTCGTTTATATATGGTCAGAGGAATTTACATACCAAATTTCACGTTTCTAGCTGTAATACTTAGTTGGTACCATTTTTATCCCTTTTTGTCCCGCTCGTCACTTAAAAGTACAAATTTCGAAAAATCCAATTTTACTTCGTTTCTATATGATCAGAGGAATTTACATACCAAATTTCACGTTTCTAGCTGTAATACTTTAGTTGGTACCATTTTTATCCCTTTTTGTCCCGCTCGTCCCTTAAAAGTACAAATTTCGAAAAATCCATTTTTACTTCGTTTCTATATGGTCAGAGGAATTTACATACCAAATTTCACGTTTCTAGCTGTAATACTTTAGTTGGTACCATTTTTATCCCTTTTTGTCCCGCTCGTCCCTTAAAAGTACAAGTTTCGAAAAATCCCTATTTGTAGCTCGTCTGCATGGTCATTGCAAGGAACTCGCCGAATTTCATGTTTATAGCTACTGCCGTTTAGTCAGGACGAAGGTTCGATGTTTATCCCTTTTTGGGCCATTTTATCCCCTAAAAGTACGAATTTCGTAAAACCCTTTCTTAGTCGACGTCTACGTCATATTTGGGAACTACCCTGAAAATTTCATGACCCTGGCTTCAGCCGTTTGGTCTGGGGGCTGGTCAATGATAAGTCAGTCAGTCAGTCAGTCAGTCAGTCAGTCAGTCAGTAACGCAACTCTTTTATATATATAGATAAAAATGTATATCTAAATCTGAACCGATCTTACCCACATTCACGATGGGTGTTTTTAGTTGAATTATAAGATGTTATTCCAAATTTAAAGAAAATCGAGTGAAATATGTGGTTTATAGAGCGGAAAAAGTCAAATCGGCAGCGACTTTTGTATGGGGGCTATATCTAAATCTGAACCAATATGACCCACTTTCACCATAGCTGTTTCTACTTCAATTATAAGGTACTGTGCCAAATTTGAAGCAAATCGAGTGAAATATGTGGCGCAAAAAGTCAAATCGGGAGCGACATTTGTATGGAGTCTATATCTAAATCTGAACCGATCTGACCGATTTTCACCATAGCTGTTTCCACTTCAATTATAGGGTACTGTGCCAAAGTTGCAGCAAATCGAGTCAAATATGTGGTTTCTAGAGCGCAAAAAGTCAAATCGGGAGCGACATTTGTATGGGGGCTATATCTAAATCTGAACCGATTTACTTCAAATTAAATAGCGTTCGTCCTTGACCCACAACACTTTTTTGTTAAGATCGGACTATAAGTGCGACCTGTAATTTGATTACAACAATAGATGGACAGACGGACAGACAGACGGACATTGCTAAATCGACTCAGAAAGTGATTCTAAGCCGATCTATATAATAAACGATGGGTCTAACTCGTTTCCTTTTGGGTGTTACAAACAAATGCACAAAGACATAATACTCTCGTGGAGTGTATAATAAACATCCGAATCGTAACAGCACTTACGTCGGATGTTTAATACGATATGAAATTAAAATAGGATGACGTGTAACTACCCCAGCTTTTAAAAAACAATTCAAAATAAGTTTAATTTTTTCCTCCAATAATGCAACTTTGTATTGTTATCAATAGTATGGAAGGGTAATGAAGGATTTAAATTTGGACGGACATTTTTAATATGTCCATGTGTCGATGTTTTCTTGTACTTATGATGAGCTTTTACAAACTTTAAGTTAAATTGATTAAATTGGTTCGTAAAATATCGATGTTTGTGTTGGCTGCGTGACATGTGACCACGTCTTGTTGAAACGAAATGTCGTCCATGTCATTCTCTTGAATTTAAAAAAAATCGTTGAGCATGGCACACGCTCGCCGTTGACGGTAAAGGCGGCTTCTTGCTCATTTTCGAAGAAAAATGGCCCAATGATGCCGCCAGCCCAAAGTCCACATCAAAGAATGAGTCGGTGTGGATGCTTTGGCTTCTCAATAGTCACGTGAGGGTTATCTGAACCCCATATGCTTTTTCTAAAGCCATTTTTTTAATTTTCTGATTTGCCTATTCACTCACAGGTTAGTTTGTGACTGCAAAAGGTCCTATGAACATACAAATAATATAAATAAAATAGTTCAAAAATGCAGAAGCTATATGCCGAAGGTTGTAATTCGCTACAACGATTTTGTTTAAAGCATTTATCTAGATTGATGGCATATTGTACTATATCATTCCATCATTTCGCTGTTAATTGAAATTTGGTTCCCAAGTTATCAGTCTAAAATAGGATAAATAGTGGCTGTAAAGTGAAAAATTGTAAAAAGGTTCTTTAGAAAAACCGACGTAACTTTTTATTATATTGAGAATACCAAAATATTTCTTTGGCATATGATTGCTGACTTCATGGGGAATATTTGTGTATGAAAAGTTTCAAAATTATGAATGACGAAATTTAAAATATAACGGCGAATTTTGGATTTTTCATCAATTGCAGCTATGTACATCACAGAAAATGCGTTTTCTATACAACATTGCCAAGATTTCATGAACAAAGTTATGGAGTTTACAATAAATTTTATTCTTATTTCAACATTCATAGGACTCAATTTTAAACATACAAAAGTGGCTATGAACCATGAAACCGCGAATAATAGGAAATTTCGAAAACTTTTTAATCGTTGCAATTAGTAATCTTTTTTATATTAAACTGTAGAAGAACGGTTAATAATTTCTCTCCAAATTAAGGAGAAAATCAGTTTTTTCGCTCTACAGCTGTTACATCTCAGCAGATACAAATCTGTTGTCTCTTTTTTAACAGCAGAAAATCTGCTCTTTCAGTAGACTTTCTGCTTTCTTTTACTGGCATATTCCTTTGAGTGTACTGATGATGGATTACTGAAATGCAATTTTGCCGACAATGTCTGTCGGACGAATGTATCAAAATATTTCTCGAAGATCCTGGCAATAACATATGAGTGGTTTCCAAACGCTCCAGTACAAATTTCCTAAAAAGCTGGAAAATTAACTAAGTATGAGTAAAGTTTCCTTCTTTCAAAGCCATAGTAAATAGTTCATTTACTAGAAAAAGGGTAGTAGATTTACTTAAAAACATTTCTTTGGATCTAATAAAAAATTCTTACAATTGAGTAAATTCAAACTTACGTGTAAGAATATTTTCAAGGTTTTAAGTGAGAAAAAAATCTGAAATTTTTTGAGTAAATATTTACTTGATTTGAGTAAACATTCTCTTAGTTTTAGGAAATTTTCAGCAAAATTTTACTAAGATTTAGTACAAATTTACTTAGTTTTAGAAAAATTTTGCTTAAATTTAGTAAAAAATTACTTGGTTTTAGGAAAAGTTTACTTAGATTTAGGAAAATTTCAGCAAAATTCTACTTATATTTAATAAAAATATACTTGGTTTCCTAAATTTTAGTTAATTTTAACTCATTATAGGGTTAACTTTTTTATGAGTGTTGAAAACCCCCCCAGGGGAAAATACTGCGCACGGGCCTGTTCCCCAAGGCAGTGTACTGGGACCGCTCTTGTTTAAAATATATCTAAATGACATAAACAACCTCGGACTACAAGGAAAAGTATATATGTATGCGGACGACAAACAAACAACAATGCTAAAAATATTAATTGAAAGTGATGCAGCCTTAATAGCAGAATTTTCGAGATTGAACAAATTGATACTGAATGCAAATAAAACCAAGTTCATAAGATTTAGACCAGGATCAACTCGTGCTGAAGACAGGTGTAATATTTTCGTTGATGGGAAAGAAATTTCGGAAGTGACTAGTATGAACTACTTAGGGATACATCTGCAAAATAACTTAAGTTGGAAACTTCATATTGATCAACTGCGAACAAAAATAACTCCAGTCATTGGAATTCTGTATAAGATGATATTTAAGTTAAATGAAACATGCAAAAACTTAATTTTTCAGGCATTAATGCAAAGTCATCTTAATTATATGGCCCTTATATATGGATATAAGAAGAACTCAGATCTGAAATCTCTACAAATACTGCAGAATAAATAATTGAAAACAATTTATAATCTCCCACGTTATTATTATATAAGACTGTAGCAGAACATGTTTTACCTCTGCATGGTTTATACAAAATGAAGTTGCTGATATACGTTTACAATGTATTGCACAATGTCGGACATCACACTATCAACCTCAATAGAATTCAGCACAACTTTAATACAAGGAACAATTCTCAATTAAGAGTAACCCGATGTCGCATAGAAACAACCAGACAGCGAATTGAACATATAGGTAGCGTTGAATTTAACATTTTACCACAATTCTTAAAAGATTTACGATCGATATCACTTTTTAAAATCAAATTAAAAGAATTTCTGCTGCAGAATATCGAAATGCTTCTTATATGAAAAATAGATTGTATTATTATATTTAAATATGTTTAATTTGATATTTACTGAATAATGTGTTGCCGACTAGCCTCAATAATGCCCTAGAGGCGCTGAGGCAAACAATTTATAGAATTTAAAATCATTTCAGAATTTAAATAAAAAAATCGGAAAGGACATTTGTATGGGGGTATATTGAAACCTGGAACGATGTGACCCGTTTTTACCATTAATTACCAACATAAATTAATTTTTCGAAATTTGTACTTTTAAGGGGTGAGTGGGACAAAAAGGGATAAAAATAGTACCAAACAAAGTATTAAAGCTAGAATCGAGAAATTAAGTGTGTATATTCCTCTGGTCACGTAGACGAGCAACATAAATTAATTTTTCGAAATGTGTACTTTTAAAGGGGATAAAAATGGTACCAATTGCGAAATTCGGTGTGTTAAATTCCTAGACGCGAAACATTAATAGATTTTAATTTTTTTTGCGAAAAAGGAAAAAGATGCAGCACATAGCCAACGTTTTTAATGAAATGTTGGAAATATTGTGTAGAAAACGAATTTTCTGGGATGTACACACCGAATTTAAAGATTCCAGCATCATCCGTTAGATTGGGACCATTTTTTATCCTCCTTTCATTTTTTTACAAAAAGTGTATATAGTGGTAGGGCACTGTAAACAAAAAAATAGATATTTTTGGAAATTTTTCATTTTCCCGCGAAATATGGCTAAAATAATTTTCAAGTGTGACATTTTTGTTTTATGATTTTCTCGCGCCTACACTGAAAGAATTATCTTCATAATATTTACGATTTTGTCTTAACCTCAGTGAAAATGTTCATTAAAAAGTCGCCAAAGAAACATTTCATAAAATATATGAAACGTGTTTCATAAAGCACATACTAGAAATGTAGTTGTAAGTTATTCATAAAAACTATGAAATCCTTCATTATATTTATGAGGACATTTCATAACATACATTTTTATTGGTTATGACATATTTCATAATCTTTAAGAATTGTTTCCTTAATACAATGAAATCTTTCTTTGATCTTATGAAACTAAGTTTCACTAATTTAACAATTTTGTTTTATGAAATATAAAATGTTTATGAAAAAATTGTATGAAACATTTCATTTTATTTATGAATTTGTCATGCATATTAAGAAAAATTCACTAAATTTATGAAAAGCCTTTTATGAAATCGCTTCATAAATATTATGTAGGAAAATTCTTTCAGTGTAGCCTACGGATCCGACTGTGTATTAAGAACCAATGTCGCTTGCAACATATATGTAGTAAGTCGCGAAAATCGTTGCAGTTGTTGAAAAAATCCAAAATTCGTAGTTTGTAATTGCTTATATTTTAACTTTCCCTAGCCAGGATTCTGAAACATTTCTGGTACAAATATTCCCCATGAAGTCGGAAATCGTTAGCTCAAAAAAATATTTTGGTTTTCTCGATACTTTTCACAATTTTTGCCTATTAACGGCGAAATGATGGAATTTGATAGTACGATATACCCTAAATCTAGAAAAATGCTTTAAAAAATCGCTATAGAGAATTGCAACCTTAGAAATGGGCCCAAGGATATTATCATTAAAAATCGGGCATTCGGATATATTTTAGAAACCGGCTAATTTCTTTTCTTGATTTTCTCGAACTGTTTCTCACACATTTTAAGAGATTTTACACTGAAATGGAACTAAAAAATCTGGCTTAAAAAATACAAAACATGAAAACCAGTAAAAAGGCGTTCGGCCTGCCGAATCTTATATACCCTCCACCACGGAGTGCATTCATTAGTATTATCGGTAGATTTTAAGCTGTCGACTTTACAGAGAAGTGAAGCAACATACCTAAAACATAACATAACATATATAAAATCAAAATTGTGATTACTATATTTGTTTACTATTGCAAACTATAATGCATACTTATGCGCACTGTTTTAAATAAATGTCATTGCTTCATTATTAATATATATATAATACTGCAATTGTAATCAAAAAGTGGGCATGAGGGAGCAATCTTCAAAAATGTACTCTAATTATTAGGTACATTGTCAGTCGTCATTAGGGAGAAGCATTTTCCCTCATGGCCGAATTATCCCATTTGCAATTTTTTGATTCAGCTACAAACACTATTATAACTGCAAAATTTAATCAATATCCGATGCAAGATGTAGGTTTTATAGCGACAATAGTGTAAACTAGGGTTCCCACTTTAGTCCACTTTCACGTTAGCTGCTTCTAGTTAAAATATAATATGATCCTGAAAATTTCATCAAGATCAAACGTAAAATGTGTATTCTAGATCAGTAATAAGGCAAAATGAACTAAAATTTGTATGGAGGCTATATCTAAATCGGAACCGATTTCCACGAAATTCAATAGTGACCGTCTTTGATCCAAAACCTTTAATTAGTGAACAAGCTTTAGATCGACACACCCAGAAAACAGTTTCGATGCTGCAACCGAATTATTTTCCAGCTGAATTTTGATAGTCCTATGAACTATCTCACTTTTCAGTTGTGACTACAGATTAATTTAGTCCCAGTAACTGAATTTTATTTAACCCAACTGACAATAAAAACAATTTCGATTTTTGCAACTAATATATTTAGTTAAGACAATCTCCAAACGAAAATTATTTAGATGCACCCACCGAATTTTAGTTGAAACAACCGATTTATTCGGTCGTGAATACCGATTCCATTTTTTTTCACTGAACCAACACTCAGGGGATGTCCCCTATAAATGCAGTGCATTGCGTTGGTGGAAGGAAGATCAGGTATTGGAAGGAGGAAAGAGGGAGTAGTGTCTGTTGACATCTGTTTTGAATCTCTGAATGTCGTAATTGGAGGGAAAGAGATTTGCCAGAAGTCGATTCCACATACGGATAGTACGGGCGAAGAACGAATTTATTCTGTAATGTGCAGTGCGGCCGGTTGTCCAATCGACAACAAATTGGTGAGCGTTCCTAGAGAGTCGCGTATCTCTACCGAACGTTCTCACGGGCGGTATAAGATCACGAATTTCCGAAGAACAAACACCATGAAAGTATCGATAGAACAATGACACACAACCAACATTACGACGGTGTTCAAGGGAGACAATAGAATTGGATATCCCACCGTCACCTATCAACACCATCGCCCTCCTCTGGACACGGTCAAGTAGCTCCAGTGATGAAGCTGGAGCACCCGACCATATATGGGAGTTGTATTCCATCTTTGGTCTGATGTAGGTAGTGTAGATATTGAGAAGATCAGAGGGTGTAAAATATTTCTTACATCTTTTTAAAAAGCCTAAACATTTGAAGGCATCTTTCGACACATCAAATACATGTTTTGTCCAACGAACATCACGTTGTATTTTCATGCCGTGAACATCGAGAGCATCTGATTGCTCAATATCTACACCGTTCATTAAAATCGACGACACCGTTGGATCAGTGAATCGCTTGTGAGACAACAAGGAGCACTGGGTCTTAAGTGCATTAAAATCTACTCTATTCACTCGACCCCATTCAGAAATGGCCAAAAAATCCTGGCTAAGTGACTCATCCATCAATCGCCTTTTATCCTCAATTTCTTGACGACTTGGTCTATGATCGAATGAGTATGAATGGCAGAGGTTGCTGTCATATGTCATGGATTCACAGTCCGATCCAATTGACAGATACGATTTATTCAGTCGTGAATACCGATTTCATTAGTTGACAGAACCGCATACCGTGCAACCGATTCCCTCAGTTGAGAGAACCACATTATTCGGTCTTATATATCGATTTTATCAGTTGCTGGAATTAATTAAAACAGCATTTTTATAAACTTGCACTGACATTTTATTTTATTAAAGATTTTGAATTAAATATAGTCATTTAACATTTTAATAAAAATAAATATAATTTTAAATGAAAAAAAAAAAACAAAAATATAAAATCGTTAGTAATATAGCATTCAAATCTAATAATACTCTGGTGGGAATTCCTAATATGGGTTGGATAATGATCAAAAGAGTAAACATATCGATTAATTTAAATGGAATTCATTTATGTAGTAGAAATACGTTACAATGAAAATAGTTCTATAAATGATACATGCACTATTCAACGTTTTACTAAACTATTTTTGGTAAATACTGCTTGCTTACAAAAACTAGTTAGCCAATTTAAAAAAACTGTCTTGATACCCATATTTCTAAGATTAAATTCAGTGGAAATTTTAAAAATGTACCTTTGAACAAAATTCCAGGTGACTTTCGTTTTCAATGGATATTTTATGTTTAGAGTCATAAATGTTGAAAAGCATGTTTCCACAGCTTCCAAAGGACTTTCAAAGAAATATTTCCCTTCACAAAGCGTAACATAAGCACTAAACTTATTTAACTTTCCAACAAATACTATTTGCGTTTGCAACTCAGTGGACAATCTATCGAATATATCAGCTTGTTGTAATGTCTGTAAGAAACATTAATGTTAATTCATATACTTTTCAAATATAATGCAAAAATGTTTATACTCACTTCATAGTGTTTTATAAATGTTTCTTGTGCTTCAATGTTTGATGCTTTTGTGCATTTGCTTTTACAATGGTAGATGGGAACATATAAAGCAACAACAGGCAAGCTGCTGCCTTTTCTGAATCTTCAATTAAAGAAATATATAAACAAAAGTCACAATAATTTTGCAGTATATTACCTTTGTTTAAGTTAGCAGAACGTTTTAAAAAAATTTGAGCTGTACTGTCTTTAATAAATGTTAACTTATTAAATATATTGTTGTAAAAATCATCCCATGACTGTATGCCACAGTAGCTGGGATAAAGAGAGACTTCTTAAATGCTCAAATAAAAATTATAATTGTTGCTGAACACAGGAAATTGCTCTAAGAATTTATATGTTGTTATATCGTAGCTTTGTAAAATCTGCCGTCGTTCAGCCAAACAATTAGTCCATTTATCAATAAAATCCTGGTTAAAAGTCGAATTATTTTGCACATATATGAAATCATCTGAGTCATCTGAAAAGTTGGTTTTACATTTATTACTTTTTTATATTTATGTATTTGAAATTGTGTATATCTTACCTTGAAGGATGCAAACCCGATAGATTTGCTAACATAAGCATGGCGCACAGTGGCTCAGAATTAAAATTCATCGGCCTAAATTCAATTTTTTTGAGTTCTGTAAAAAACCAAAATTAGTTTCAAAACGCAATCGACTCAGCTAGTGGTTCTAAGCAGATCGGTGTACTTATTTCTCGGTGTTACAAATATTTGCCTAACTTATAATAGGGCTGTTTTTCTTTAAGCCGGGATAACAAGCTGCGATAACAAAAACTTTAATTTTTCGTTCAAAATAAAAAATTATTTTTTCACATTGTCGCCAACTACAATATAAATATATGTATCAAAAGAAATTTAAAAAAATATATTTTGTGTCGATTTTATTGGACTTAGCCTCGACACTGGATAATTATCCAGGCTAAGTCAAACATTTTTAACACGAAATTTGTTTTCACACACACATTGATATTGCTTTTGGCGACAATTTTAAAAAAGAATTTTTTATTTTGAGTGAAATTTTAACATTTTATTTAGATTTTTGTTATCGCAGCTTAGTTGTCCAGTCTTAAATAAAAACAGCCATAATATTCCTATATCACGTGGTATAATAAATGTCTATTAAATTAATTCCAAATATTGATGATGTTAATATGAAATGTTATAACTTTAAAACAACTTACTCTAATGTACATACACCGCCTTTAACATTCCTATGAGTTTAGGCTACTTTCTAGAATATCAACTGAAACTGGATAAATATCGCTGAACTGTGCTAATTTCTCGTTTCCAACCTAACTTAACCTCTTCCCAAATACGCCAACTTTAGCTGTGACAGTTGCATTAATTAAATTGATTTTTCATTTCCTGTTCATATATGCGGAATTGTGTCCTGCGACATTCATAACAATTAAAATTCCGATTTGGTGAATCATTGACAAAAATAAAATATTAATAATTTTCCCGCAGCACGCAATTTGTCAATAAAAGCGAACAAACAAAACAAAATGAAGAAAAATCAAGTCGGACATAAAAATCAAGAAAATCTGTTATGGAAATTAAACATTAAAACACACAAAAGCCATAGGAAGCTTCTTGGCACGTAACCACAATTATGCTTGGACATGCTAATTGTGGAGAAATATGAATGTCAACCGTTGGCGTTGGACAGACTCACGACACACACACTCGCACTCTTTCAGGCGGCGGTGTGTGTCACTTCGAACAAAGCAAAATTTTTCAATATTTTTGTTAAAAAGTTAAAACGTGATTTTACGCTTTTTTATTATCATCAGATCTTGGCATGCGATCGTTAAATATTCTATTTAGTAGCTGCGTTTACATTTCTCTTTCGACGCGCGTGTGTGTGTGTGGTAGCATTCGCCGTTTCCATGTCCACTTTATCTGTGTAGTGACATGTTTATTAACGGAGGTGACACTCCTTGTTGTCCGCTTCGGACTGTTGGCTGCAAGCACACCCTGTTTTATGGAGAGGCTTGCAGCGAAGGGGGTGCTGCATATTGTGAAAGGATTAAATGTTTCACATTTTTTGTTATGTTAACAACACTTTAATTGCTGTTGGACTAGAAGTGTTGTCCATCTGAACGGCAAGCCTGCCTGAAGGACACCGAGCATGAATGGAAACAGAGAGAACTGAGCACAATGAAAATTCCACGTTTTATTTCAATACTTTAGATTGATGACCATAAATATGCTGGGCAATGGAATAGGTGGTACTGTAGCATTCAGCTTGTGTTCCAGCGCTGCATGTAATGTACGAGGATCACACTTGGAATTGTCCATACAGATAAATGTTTTGCCAACGTTATAGAGTGGAAGGTTTTTTTGGATTCTATTAACCCAAATTTAGCTGCAGATTGCCGACAGCAAAACAAGGTACACCACTGTGTACCATATCGATTTTTTTGCATTTAACTCTGTAACTTTTAAATGAACAATGAACAATTAAATGAACCGTTTTAAATATTGTTCAGTTTGTTCGAAAGGTAACTTAAAACTTGGACCTATTTCGACTACACGTTATGTCTTTGTGACACACAACATAGCTCTGTCGAACCACTTTTTTGACTAAAACTAATTTTGGATTTGGATGAGATTATTCATAAAATGTTGGATTTTGCTCAGAAACTCATGTTTTGAATTATTCAAAGTGATTTAAATAAAGTACACACCATTATCATTATAAAAAATATTTTCTTAACATGTTTTATTAAAAAAAAATAATAATAACAAATCTGTTTACAATCTAAACTGAAATTTTTAATTACTTAAGCCAAATATAATGATTGCTTAGTTAGTTTACTTGTTACTCAATTGTGAATCTTATTACACACTCCACGAGAGTATTATGTATTTGTGCATTTTTTTGGAACACCAAAAGTAAGCGAGATATACCCATTGGTAATTATACCGATCGACTTAGAATCACTTGAATCGATTTAGCAATGTCCGTCTGTCCATTTATTTTTATAAACAAATTACAGGTCGCAATTGTAACCTGAACCAAATGAAACTTTTCATTTAATTTGTAGAAAATCGGTTCTGATTTAGAAAGAATACGAATTTCACTCCCGATTTGACTCTTTTCACTCTAGATACCACATATTTTAACAGATTTTTTCAAAACATCTTATATTTCAACTAGAAACACCTTTGGTGAAAATGTGTTAGATGGGTTCAGATTTATATATAGCGCCCATATAAATTTCTCTCCCGGCTTTACTTTTCCTTCACAAAAACCACGTATTTCACCGAATTTCTTCTAATTGAGCATAACACATTATGCTTGAACTGGAAGAACCTATTGTGTAAGTGGGTTCATGTTTGGATATAGCCCCGATACAAATATTCTTCTTGATTTGACAGATTAGGATAGCTCATATCAGTCTATGATCAGGACACATACAAAAATCCTTCCCAATTTCACTTTATTTAACGAAATGAATTGTATTCGGATAGAAAGTGGAGTGTATCATATAGCTCCGCCCGACTTTAGCCTTTCCTTATTTGTTATTTATAATATCAATAAAGATATGGTTTGAAAACACATACCGAACAAAAACAAGTGAGGAAAGTCTAAAATCGGTCGGAGCTGTCTATATGATACCCTCCACTCTCACTCCTTTTACAAAGTTTTATTACAAAATCTGGATGAATAAAAATTACATTGAATATATATATATGTTATGACACTGTGTCAAAACCGACCCAAAAATATGTAATTTATGATTTCTAGGGGAACGAATTCTAATTGAGAACAATTGAGACTTCCATACAAAAACTTTTAAAATAGATGATTCTAACTGCCTGACCCACAATGTCGAAAGAAAATCTATGCGAACGAAAGCCAGTCACTCACTTTCGCATCAAAAAGCGACCAACTATCTTCTGACTTTTCGTTCGCATAGCCTTACGTGTTGTGAAATCAAGATCAAAAAATCCACAAATAATCGCAAATATGCCAAGAAAAAAGCGTTAAATATCCAAATTCTAACTTATAATAAAAAAGTTGACACAACTTTTTCTCAGCTGAAATAACTGAAAACAAATTTAAAAAAAAAAATAATGTAAACAATCAATATTTGGAGTTGTGTTTGTGTGTTGTCGAAAAATATAATTTTTTTCAACTCGCACATTTTTTGGAGGAATCTCTAACGTTCATGAGATGACCAAAAACCAATAAGAATACACTTATTTTACATGGAGTTACATATTTTACATGAAAATAACCCTTTAGGAATACAAGGAACGTGGTTGAAAGACCCAGTGCACGGAGCAAGGGAATGTATAAACGCTTGATGTGTTCTCCGGAACTCAGAGGAAGAAGGGGATGAAGTAGAGAGGATACCAACAAAAATATAAATTAAATTTGTTTTGTGTTTTTTATTTATTTTTGGGAAGTACAGACAAAACACAAGTGAGTGCTTTTGACATTTTCGTTCGCTCCGATGACAGAAAAAATAGTTAGTTATAGTTAGTTAGTTTAATAGTTAAAATAGCCCCGATTTTGTACTGAAATGCTTACGTTTTCGTTCGCATAGATTTTCGTTCGCTTTGTCGTTCTAGTGCATGAAAGGCATGCGAACGTTAACGTTCGACATCGTGGGCCAGGCAGTAAGTGAAATAAAGGGTGTTTTTTATTGGGGTATAGAACTTTAAGTTGGCATCACTTTTTTAACTGGCGGCCATTTTGTCAGCTGTCAAGTGATTAATATTTAGTTTGGTTTGCCATTTCATCATGAACAGGTTGACAAAAGAACAACGCTTGCAAATCGTGCAAATTTATTTCGAAAGTAATGGTTCAGTTCGCGAAGTTCACCGCAAGCTCCGTCCATTTTATGGTCGACATAATCGTCCATCAGAGCAATTAATTCGGTTAACCATGGATCGTTTTCGCACTACGTTTACTCTATGTGATAATACGCATCCGCAGAGACGTCGAACAGTGCGCACCGAAGAAACAATTGCCCTACGCCAACAAACCAGAAACGTTAGGGGACTTGGAAGCCAACATTCGTGGCGTTATTGCCAACATACGGCCCCATATGCTCGAAAAAGTGGTTGAAAATTGGACCTGTAGAATTGGCTATATTCGAGCCAGCCGCGGCGGCCACATGCCCGAAATCATATTTAAACATTAATGGCATAAAATTATCCTTCCAATAAAGCCAAATTGATGGACATTAAAAACGATTTTCTTGTGTTTTATTTCAATTCGAAGTTCTATACCTCAATAAAAAACACCCTTTATAACATGTTGTGCCAATTTGAAAAAATCGGTTATAATACAGGGTGGCGCAGAATGAGCTGTATGGTTTAAATGGTTTATAACTTTTTATTCCCTCCGCCTCCAGGATGGGGGTATAGTAACTTTGTCATTCCGTTTGTACCACATTGAAATATCGACCTGAGACCATATAAAGTATATATATTCTTGATCGTCATAAAATTCTAAGATGATCTAACCATGCCTGTCCGTCTGCTAGCCTCTAAACGAAAGGAGCTAGGACGTCCAACTTTTCCATAAATGCTTCTTAATGTCGTAGATCGGTTGGAATTAAAACTGGGCGAAATCGGCCCAAAGGAAAAAAATGTTCCCTCACAAGGACTAAAAATTCCTATAATAACCCCTAATATTTTACAGTATTTAAATATATTTTTACAATATATCTGCTCATACTTACTTACGAATTCCCCCTATAACAAAAACGTGCACCATAAAGTGATATTTATTCGTAGGGGGTGAAATGGGGCAAAAAGGGTAAAAATGGTACCTATTGAACGACAATAGCTAGAAACACGAAAAATTCGGTGTGTACATTACTCTAATTGAGTAGATAACATCATATTAAGAGTTTTTTTTTCCAAATTCGTACTTTTAAGGGGTAAACATATAATATTTTATGGATTTTTCGAAATTCGTACTTTTTGTGGTAGAAATGGGAAAATGGGATACAAATTGTACCAACATATTTACCGCTAGATTCATGAAATTCGGAGTATACATTCCTATGACTGTGTAGACACGAAAAATAAACGGATTTTTCGAAATTCGTACTTTCAAGGGATACAATGGTACAGAGGGATAAAAATAGTACCAAGTAAACTACTACAGCTAGAATGATGAAATTCTGATTGCGTAGAAACGTCAAATAGAGAGATTTTAGATAGTCGTACTCTTAAGGGGATAAAAATGGTACGAACTAAATGGCCGCAGCTGGAATCATGGAATTCGATGTATATATTCCTCTGACTGCATAGGCACGCAAAATAAAAAGTTTTTTCCAAATTCAGACTTTTTCTTTTGCGGCAAAAATTGGTTGAATCAAGAATTTAGTTTATTTTGCACCATGTACGTCTGAAAATGGATTTTCAAAATTTTTACTTTTGGAATTAAAATAGAATGGAAATACAACCAACTGTAGCGCCCACTATCTAGCAATATTTATGGTATTTAAGCTTTTTGAAAATATAAATATCAGAATATTTATTTTTTGAATTGACGTATTGGTAGCCTTGCCTTATAAGCGTGGTTTGAAATAATTAAAATATTATATTTATTTATAAAATTATTTTTTCACTATTTGTATTTGTTTTAGTTTGCCTATTTTATATTTTTCAGTGATATTACTGCACTTCTACGAAAATGGACATCCTCTGTGGAATGCAATCCATGGTGGAGGGTATTAAAGTTCGGCCCGGCCGAACTTAACGCCGTTTTTACTTATTTGTTTATAGTTTGGATATAAAATGCTGGATATATGTTCAATAGATAAGCATAATAATTGTTCAATAATACATGTGTCATAAAATTTGACTTTTGGCCGCATTTTTTTAATTTCCGTCCATAGTGTGCCGGTGACTACGCCAAAGCAGTTCAACATTCCACGACATTCTACCAAAGATTGATAGAATTGGATGATATGCCTGTTGGAGAATAGTTTATATATTAAAATTTGCTTTATATTATGGTTTGTTTTCTAATATAAAATATTTTGTAGTTTTTGTTGTAACTCTTCCTCAGGTCCGTATTTTGTAAAATGTAAAAATGTATTATTTATGATTATAAGAAAGTGGCTGCATTTTGATCAGCACCTTGACTTCTTTATAATGATCCAAATATTTTAAATAAAAAGTTTTTTTCTTAAAATATTTTGCATCTTTCTTTTATTACTCGTGAACATTTTTTGAAGAATCTACGATGTCACTTAAGAAATAAATTTATTTATTGCCAACAAAACTGTAACAACAAATCTTAATCTAATAATAAAAACTAGTTAAACATTTGAAATTTGGCTCTAATCGGAGTAAAAATGAAATTAGCAAATTTACTAATTGGATACAAATGTGTAAAGACATTGTGGCTTCTAGAGCGAAAAATAGTAAAATGGGGAATTATATTTGTATCGGAGCTATATCAAAACATGTAAATGACCCACTTTCACCACAGGTACTTCCAAATGTATGGAAGCTACATATAAATCTGAACCGATATAACAAAAAAAGTTTTTTGTTGAAATATTAGGTTTTGGCCCAATTTCTATGAAAATCGAAATATAAGGTGCTGTTTCAAATTTGAAGAAAATCTGTTAAATTATGTGGTTTCTAGAGCGGAAATAGTAAAATCGGGGGGAAATTTTGTATGGCGGTCATATATAATATAATTTGAACCGATTTATTTCATATTAATTAGGATCTGTCCTTGAGACTCAAAACTTGTTTGAGCCATTTTTGTTAGAATCGGGCAGTAACTGCCACATGTACTTTGATTACAAGAGTAGATTACATACAATAGAATAGACAGACAGAAGGGCACGGGTAAATCGACTCGGAAAGCGACATAGAAAGTGATTCTACGTCGATCGGAATAATAAACGATGGGTCTATCTCGCTTCTTTTTGGGCGCTCCAAACAAATGCGTGTAAACACCTACACTGCCGATGCCGACCCTCGTTCGATTGTTGCTTCACCAACTAACAAATGACGCAAAGAATCATGGAAGCGTTACCATTCAACACGCAAAGGGTTAATTAATTTAATGTTTTTCTAAAGACAATCGCCTCTTCTCGAATTAAATGTACAATGAAATGGAAAAAATGGTACGTACTTCAGTCGCCCGGTCGCATTATTCATAAACATATTCAAGGAATTCTTCAGTACTTCAGTAGAGTTGATAGTTGCACGTTTTACCCTGAAACTTTTAATCTTTCGTATCTTCTCATTTCGTGGCACGGCCAGGCCACCACAATTCGTATTATGCGGGCTGGGCTGTAAATGCCCGAGTGGGGGTTCGCGGATGATTGTCCATGGAAACCAGTTGGATATTTATGACTTTGCAATTGAATTATTGTGTAATGGTGAATCATTTCATAAAGATATGTTCTTTATTATCCTTTGTTGATTCTACTGTGGATTCGGTCATGAAATCTTGACATATGTTGCACATGATGGCAGGCGTACATTTGCTCTTTTCTTCTGTTTTTCGAGTGTCGTGTTAATCAAATGACGCCAAAGTTATTGAACGAAATGGTCATGAACTGGTATTGGACATGCACGCACAAGTATATACGAAGGGATTTCCCTGAATAGTCCATATGGAGCACTGAGACTTCATCTGCATCTTCGGATCAACGAATGTTCGTCTTATAATTTGTTACTCACAGCAGATAATTTACAGTTTATAGCCGACAGCGATCTTTTAATGTCATGGCCAAAGAAATTATTTTCAAAAATTGAAGTCATAAATTTAAACATTATTAAAGAGATGAAGCCTCAGCTGATAATGTGATGTGGTCTAATCTACGAATCAGGCTCACTGGACAATAGTGTCATTTGATCGAAATTTTCAATGAAACTGGTTATGATACACAGCTCCTAGCACGGTAACACGTTAAACTGGGCGGCATTTCTGCAGGCGTTACTTAATACTGTACTAAACACTACCGTTGTTCAATATCAATGAGGATCGTCCTTGATCAAGTTTTCCAATGTTTCAGTGATGTGAGGTTAATCATTATAAACCTGAATATTTGTTACAGGCAAATCGTGCAATTCACCGATGCACAGTAGTTCCAAATCAATTGTTTATACACTCCACGAGAGTATTATGTCATTGTGCATTTGTGCACGAGAGTATTATGTCATTGTGCATTTGTTTGTAACACCCAAATGGAAGGGAGATTGACCCATTGTTAAGTATACCGATCGACTTAGAATCACTTTTTGAATCGATTTAGCAATGTCCGTCTGTCTGTCTGTCCATCTATTCTTGTAATCACGATACAGGTCGCAATTGTTAACAGAACCAAATGAAACTTTGCACAACGAAGTTTTTCGGGATAAGGACGAACGCTATTTAGTTTGATAAAAATCGGTTCAGATTTAGATATAGCCTGAAACACCTGTGGTAAAATGTGTTAGATCGGTTCAGATTTATATACAGCTCCCGATTTGACATTTTCCGCTCCAGAAACCACATATTGTACCAGATTGTCTTCAGATTTGGCAAAAACATCTTATATTTAAACTAGCAACACCTATGGTGAAAATAGGTCAGATCGGCTCAGATTTATATATAGCTCCCATACAAATTTCGCTCCCGATTTGACTTTTTCTGCTCTAGAAACCACATATTTTAACAGATCTTCTTCAAATCTTTCAAAATATCTTATACTAGCAGTACCCGCTGCTTCGCACGCAAAAAGCCAGTTATTTGTAAATTTTATCTGTCTCTGTTTTTGGATAGTATTTATTTAATTTTCTTTTGGTGGATATAGATAAATCTAAAATAGTAATTTGGAAACCTCCTATTAGATAGCACTCACACACAGTTAAAGGAATGTTCGTATGTATAATTTTTATCATTTTCTACCAAGTTTTGAACAACAAATTACCACCATTTATATCGTCGATCTCATGTTTCTAGATGCAGCCAGCTGGCTGGCTTTATAACTTTTGCACCTCTTTCCCAAAAAGAACACATTTTGAAAAACCACTATAGGTAACATGTGTTTTTGCTTCCCCTAAAAATATGTACTTTATTTGGTAACACATTTATTTCTTGTCGGGACGTATTGTTGTATTAAGTACAAATTTTGAAATATCCATTTATGTCCCGCGTTTACGTAATTGAAGGACTGTACACAATTTGTATCCCTTTTCGTACAAAAAGTACAAATTTCGAAAAGTCCAATTTTACTGCGCTTCTACGTAGTCAGAGGAATTTACATACTAAATCAAGAAATCCATTTCTGTTGCAAGTGTACGTTGTCAGAGGAATCTACACTCCAAATTTCTCGACTATAACTGCAATACTTTAGTTGGTACCATGTTTATTCCTTTTTGTCCCGCTCACCTCCTATAAGTACAAATTTCAAAAAAATCCATTTAGATTGCACTTCTACGTTGTCAGGGAATTTACACTCCAAATTTCGCAACTGTAGCTGCAATATTTTAGTTTGTACTACTTTTATCCGTTGCCAGAAGAATTTACAATCCAAAGTTCACGATTGTAGCTACAATACTTTAGTTGGTACAATTGTTATCCCTTTTTGTCCCACACACCCGTAATAAGTAAAAATTTCGAAAATTCCATTTAGATTTGCGCTACTACGTTGTCATTGGAATTTACATACCAAATTTCACGACTATAGCTGCAATACTTTAATTGGTTCAACTTGTATCCCGCTGGCCCTTTAAAGTACAAATTTCGAAAAATCCAATTTTACTTCGCTTTTGTATGGTCAGAGGAATTTAGATACCAAATTTCACAATTCTAGGTGTAATACTTTAGTTGGTACAAATTTTATCCCGCTGGCTCTTTAAAGTACAAATTTCGAATAATCCAAATTTACTTCGCTTTTATATGGTCAGAGGAATTTACATACTACATTTAACGATTCTAGGTGTAACATTTTAGTTGGTACCAATTTTTATCCCTTTTTGTCCCGCACGCCCCTTAAAAATTACTATTTTCGAAAAATCCAATTTCACTTGAAACGAACCGTAAATTTGTACTCTACTGAAATAAGTTTAGGAGCTTAAATAGAGACGAATTGAAGAAGTATCCCTATAATTTGAACTTATAGGAATAACTTAGACTAATTCCTATAATTTAAAATGTGTTTACCGACAGTCGAAAGTAGATTAGATAACTCGGAAATGAGAATCATACGAAAATGTAGACCCTTAAAGCAAGTATAGACGATCAAACGAATCTTCTGAAGAACTTATAGGAGCTTAAGAGAGATGAAATAAAGAAGTATTGCTATAATTTGGTCTTATATTAAATGTGGTATTGCTTAAATATAATAAAGGAAGCCAAAACGTTCAACGAAAGTCGAGATCATCAAAGGAAGAATAGAGGACTACTTACGGTTATTAAAGAAACTATTAGACCATCATCAAACCGTGTTTGCATAAAGTCTGGAAAATCAAAGGAAGTAAGGTCAAATAAAATCTGGACGATGATAGAAAATCCACACAATCAAATGAAGTTTAAAATATATACATAATTTGATGATCAAAGGAAGGTCTAGAAGATTAAAGTCTAGTCGATCAATCGAATTATTTATGTTAAAATGATGTATAAATAACAAAAGCATGTTTGACTTGACAACATGCTATAAGCGGAAGTCTATAAATCTAGACGATCTGGAAAATCAAACAAAGTTTAGACAATCCAAAAAGTATGGACGGCCAAATAAAGTCTGGATGAACATAGAAAAACTAGTCAATCAAATGAAGTTAAGAAGATAAATATAATTTTAGACCATCAAAGGAAGGTATAGATTATTAAATTCTATTCTAGACGGTCAAGTCTATATGATAAAAGGATCTATATACGTCAAAATCGTGTTTGTCTGGGCGACATGCTATTCGAGAAATTCTAGACGTCTAAAAGAAGTCTGGACAATCAAAAATCGATCAAAGGTGGTCTAGTCGATCAAATGAACTCTAGACGACCAAAGAAAGTTTTGTCGCTCCAACGAACTCTAGACGAGCAAAGTACGTTTAGAAGGTCAGACAAATACTAGACCATCAAAAGTATGATTATCATCAAAATATATGATTAAAAACGATAAAAGATAGTCTAGGCGATTAAATAAATTCTAGACGTCCAAAGAAAGTACAGACGATCAAAGTTATCCCAGACGATCCAACGAACTCTAGATGAACAAAGGAAGATTATAAGGTCAGACTAAGTATAGACCATAAAAGGCAGTGTAGGGCGATCAAATCAAATCACAGAAATCAAAAAACGATCAAAGGTGGTCTAGATGATCAAATGAACTGTTGACAACCAAAGAAAGTTCAGACAATCAAAGGTGGTCTAAACGATTAAATGAACTTTAGGCGAACAAACGAAGTTTAAAAAGTCTGACTAAGTCTAGACGATAAAAGGCAGTGTAGGGTGACAAAATGTAGTCCGGATGATAAAACGAGTTGTGGAAGGTGTAGAACATAACGAAGCCCAGACAATTAAAGGAAATCTAAACGATTAAACGCAAAGTCTAGAAAATCAAAAATCGAGCAAGGCTGGCCTAGGCGATCAAGTAAACTCTAGAAGACCAAAGAGAGTCCAGATGATCAATGCTAGTCTAGACGAACAAGGTAAGTTCAGAAGGTCAGACGTAAATCAGCAGGTCTGTCTAGGCGATCAAAAGTAGTCCAGACGAAGCCTAGATATTTAAAAACGATCTAATTTAGACGATTTTTAGCGAAATCTGGTCGATCAAAGGTAGCTGAAGCCACAAGAGGAAGTTTGATCTATTAAAGTACGCATAGATTATCAAATGTAGAGTAGACGATCAAAGAAGTCTGGGAGAAATAAAGTAGAAGGAAATTCTTCGGTTGAAGCATGTAAATGTTATAGATTTATTGGGAAATGTTGATGACCAATATAAATCTAATTTATTGAACTGATAAATTGAATTTAGAGAAGAAGTTTATACCTCCTTTTGAGATTTAAGTATCGTTTCATTTTGATTCAATGTATAAACCGAAATTTATTTATTTTTTTGTGTACATTGACGCATGCTGATTCATAAAATCACCTCAAACAAATTTCACGATTCTAGGTGTAATACTTTAGTTGGTACCATTTTTATCCCTTTTTGTCCCGCTCACCCCTTATAAGTAAAAATATCAAAAAATCAATTTAAATTTGCACTCTTACGTTGTCAGAGGAATTTACACACTAAATTCCACGACTATAGCTGCAATACTTTAGTTGGTACCATCTTTATCCCTATGGTTCCTGTCACCCTTTATAAGTACAAATTTCGAATAAATCCATTTAGATGTCAGTTCTACGTTGATAAAGGAGTTTACACACCAAGTTTCGCGACTATAGCTGCAATTCTTAAATCAGTACCAGTTTTATCCCTTTTTTGTCCCTTGCAAACCTTAAAAGTACAAATTTTGAGAAATTAATGCGCTTATACATGGTCAGAGGAATTTACATACCAAATTTCGATTCTAGCTGTAATACTTTAGTTGGTACCATTTTTATCCCCTTTTTGTGCCGCTCACCCCTTATAAGTACAAAATTCTAGCTATAATACTTTAGTTGGTACCATTTTTATCCCTTTCTGTCCTGCTCACCCCTTATAAGTACAATTTTCGAAAAATCAGTATATATTGCAAGTCTACGTTGTCAGAGAAATGTAAATACCGATTTTCATGATTCTAGCTGCAATTCTTAAATTAGTACCATTTTTATCCCATTTTTGTCCTTTCCTCCCTTAAAAGACGAAGTTTCGATGTTTATCCCTTTGTGGGTCATTTTACCGCCTCATTTCTCGAATTTCATGTTTCTAGCTACTGCCGTTTGGTCAGGACGAAGGTTGGATGTTTATCCCTTTTGGGGCCATTTTACCCCCTAAAAGTACGAATTTCGTAAAATCCTTTCTTAGTCGACGTCTACGAGATATTTTGGAACTACACTCAAAACTTCATGACCATGGCTTCAGTCGTTTGGTCTGGGGGCTGGTTAATGATAAGTCAATCAGTCAGTCAGTAACGCAACTCTTTTATATATATAGATTTCAACTAGAAACACCCATGGTGAAAATGGGTCAGATTGGTTCAGATTTACATATAGCTCCCATAAAAATTTCGTTCCGAGATAGTCTTTTTCCACCCCGAAATCACGTATTTTCACCGAATTTTTTCAAAGTGAGCATAACACGTAATATTTGAACCGGAAGATCAAGATTTGTATAATAGCCCAGATACAAATATTCTTTTCGATTCGACAAATTAGACCAGACCCGTTTTACAAATCTAACATCGCCGGCTCGATACTCGCTTCGGCTTTTTTTTCAATAAACGTCTTACAACATTTTTAATCACTATGTGAATTTCTTTATTGACTGAATATGCAAATATTTTCAATTAACGACTTACAGCTTTTTTGGTCAAAATGTAAATTTCTTTATTGAGTGAATATGAAAAAGATTTTCAATAAGCGGCTTACAAATTTCTTTATTGATTCTTTGAATTGCTTTATCACACCATTTTTGAATAATATTTCGTTTGAATTCATGAATTTTTAATTGAATTCATTCCGAGACTCTTAGCTCGCAGATGGCTTGACGCAGGGACGAAATACTTTGTAAAACATTTTTAAGAAATCTAAATTTTATTCCTGGACATTGAAATCATCATTTTTTTGTTGCTCATCCTAATGATAATATGATGTATGTCATAGACTACATTAACATATATCTATAAAGGGAGTAGTATTCTGATACATTTTGAATTTTACACTGAGGTCATCACATGCTGAAATTTGGCATGTCGACTATGATGGGAATGCGTCCTCATAATATGTAATATTTTTTTTAAAGATTCGCATACTATATGTTTTTAGCCACACTACAGCCTATCCGCATCTATATATACGTATATTGCAATTTCTCATCAACCTAATCATTCAGATAGTAAGCGTCCAACCTACTTAGACCACAACAGATCCTTTGTGATAACACGGGCTGCTAAGGCCCACACTAGAAAAAACCTGTGCGACTAACATAATATTTTACATATACTGACCAGGCTTGCCAGATAAATTTTGTCCTTGTCAAATTTGCAAAAATTATTAAAAGAAAACTCCCTAATTTTCCCCAAAATAAAAAATTGTTTTATTGCAGAGAGTTGGACCAAAACAAAAACAATTTATGAATAATTAATCTCAACAACCATGGAATATTTTGTCCCCACAATATACATGAAAAATCCCCTTATTATCCCCATTGATTTTTTTGATTCATCAACAATCTGGGAACATTTTGACCATCCTACGTCGTGAAAAATTTAAAATCTTATTTAATTTCGTTGTAGACAAAGATTCAACGCTAGGATGATATTTTGTTGGATGAAACCGAATGTTTATAAGAGTTTGGAGCGTCATTAATTCAATTTAATTTTTTATTGATAATATTAAATACTTTTTTGTCATTGACATTTTTCTTTTCCATATCTTTATTTTGAATTTCTTTTTTGACCTGCAGAAGATGGTCAAAATCATGATAAATTTGTAGATATTTATAGATAAATTTGCATTCCCAGTTAATATCAAATACTAAATATATTTCAAAGTACTTAGAATATTCCCAAAAAATCCCTAATATATTTTATGAAATTCCCACAAAAAATCCCCTGTCCCCACTTAATATGTTTTGCCCTTTTGACCATCATAAAATACCCAGAGTTGGGGACAAATCCCCATATCTGGCAAGCTTGATACTGACCATGTGACACATGTCTTCAAAGAAATCCAAACCATGACAATGTCTTCTGGCCAGAGTCGGACAGAGGCAGAGAATTTGTTCAGCGTTCTAAAACTCGTTTTCACAGCCCCAACAAAATTCATTTGACTCGATGTCTAGCCTCTGTGATGTTTTCCTGTCATGCAGTATATCGTCAATATAAAATCTCTCTATGGAACTTACCAATATTTCTTGCAGTGTACAATTCTAAAGAAATCGTGTCAATTACATCAAATTAACGAAATACTATTGTTCATTTCCATCCAATCCAGCCGAACAGCCAATCGGTGATGATGAACTGAGATGAGAAACCCTTCTACAAAAAAAAAAGAAACCGGAATGGACAAATCATACAAAACACATTCCCACACAATGCTCACTCGTCGTACAAACATTCACATTCTACTCCACACCCGGCCAAGATGAAGCTCAAGTGAGAATATTATGCTCCGACGACACCCATTCCATTATCATTCATTAACCACAAGTCCAGAACGACACCAACACAGCTCCATGTTCCACGCTGCATGCAGAGTGTGAACAACATGAGTGCACAGAGTGGACGGACGGACGGACGGACAGACAGATGTATGGATGGATGGACGGATGAATGAATGGACGAATGTATCGTCGTGTCGTATGGTGTTGTGTTGTGTATGGAGATTAATTGAATTTAATTGATTTGCCAAACCAGACTAAATTGGCCAAACTGTGTGCGCTGTAGTGTCTACAGATTCCGAATGCGATTCAGCAAAACAACAGCATCGTCATCATCATCACAATGATGTTGCTGCTGCTGCTACTACTACTAATGATGATGACGATGATGAGTAACTACACCAATCGTTGACTATGGATTCCTACCAGTTGTATAAATACGTACATATCTATCGGTTTTATCGATGCCTTGTATCATCATCATTGGTTTCTCTAAAGCACAGTGGGCGATATTACAAATGCGTTGGGCAATTATACATGGACATTTTACAAGCTGGGCGAGCTTTATTTAGTACAGATACACGCAGAGAAAAAACGTTTGGAGTTCGTTTATCGCAAACATAGTTTGTTTGCTTCAAACGATCTACTTTTACCATAACAGTTGAAACATTTCCTGCAAGTGGAAGCGTCTCTTTTATGTCAAAATTTTCATGATTTACGTTTATGGCAAACGAAAAACGTTTAAGAACACATATTGCAAATTAACACCATAGAAAATTGTAAAGAGAGTTGGGAGAACAAAGAGCGAAACTTGTTTGTGAGAGGACATCCCAATCATACGTCTTCAATTTTAACGATTCCCTCGACTCACATCACTCATGGTAACCCACTATTAATAATTGAATTAAGTTCACATTTTAATGCCAAACTGCCCCACTGTACGATAGATAACACCACGGAGTAGTCAAAAAATAGTATAACTACTACACAAACAACACATTCACATACACAGTGAAGAACACTTAATGGAAGTTGAATTTGTAACAAATTAAATGAATCATGGGGAAGTTCTGTGTTTGTCTATGTTTTTACTTCCCATGCCATCCCTCCAGTTCAGTCAGCCCACTGTGATATGACATCATCTTGTGGCAACAACAACACCAACGATTTTCGAAGAAACGAAATAGGGAAGTTTTAATTGAGGAAAATGCGAACGAAAAAGAAAAACTCTGGCGCACACAATTGTCAGGGTGCTTAGAAGTAGCATCTTCACTGTACTGGACCTCTGGTGACACATTCCAGGCAGCCATGGCGGCTTGGCTTAATGCTCTGGACTATGGTAAATGTCATCGCTATAATTTACGAGTTGTTTTTACTAAATTTAAAATTCTATGCTAAAAATAGACTCGACTTGAAAATGGGAATGAAAATAAATTCGAAATTATAATTGACGATGAACTTATGAGACACTTGTTTGGAGTTGGCGCAGCAATTGCTGAACAGTCTCACCCATCGCAGCAAAGATTTTTATCTTTAAGGAAATTGTAAGATTTTTGGGGTCAACTCATCTTTTGCTCGTTAACAATTCTCTAGATGTCCGAGCAAAGGCAGAATCAAACCAGTGATACTTTGTTCAGTGAAGAGTAAGATCATAAGTTTCGTATGTGGAAATGGAAGAGATGCAATTGGAAAAAAATCAGCATGAGCTCATTGTGCCGTAGATACTTTTTTTCAAAAAACATAAAATTGAATCTTGAGAAATTTTAAGTATTATCCTCAACATATTTCTTGATTAAACGTAAAAATCAACCCAATTTTTTGATTATAGAAGTGAAAATGAATGAATGAGTGAAAGAATGGGTCCCTCGAACGTTTCTCTCCCATGATATACTGAACTCAACAGTAATCAATAATAAAGTTAGATTGTCTGAACATATGTTCAATTGCACTCAAACTATGGACAACTTTACTCGATTTTTCTTCAAACCAAGTACATTTGACGCACTTAAAGCAGGAGTGACCTAAATAGCCAGGGCCGTGCGCAAGGGGGTTTTGGGGGTTCAAACCCCCCAGAGAGGTTTCGAACATATACTTTTTTAAAACATTCTAGACTTTCTGAAGCAATAAAATATAGAATTTTTAAGTTTTTAATATAACTCGTCTGAAATGGCAATTTTGCAGTAAAATCATGAAAACACGAAAATTACATAAAAAATCGTGGACACTTTCTTGAATTTAGGACAAAGGTTATGAAAAATACAAACAAACTAAACTAATTGTGCCAATTTCAAGATTGTGTAATGCTAATTTCGCCACTTCTTGACATTTGACTAGAGCAATATCTTTTGAACTTTTAATTCTGTACTACAATAAATGTTTGGAGATTTAATAAACATTTTTTAGTAATTTTAAAAAAGTGTCGATAAGAATCACTATGATATCATAATGAAGTCTAAAAACATTCTTAATAAAAGCAAATAATTTGCTTGATGCCAACCCGTACCTTAACTATGAGTGCCAAACTTTGGACAAATTTGTAGTATATCTAATTGGAATGAATACATTGAAAAGTAATTTACCTCTAAATTAATAATTATGTAGAAACCTATTGGCGAGACGAAATTCTTCGTTTCCGCGAAAAAGTACTGGAGTAACCTAAGAATTTTTTATGTAGACATTTTTTACTTATACAAAAGAAAGTATGTGCAATACTTTATTTTTTAAATAAAATACAATTTGCATTTTTAAATTTCTTTCAATTCAAACGATATACCCCTCTCTGAGTATAGAAATCGGGTGGGACATTTGTATAGGGGCTATATCAAAACATTGACCCACATATTCCACTTCCACAACAGATGTTCTTAGGTCAAATATAATATGGTATGGCTATTCGTATATTCCGTTTGCAATGCGTAACATGCGACATTTTTATGGAGCTGTGTCTAAATCTGAACCGATGTAACCTATTTTCATCATAGATGCAACAACAACGGTTTCAGTTACTTCTAAATGTTATGGGAGTTTGTAATGATAATACAAATCAATTTCGACAAACGAAGAAAACTTTTTGATATATGTAAACATATTTCTCTTTGCCTTAGAAACTCAAAGACGATGTTCACGTGTCTAAAATTTCGTTTCTACGTAATGCATCTTTTCTCTGCGTGTAGTTCTCTATTTTAAAATCTACTTTAAAGTTGTGAAACAAACGAGTTTTAACTTACTGAAATTTTTTGTCGTATTTCTCACTTCACTGTCAAATATTTTTCAGAGTTAATATTATTTTATTTTTGTGTACATATGTAACAAGTATTATTCAAAAGAGAAACAACAAATTCAGTAACTTGAATCTACGTAGGAAGACGTAACTCTAAAATACCAAATATTTGGTTTTTTGGAATTAAAATTTGTAGGTGTTTTTTGACTTGCATTTCATCGAGTAGAAAAAAAGCTGTATGTGTTATTTTAATTTATACATATTTAAGAGTATGAAAATGAAGAAGCATTTCCAAATATCAAATTAAAAATTTTTAATTAACATCTTGTTACTCATGTAACTCCTGTATAAATTAAAAACCCCAAAACTCATTAGACATCATATTTAGGCCCATACTTTGTCAACATGCATATGCAATTTTCTGCATTTATCATAGAAAAATGCGGGGCCTGAAGGGTGTCAAGCGCCGAGGAATTCGATCAGTTTTGTGTAATATTTCTTCAAAATATATATGTATGTACTTTCAAGTTACTATTTGAAAAAAAAGTTCTACACTTAGAGAACAAGTCGGTTAATAAAAGCAGAGATTTTTTGCTATTACAGCAGTTTTTGCATAACAGCAATTTTTCTGCAATCTTACATCATTATTAACACTGCTAAAGAGTATGTAGTCTGCTAAAGTTGTCTGCTATTAATTAAAATATAAAAATATATAAGCGTGTCTTTTATATTAGCTTGGGACAATATGCGTATCATATGTGGTAATAAATTGCTCTATAATAACTTCTATTCAAAAAAGTGTTGTTAACATGTATTACTGTTCTGTAAATATGGTTAAAGTTTTTTCTATACTGTTAAAAACAGCAAACAGCTGTTTACTATCTCAGCAAACCTGTATCTTTTCCAGCAAAAAAAGCTGCTCTTTCAGTAGAATTTCTGCTTTCTTTTACTGACAAATTCCTTTGAGTGTACTGATAGATGAATTACTGAAATGTAATTTTGCCGATGAATGTATCAAAATATTTCTCGAAGATCTTAGTAAAAAAATATGAATGGTTGCCAAACGCTCACGTAATAACACATAATCACATAAATAACGTCATTTATCATTGCGCCATAGACTGACTAGACTTCACGAGAAAAATTGAACACTCACCTGCTTTATTTTTTTTTTTGTAAACCTAAATGAAGACCCCCCCCCCAGGGGAAAATCCTGCCCATGTAAATAACATCACTGTCGAACAGAGATAAATTAGTTTCAAATTATGCAGATTTTTCTGTATTGGTCACTGTTGCATTTCATAGATCGAATATCTCATAGCCTGCAGATAGCCCAACTTTTGCATTTCTCCGAACAAAATGTAATCGATAATGTGTGATAATGCGTTTGCACATTGTGATATTTGTTTACTATTTCAAGCTATAAGACACACTTATGCGCACTATTTTAAATAAACTGTGATAATTATTATAATATTACTAGTCATCTACTGTTTATAAATATAACACTTCAAGTGTAAACATATTTTCTTTTTTAGGGGGAAACTTGAAACGATTGTTAATGCTTAACTAATACAGATAAATGGACGCCTTCTGCAGTATTTTAACTGATATCATAGTGTTCGAGTAAGTATTTAAAATAATTTTTTGAAAAATTTTATCCGTTGGAATTTTGTTGTCCTGTGGGCAGCATGATGAGGAAATGGAAAACTAAAGACATCAATTAACTTTATTTTACCTATAGCTTCAAACGTTTGTCATCCTGTTCATCCGGGTTTTCTCAATCTGAATACTGAATCTCAATTTTGCAGAAAGTTTGTTCAAACAGAATTTCCCTCCATATGCAATTTATTAATTTTTACAAATTCGAAATCTCAGATAAAACTTATTGTATCTTTTTATAATACTAAGTCTGTTTTTCTTTATTTTTGTTATCACAGCTTGTTATACTGGATTAAAGAAAAACAGCCCTATTAAATCATTCATAATATCCTGCCACGTTATTCCTATAAACTTATCATACAATGCCTACTTTTAGGGATATATTTACTATTAAAACTTGCTGTTGGTCAGAAAAAATATTGTTCCTAAAGGTATTATGTGCAAAAAAAAATGTTCAACTTTTGTTGTTTCTGTAGCAAACATGAAAAATTATACCGATTATTTTCATTAAAATTGTTGAAACTATACTGTTATAAACAAATCGGATGGTGCATATGAGCGGTGACTTCACTTTTACTGTAAGTGTTTCTCACTGAAATATATATATATAAGGGCCCTACATCGTCCTTGACCGAAAAAATTACTTCTGCCAAATTTCATGGCAATCGGTCAACAATTGTCATTCCAGTTCTAACCACCACAACAAAATTGTAGGGCCTATATATTATTTTATTCTAAAATTATTTTCGACTTTATTTCCTCATTTGGAATACAAACTACTTCTCAACAGATTGGCATAGCCTTTTGATACTAGGGCGTACCTCAAAAAAAAAGTTCGCCGTACACCTTCGAATATGAAGTATTATTGAAAGGTAGTTTCAAAAAAAAAATTTTTATTTTTTTATGCCGAACGTAGGGGTCGCGCTTTTACATTTTTCTATATAACTTGTATTTATAAATGGATTTTAAAGTGTGATACATCGATGTTTTTGTCTCGACGAGGCCGATTTTTTTGTCTTTGAAGTCATTGAGCTCAAGCACCCCCTTCTGGTACTTACCCATCATTTCTCAGTTGCTACTACCCTAATGTACCACTCTAATAATCGAAAATTAAAGCTCGCATAAAATCATGAATCATGTTTGAGCTCAATGACTTCAAAGACAAAAAAATCGGACAAAAACATCGATGTATCACACTTTAAAATCCGTTTATAAATGCAGAAGTTATATAGAAAAATGTAAAAGCGCGACCCCTACGTTCGGCATAAAAAAATAAAAAAAATTTTTTTGAAACTACCTTTCAATAATACTTCATATTCGAAGGTGTACGGCGAACTTTTTTTTTTTTACTTGTAACCTGGTACGCTCTATTTTGATACCCTCCCCTAGGGTATTATATCTTTGTAACACCCAAAAGGAAGCGAAGTAGATCCGTTGTTAAGTATACCGATCTTTCACTTAGAATCACGTTTTGAATCGATTTAGCCATGTCCGTTTGTCTGCCCATCTATTCTTGTAATCAAACTACAATTCGCAACTATTACCCGAACCTCACATAATTAAGTTTCGAATAAATGGCATAATTAGGTTTTAGGGGTCAATGACGAACGCTATTTAATTTGAAGCAAATCGGTTCAGATTATAGGCCCCACATGAAAGTCGCTCCTGATTGGACTTTTTCTGCTCTAGAGGTCAAATAATTTAACATCTCTGGTGAAAATGGGTCAAATCGGTTAAGATTTACATATAGCCTCCATACTCGCTCCCTTTTTGGCATTTTCCGGTCTAGAAAACGTAACACATATTCTTCAAATGAGGCACAACAACTTATATTTTAACTAGAAACATCTCTGATCAAATCGGTTCAGATTTATGTATAGCTTTCATGCAAATTTTGCTCCTGATTTAACTTCATTGCTTTAGAAAGATATTTTAACAGATTTTGATCTGAACACGTTATATCTCACCTGGAAACATACATTGTGAAAGTGGGTCTCATCAGGCCATGATATAGGATATGCCTTTCCTTACTTGTTATACCCTCCACTAGGGTATTATATTTTTGTGCATTTGTTTGTAACGCCGCACAGTGCACTTTTTTGGCACTTTTGGTGATAAAAAATCAATAACTTTTGATTGGGTTAACCTTTTTTCTTATTTTTTTGTTTTAGTAGTATGTGTTATAGCTATCATTATATGTGATAAAAGTTTATAATTTCAAAGCCAGTCCTTGAGAAATAAAACACAAGTTTTAGAAAAAAATATTTATTTTAAAAGACCTTCGAGGTCGGATATTACTTCTTTTTCGGTATTACTTTTTGGTACATATCGAAGAGATGAGATCAGAGGATCAGAGGAAATCATAAGCATTTTTATTAAATCCGCATTCTGGCTTCTTCTGTCGCACTTTCTTGTGTGCCGCAATCGAAATGCCTTGTATTCTTTGTTTTTCGCTTCTTGAGCCTCTTCTGGCAGTTCGCCAATGGGAAAGTAGTGATGCTTTATTATGTTTTCACCATGGCATAGTACCTTATGAATTGTAGGCGACAGTTTTTTCCAGCTACCATAGAGATTATTGTACATTTTAAGGGTATCAGCAGAGAATTCTCCAAACTTTTCAGCATCAATAACTTGGCGACAATTTATCGCAGCCAGCAATTTTTTAAAATTTAGCAAGAGACCTTCATCAATTTTGGTTATGGATGCTGTAAGTGCAACATCTTCAAAAAACAGCCTAGCAGTATTGCCATCATTACTGTTACCGAAACCCTGTTTAGGGTAATCAATCCTTAGTCCAGTACTTTCTTTAAATTTCTTTTGGATTTCCTTTTTGGTCTTTGCTCTGAGTTCCTTTTTTATCTCGCGCTTCTCTTTTGAGGTCTTTGCATCAAAATCTGGATCATTTTCTTTAAATGTTTGGAATTCCAAGTCATATGCAATATTTAAACAATGCGCCATAAATCGAAGTCGACCATGAAGTGGCGATAATCCCAGTTCATACATACATACATGCACGAACATTAAAGTAATGCTATCATACATGGAGAGTTGCAGTTTGTTGCAGCTGAACTGTATATAGGATTATAGGGGATATATCAGAGAATAACTCTATGTCAATTGCTAGTGTGGCCGCAGGTGGCAACATAGTTAAAAGCTTAGATAAAGTTAAAAAATTTGGTAAAATAAAGTTTTTTTTTATAAATAAAAAAAATTGCTAAAATACAACACATATGAGCTCATGTGAATATTTAAAGTTAAGATTGAATCCATCTTTCAAACAAAAAAAGAATCAGCCCGATATCTATAACCGTTGGTAAACTGCTTGTCCCGGAAGTTGAACTTTTTTTCATCTTTTTCATCATTTTGCAATATTTATAAATTTATCCAACTTATACATCCAATATCTCCCGAACCAAAGAAGATAGAGCAAATCAGAAACCAGATTTGAAAAATGCAGCTATTTTTCATTTTAGATTCGTATTTGAAGTATGTAAATTCGAACATGCATTTTCATGTTTTTACATATTTTTGAGCACTCACTTGGCCAAAAAAGTGCACAGTGCGCCGATCGACTTAAAAACACTTTTTGAAGAGTATATCCATGACCGCCTGTCTCTTCGTCCGTAATTCTTTTCTTGCAATTAAAGAACATGTCGCAATTATTTTCCGATCCATATCAAAACTTGGTACAAGTAAGTTTTGTGGGTCAAGGATAGGGTTTGGGGTTTCCCGGATTTTTTTCATTTCCCGGGAAAACGGGAATGAAAAGTTTCATTCCCGGGAATCCCGGGAATTCCCGGGAAAAAATAATTTATTTTAGGTATGTCCAATATGATTAAAATTGTCAACATTTATTAACTGTTGTGCTTTTTTTAACCTATTAACGCCCAATATACACGTCCGTGTACACTATTTCAAGGTTTTTTTACTTTTTTGATAACTTTTAATATGAATGTAATTCCTGATTATTAAACCGTAAGCCTGTTCTATTGGGCTTACTAGCAAATTTTTTATGGAATTTACAAGAAAGTAGCTTACTACGCTCATAATGTTGCTGCCAGATTTGTCTTGTTGATTAATTTAAGAAAAAACCAATGGATAAAAATGTTGCCACCTTATCAAGTCTCTTAATTGTAAGTGACCGAGAAGAACACACCAATATACTAGACCTGTTCGATTGAGCTTTCTAGCTTACAATTAAGAGACTTGATAAGGTGGCAAGATTTTAATCCATTGGTTTTATTTAAATAAATCAGAGATAAAAATCTGGCACCACCTTACTCGGTAACTAAGAGAGTAGTAAGCTACTTTCTTGTTAAGCGAGTAAATTCCATACAAACATTAAGCTAGTAAGCCCAATTGCCTAATAATAATCTAAACGGGCCTAATAATAATCTAAAAATAAATATTTATTTATTTTTAAGTAATAAATAAATTGGGCGTTAATAGGGTAGAATATTGACATATTCAACATATTTTACATTTTTTCATTTTACAAATATTTTACTCTATACTAATCGTCAGAATTAAAGGACATTTAAATCAAAACAAGAAATTTAAAGTTTAACCAGCACGAGGGTTTCAGTATTGACATTATGTCAGCCATAGTATTTTCGATATGATATTTGTTTCACAATAGTGATAATGAAAATATAATCACAAAAAGTTTGTATTCCACTAGCTGGGTTTCGCAAAAAATTGCTACTTAGCGAATTTAAATAGTTATGTTTGTAGTAATAACCAACAACCGATTAAAATTGTCAGTAATGTAAATATATGAATTTGAAATATATCTAAAATTTCCATTTTATATAGTAAATCTAAATTAATGCTCAAAATAATCAATAAAATATTTTTTTGGCATTTCCCGTATTCCCGGGAAATTAAAAATTTTTTCCCGGGAATTCCCGCCCAAAATTTTCCGGGAATTCCCGGGAAAAACGATTCGGGAATTCCCGGACCCCAAACCCTAGTCAAGGACGGACGCTATTTAATTTGAAGCATATCTGTTCAGATTTAAATATATCCCCTACACAAATTTCGCTCCTGATTTCACTTTTTCCAATTTGGCACTTTCCGTTCTAGGAACCACGCATTTTAACAGTTATATTGCAACTAGAAGCATCTATGGTGAAAGTATGACCCACTTTGTTTCATGTTTCTTATAGCCTCGAGGACATTTGTGTCCTTCTCGATATGACTTAGTTCGCTTTAGAAAGAAATTACAACTTTAATAAATTTTGGTCAAACTTGATACAACAGGCAAACCGGGACAGTAGGATATGTGAAAACACCAGTACAATGTCGTACTGCAGAAAATATTGCAGCTGTTCGGGATAGTGTGGCTGAAGAGCCGTCCACCTCAACTCGTCGTCGTGCCCAACAATTGCACCTCTCACGCTCGTCGTTGATGGAAATTTTGCATAAAGACTTGCATTTGCACGCTTACAAAGTGCAATTGACTCAAGAACTAAAGCCTCGTGACCATTCCAAACGTCGTCAATGGTCAGAATGGTGGCAACAGTGGATGATCAATTTTTGAAGAAAATCATCTTCAGTGATGAAGAAAATTTTCACCCCAGTGGATTCATCAATAAGCAGAACTGCCGCATTTGGGCGGATGATAATTCAAGAGTGATTGTCGAAAAACCAATGCACCCACAAAGAGTGACTGTTTGGTGTGGTTTTTGGGCTGGCGGCATCATCGGGCCGTATTTTGTCCAAAATGAGGCCGGTCAGGCAGTTACTGTGAATTGTCTTCGGTATCGTGAGATGATAACTAACTTTTCATGGCCCGAATTGGAAGGTATGGATGTGGACGATATGTGGTTTCAACAGGATGGTGCCACTTGCCACACAGCTAACGAAACAATGGCTTTTTTGCGCGACAAATTCAATTGTCGTGTTATCTCACGTTTTAGCGATGTCAATTGGCCGCCGATCCTGTGATTTGACACCGTTGGACTTCTTTCTTTGGGGTTATTTGAAAGAAAAAAGGTGTACGTTGATAAGCCAGCAACAATTCAAGAGCTAAAGGCACATTAACGGCATAGAACCTTAATTATGCTTCAGCGTCATCGGAAATTTGGACTATGGGATGGAGGAGTGCCGCTGATGTCGAGGCGGCTATTTGGCCGATATTTAGTTCCATTCATAATTGAACCACACCAATCTAAAAAAATTTAAACATTTTATATATATATAAAAGAGAGTGGCGTTAGTTACTACGCTTATAACTCAATAACGTCTGGACCGATTTCGATGATTCGCACCAATTCGGATTGGTCTCCGGCCAAACAAGACGAATACCCAAGAAATATCTCCGATTTCAATTGAGTGACGACGCCATCCTCATTATAGATGACGTTTATGTTTGAAGTTCCTGGAGAATCGCCTGGACTGTACTGTATCAGTGTCAAGGTTAAATTACCACCATTGCATTTAACACATTGCAATTGCATTCTTTGCTTCATTGTGAAAGACCAGAATCGCTTCATTTTCTATCGAACACACAGAAATATAACGGCAGCTTTCAAATTACTTCATTTGGAGCCGATATTATTCACGAACGCGGATTCAATCCGACATTCAAAGAAATAATATAACCCATCATTTCCTTTTCATGCACAAAAATCATCCACATATCCAAGGCTAAATTCACCATCGAATTGGATAATTGCTAACGCTTGAATACTCCCAGCATAAATTTTCAAAATCTACTTCATGGGCAATTCGGAAAATCAACTTGATCAGCGACAAACAATCAAAACGGCAATGAAAAAAGGAATTCTTCGAGATCTATAACCATCATCCAATAGTTCGGTTATTCAAAACTGCGTTGAATCGCATGCCAAGTGATGACTATAAACTCTTGATCAGAGCGGATGAACGACCTGCTGGGACACACGGACGCCAATACAACGCTTCTACAATAAATAAAGTTGCAGTTGTGATTGTTGGCGAAAATCGGTAATCACGGTGATAATGGCGGAACAATCACACTCAAAGTGAAAGGAAATGATTTCTTGGTCGACAACTCTTGGGCTGTTCCGTATTCGCCACTTCTTTGCAAAACATTGAAGGCTTATTGTAACGTGGAATATTGCAATTCAGAGAATCCATCACGCACATCTGCAAATATGTCACGAAAGACAGTGACATGGCGGCTTTTGGTCTTCAAGCTCCTGACCGCAATGACGAAATCGCGCGTTATCAATTTGGTCGATACGTCAGCTGCAATGAGGCGATTTGGTATATATTCTCATTTTCCATTCACGAACTCTATCCGACTGTTACACATTTGGCAGTGCAGCTCCATGAGAGTATTATGTCTTTGTGCATATGTTTGTAACACCCAAAAGGAAGAGAGATAGACCCATTGTTAATTATACCGATCGACTTAGAATCACTTTTTGAATCGATTTAGCAATGTCCGTCCGTCTGCCTGTCTGTCTGTCCGTCCATCTATTCTTGTAATCACGATACAGGTCGCAATTGTAGACAGAACCAAATGAAACTTTGCACAACGAAGTTTTTAGGGATGAGAACGAACGCTATTTAATTTGAAGAAAATCGGTTCAGATTTATATATAGCCCTCATACGAATTTCACTCCCGATTTGACTCTTTTCACTCTAGATGCAAAACATCTTATATTTCAACTAGAAATATCTGTGGTAAAAATGGGTCACATCGGTTCAGATTTATATATAGCTCCCATACAAATTTCGCTCCCGATTTGACTTTTGCCGCTCTAGAAAACAAATATTGTATCAGATTGTCTTCAGATTTGGCAAAACATCTTATATTTAAACTAGAAACACCTATGGTGAAAATGGGTCACATCGGTTCAGATTTATACATAGCTCCCATACAAATTTCACTCCCGATTTGACTCTTTTCACTCTAGATACCACATATTACAACAGATTTTCTTCAGATTTGGCAAAACATCATATATTTAAACTAGGAACACCTATGGTGAAAATAGGTCAGATCGGTTCAGATTTATATATAGCTCCCATACAAATTTCGCTCCCGATTTGACTTTTTCCGCTCTAGAAACCACATATTACATCAGATTTTCTTCAAAATTGGCAAAACATCTTATATTTCAACTAAAAACATCTGTGGTAAAAATAGGTCACATCGGTTCAGATTTATATATAGCTCCCATACAAATTTCGCTCCCGGTTTGACTTTTGTCGCTCTAGAAAACACATATTGTATCAGATTGTCTTCAGATTTGGCAAAACATCTTATATTTAAACTAGGAACACCTATGGTGAAAATAGGTCAGATCGGTTCAGATTTATATATAGTTCCCATACAAATTTCGCTCCCGATTTGACTTTTCCGCTCTAGAAACCACATGTTACAACAGATTTGCTTCAAAATTGGCAAAACATCTTATATTTCAACTAGAAACACCTGTGGTAAAAATGGGTCACATCGGTTCACATTTATATATAGCTCCCATACGAATTTCACTCCCGATTTTAATCTTTTCACTCTAGATACCATATATTACAAGAGATTTTCTTCAAAATTGGCAAAACATCTTATAAAGGGTGATTTTTTAAGAGCTTGATAACTTTTTAAAAAAAAAAAACGCATAAAATTTGCAAAATCTCATCGGTTCTTTATTTGAAACGTTAGATTGATCCATGACATTTACTTTTTGAAGATAATTTCATTTAAATGTTGACCGCGGCTGCGTCTTAGGTGGTCCATTCGGAAAGTCCAATTTTGGGCAACTTTTTCGAGCATTTCAGCCGGAATAGCCCGAATTTCTTCGGAAATGTTGTCTTCCAAAGCTGGAATAGTTGTTGGCTTATTTCTGTAGACTTTAGACTTGACGTAGCCCCACAAAAAATAGTATAAAGGCGTCAAATCGCATGATCTTGGTGGCCAACTTACCGGTCCATTTCTTGAGATGAATTGTTCTCCGAAGTTTTCCCTCAAAATGGCCATAGAATCGCGAGCTGTGTGGCATGTAGCGCCATCTTGTTGAAACCACATGTCAACCAAGTTCAGTTCTTCCATTTTTGGCAACAAAAAGTTTGTTAGCATCGAACGATAGCGATCGCCATTCACCGTAACGTTGCGTCCAACAGCATCTTTGAAAAAATACGGTCCAATGATTCCACCAGCGTACAAACCACACCAAACAGTGCATTTTTCGGGATGCATGGGCAGTTCTTGAACGGCTTCTGGTTGCTCTTCACTCCAAATGCGGCAATTTTGTTTATTTACGTAGCCATTCAACCAGAAATGAGCCTCATCGCTGAACAAAATTTGTCGATAAAAAAATTCGAACCGAACACTGATTTTGGTAATAAAATTCAATGATTTGCAAGCGTTGCTCGTTAGTAAGTCTATTCATGATGAAATGTCAAAGCATACTGAGCATCTTTCTCTTTGACACCATGTCTGAAATCCCACGTGATCTGTCAAATACTAATGCATGAAAATCCTAACCTCAAAAAAATCACTCTTTATTTCAACTAGAAACACCTGTGGTAAAAATGTGTTAGATCGGTTCAGATTTAGATATAGCCCCCATACAAATGTCGCTCCCGATTTGACTTTTTCCGCTCTAGAAACCACATATTGTACCCGATTTTCTTTCAAATTGGCACAACATCTTATAATCTAACTAAAAACACCTAAGGTGAAAGTAGGTAAGATCGGTTCAGATTTAGGTATAGCCCCAATACAAATGTCGCTCCCGAAAGTTTAACCGATTTTGGCCAAACTTTACATATTATATTATACATATTATTATTGAAAGCGGGTCACATCGTTCCTGGTTTCAATATACCCCCATACAAATGTCATTTCCGATTTAACATTTTTTGTCAAACACATACATTTACAGGATTCAAAAATCCTTCCCGATTTCACTTTTTTACCGAAGTGATTTGTAGTGAGATAGAAAGTGGGTGTATCATATAGTTGGCTCCATCCGTCTTTAGCCTTTCCATACTTGTTGGGGAGATGCCCATATGTCCATACTTTGGTATAACCCAAATGGGGCCCATTCTGCTCTATTACAGCACTAAAAACTGCATCTTACATCGGATCTTCATCAAATGTTGCAGATGATTAAATGTTTCAACTAGGAATATCAACCGTGAATGAGAAATATATAGGCGCATGTTGTGGCACAGGCCTCAATTGTTGTTATAGTCCCCCTTCAAATGTCCATCCTATTACCGATGTATAATCTGCATTTATCATTGTATCTTGATCAATTTTTCCATATCATGTTCATATACGACTAAATATGAATTTAAAGTACTGTATAATTTATATGAACGAAATAAAATTGCTCCCATGAAATACCTGGGTTTAGTAATCAAAGCGAGGTATATACGCAGGGAGTGGTATAGGGTATTTTATAGTCGGCCCCGCCCGACTTTAGCCTTTCCATGCTTGTTTAATATTATTTCAAGGGGAAGTAAAATGATAGCTCACTAGTTATGGTTTCCCAAACTTTAAAAAACATTTATTTTCACTTCCCGAAGCTACCGTGTTTCGAACTCATTGAATTATAATTTTTTGGCGAATATATAGATTAAACTTAGTTTATATTCGAATACTTTGTAGTCGGAAACCGATTCATTGTAACACTAACGATAATATGTCAATTGAAAATAACAGAATTGCCATATATATATAGAAAATCGTACAATAGCTAATAGACTTTTAATGAAGTGTTATTAATGGATTATAGTACAAAAAGTGTCTTAAAAGCCAAAATAATGTTTTATTTTTGCATACAACCGTACATTTCTGAATCAATACTTTTCTAAGCAGAATGAAGTCTGCCGAGTCAGCTATATAAATATAACTAAAATTTGAAGGCAAAACAACGTTAGTATTATCATAATAAAAAGAAATGACAATAATTTCCTAAACCATTTGTGTTTTATTCAAAATCAACATCGGCCCTTAAAATTTAACCACCCTTTACATACTTCATTTCATTCTGGAGTAAACAATGTTCCTCAATGGCCCAGACATTTCTGCTATTTTTGTAATTACAGGTTTCTTTCCTTTTACCTTTTAAATTGTACATTTTATTTAATACATTTACATAATTTTTCATCAATATTGTGTCCAAATAAAATCTCAAAAATGTTTACAAGATCAAAAGTATAAAGATGCATGGAAATCGAACGGCAAATAAATAAAAATCGAAAAAAATCGACTTTGGTCACAATCGAAAAAAAACTACAATTCACTAAATAGGATTACCAATAGGGTTACTCTTCCCAAATATACCTTATGTATAATTGCTCTCTTCATTGTCAGCGATTCTGTGGAATGTACTGCATACTGGAGGGCCTATAATCCATTCTTTCATATTTTATGTTGATGTTTTTTACAACTCACATATCAATTAAAAACTTGTTTTAAAATGTCCGTAATTTGTTTCCGAATGTATGTTGGAGACTCGAGAATTTATTGAACAGACGAATTGGATCCACGCCTTCATGGCAGTTTCATTAAACTCTATTAAATATCAATTTACCACTTTACAAAACCATTTGCCATCGCAACGCCTTCGATACAATCGAACCTGGTGAAACCATTGTGGCAGTGTTACAATGTTACATTGGCATTAGCAGCAAACTGTCAGCTGTTAACCCGTATATTAGGCGGTATCTTAATCTACTGCGTTCGTTAACTGCTTTCCAAACATCTCCGCGACGAACGACCCAGCGAACGAGCGAATGAAGTGAATTGAATGTTTTTCTTTTTTTGGGTGATTATGCTGTCACATCTGAACTGGGGCATAATTAAAATATTTAGTAACACACACAGAGACAGACACACACATTTACAAACAAAAGGGGTTGAAATTCAAATGTTAACAAAATAAACCCTTCCTTCCTTCCTCCATTACTGCCTTCATTCCTTAGCCACATGACCCCTGTTGACTGTTCGCGTTGTTTTTTCTGGGTATTGTCCCCTCGGAAAGGAAAAGAAGAGACGCGCACTCGCTCCGTTTATTGGGTTGCATGAAATTGAAACTTTTAGCGGTGATCAAACATTATCCCATAATTATGGGCTTTGTTGTTGTTGTTGCTGTCTTCTGGCACGGGGATGACGACGTGTAACAACATCGCTGCCTTACCCCTTTGGCTCTACCATAATTCCCTCTAATTTCCCTCAACTCGAATGGAAGCATGTCCGTCCATCCGTCCGTCTTTTCGCCTGTAGACCGTGTGTGTCGTATGTTGGAGTGGGCTTGAGGCACGTGTGCCTGCTTGTTTGTTGTTGTTAATATTTATGTAACAATTTAACCGCAAAATTTATTCATGATTTTCTTTTGTGTTTGGTAAAGAGCGAATTTTTCACTTTTACTTTGATCCTTGATTTCTGTGCGTTATCCTTTCTGAGTCATCGTCATCATCATCTATTAGTTATCGGGCCACTGTTTGCTACCATTTGTTTGCTCCTTGCGGCTGTTGGTGTGGAGGCGTTTCTGGCGCTCAACTCACCCCTTTTCATTGTCCTTTCCTGCGTTCTGTTGTCCTTTCATGCCGTTTAGTGAGTTGCGAGATTACGCGATTTTGTTGGCACAAATTACTACGGTTACATATGTTGGCAAACAATTTTCGGATTATCAGATTTACATTTACTTATTGTTGTGGTTGTTGTTGTTCTTTTGTTGTTTGTGGTATTGGCGAGCAATTTTTTCAAACAAACAGCTGGTTGGTTTCTCAATGGATGTAAGAATTTTAAGTTGAGTTTTCGTTTGGAATCGGTATCGTATTGGCCCGAGGTCATATATTTACTTTGGTAAAATTGGAAGGAATTATAGGTTGTCGCAAGTATGTGCGTTTCGATATTCCGTAAAGAGGAGCCTTAAAGGATTAAAAAATGAATGCGACTGAAGAGCTATTTTTTTAAAGCTGTTTGTTGGTTGTTGTAATTGATCGTTTACTGTCATGTGAGCATCAATTGGTATCCTAAGACACTTTTTTGAATGTCCAAATTTATTGGCAAATACCTGTTATATACAGAGAATTGATATCTCGATTAGATAAGAATGTGAAATTGAGACCCGTTTCTTAAACTTATTTGCGGCTAGTACCAAGGAGTCCTGACCGACCAGGGTACCAGATGAACAAAGTGAGATGGACTTTGTGTAAGTTGTATTGTGCAATAACTTCTAGGAAATTCATTAGTTATTTTTTTCATTATTAATCAATTTTTTGATTTTTTTAATAAAAAATATAGTTATAAATTATAGTTATATAGCAAATAAGTACCAACAAATGCTTCCATTAAATAATTTTTAATAAAATTAAACGGCTTAACATTTACCCACGACAAAGACTCTGTTCAAAAATTAAAATAGGTTTAATGCCAGATTACAAACACAGTGCAACACGAAAAAAATAACCATATACGGACACCGCTACATGATAAAAGACCAAAAAAAAAAGACCCGTGTTTTTTTTTCCCCCAAAGTCATGCACTTTTTTATTTATGGGCCCCCAGAGATTTGAGGCCTCGGTGTAATTTTTGGAAAAAAGTGATCATATTCTCAGGCTCATATCTTGCAAACCGTTCGGAATTTTGATTTACTCTCTGAGGCAAAGTTCTAGCTCTTGTCATAAAGAACAAAAATTGTGAACATATAAAATCAAAAAAACTTCATCTTCAAGGTCAAAATCGCAAAAAACTTAAAAAAAATCGATTTTTTTTAACCTTTTTTCCCCTGTTCAGGTCCATAGGTAGCAAACCGCTGAAAATTCAGGGAAACAATCAACTACAAAAATGTACCTAAGATCTCAATAAACAACTTTCTAGAACATATGAACTTCCTAGGAATTATTCTTAACACCGTTTAGGTAGCGCTTAAGTAGCCGCAAAATTGAAAAATTTCCCAAAAATTTCACTGTGCAACATTTTTGAAGTCATTTCAAAATAACCATATACGGACACCGCTACATGATAAAAGACCAAAAAAAAAGACCCGTGTTTTTTTCCCCCCAAAGTCATGCACTTTTTTTTATGGGCCCCCAGAGATTTGATGCCTCGGTGTAATTTTTGGAAAAAAGTGATCATATTCTCAGGCTCATATCTTGCAAACCGTTCGGAATTTTGATTTACTCTCTGAGGCAAAGTTCTAGCTCTTGTCATAAAGAACAAAAATTGTAGTTGATTGTTTCCCTGAATTTTCAACGGTTTGCTACCTATGGACCTGAACAGGGGAAAAAAGGTTAAAAAAAATCGAATTTTTTTAAGTTTTTTGCGATTTTGACCTTGAAGATGAAGTTTTTTTGATTTTATATGTTCACAATTTTTGTTCTTTATGACAAGAGCTAGAACTTTTATATGTTCACAATTTTTGTTCTTTATGACAAGAGCTAGAACTTTGCCTCAGAGAGTAAATCAAAATTCCGAACGGTTTGCAAGATATGAGCCTGAGAATATGATCACTTTTTTCCAAAAATTACACCGAGGCCTCAAATCTCTGGGGGCCCATAAAAAAAAAGTGCATGACTTTGGGGGAAAAAAAAACACGGGTCTTTTTTTTTTTGGTCTTTTATCGTGTAGCGGTGTCCGTATATGGTTATTTTGAAATGACTTCAAAAATGTTGCACAGTGAAATCAAATGTTAATACCACTTCTAGCACACATCCATCTGACTAGTAGCATATTTCTGGCATCTACAGCCCTTGCCGGCTTCTTCCCAGTGCTTTGGAAGGTTACGAACATTCTGTCAATCGCAAAAAGAGATGAAACTCATAGAAGTGAAAAAGATGCTCACCTTGTGATACGGAAATAGTGAACATTGGAATCTTCACCAATGAACTTAATTAGGAGTTGTCAGAAGAGGGATGTCCTTTATTTTGAGAGACTTAAAAGTTTTTTAAAGTGTTCCAAAGGAACCGCTTTGTCACTGTCCGTTTTAAAAATCAGCCGCGACCGGGGATAGAACAATAGACCTATTGGTTGTTACTACGACACTCTCACCATCTCTGCTATCATCTGTTGTGAGTAGTGAATAAGTAAAGCAAACCATCTTGTTCGTTAGAACAGTCAATAGGAAAATTAATAATATATTTCTTTAATGTGAACTAATACATAACGCAAATAAATATAATAAATACTACTTTAATTTAGTATTAAATAAATTAACGCTACTTAATTTTACTGATATTATGTAGTATTAATAAATAAAGGCTGATTTTTTAAAAGCTAAAGTTTTTCAAAAAAAAAAAAAAACACATAAAATTCAGAAAAATGCATGAAATCTTTTTTTGAATCGATAGTACGGTCCATATAATTTAATGATTGAAATTGATTATTTCATGCAAATGTTGACCTTGACTCCGCCTCAAATGGTCCATCCGCTTAGTCCAATTTTGGCATTTCCACGTTTTTGAGTAACAGAGGCCCAATTGCTGCGAACGGCGACGAATGGGTAATTGATGGTCATCATTAACACTGCACGATGCAGCTGCGATATTTTCTTCAGTTCGCACTCTACGTAAGCGTGTTGGCGGTTTAATGTCCAACAATGTAAATTTGGTGCGAAATTTAGTCACAATAGCCTGAATAGCCACTTCAGTGGGTCGATTAAACTGACCATAAAATGGAACCGCGCGATGAACTTTCTTAACAGAGCACGCATTTTGATAATAAAATTCAATAATTTGCTAGCGTTGTTCGTTTGTAAGACGACTCATGGTTAAATTATAGACCAAACTGGAGATGTTTGACAGTGAAAAAAAATCACCCTTTAATAAACAAGTAAGGAAAGCCTAAAGTCGAGCAGGGCCGACTCTTTAATACCCTACACCTCTCCCTGCGTATATAATTCGCTTTAATAAACCCAGGTGTTTCATGGGAGCAATTTTATGTAGTTCATATAAATATATACTATAAGTTCATTTTTAGTCATATTTAACGAATATGGTAAATAATTGATCCAATTCTCCGGCAGACAAATACAAATTATACAGTAGTAATAGGATGAATCGGACCGACATTTGAAAGGGGGCATATAACAGCACTTTGAGTCTGGTCCAAAATATGGGCCTATATATTTCTCATTCACGGTAGGTATTCCTAGTTGAAATATATCATGAAAAAAAAACGATGTAAAATTTGTGTCCTTCAGGGTTACAAATTAAAATGGGGGGTTATACCAAAATATAAACCCATATATTGGACTTTCATAGTATGTCTTCTTAGTTGAAATATAATACAAAATGCAAAACTTTCGATGTAAATTGTGGGTCCCAGAGGGGTAATAATAAAAATGGGGGCCATTTTTAAGGACGATACGCTAAAAAGTGGGCCTTTATAGGTCACTTTGTTTAAATATAACATGATCTGCAAAATGTTACCAAGTTCCACTGTAAGACGAGGGTTCTAGAGCGATAATAGTGTAAACTTGGGGCCCATTTGTATGGGGGCTATACAAAAAAATAGACCTATGTAGCTGGCTTTACAAATACGTATTTCTAGTATAAATGTAACATTGTGTGGAAAATTTGGTCAAGAACCGATGTAAAATGTGAATTTTAGAGCAGTAATAATGTAAATCGGAGGTAGATTTGTATGGGGGCTGTATCAAAACATAGACCAATGTAGCCCACTTTCCTGTGAGCTTTTTCTAGTTCAAATTTAACACGATCCTGAAAATTTGGCCATGGTCCCATGTATAATGTGTATTCTAGAGCAGTAATAGTGTAAATTATATGTATATTTGTATGGGGGCTATATCTAAATCTGAACCGATTTTCTCCAAATTCAATACCAATCGTCCGTGAACGAAAAAAGTAAGTTCTGCCAAATTTCATTATAATCGGACCACAATTGCGAGTGCGAACAAGCTTAGATGGACAGCAGACCGACAGACGGGCAGACAGACATCGTTAAATCGATTCAGCTGATGATTCTAAGCCGATCCGTATACTTAAAGGTGGGTCTAGCTCAATTATTTCTTGGTTATTAATTTTCGTGTGGTCTAGCCGTTACCCCTCATGTTTGACATTAATTGGGCTACTGTTTTCATCGTCACTAAAGACTTAATTGTACTTTTTCGTTGTAGGATATAATTCCGTCAAAGTGAATACCAAGATATCGAAAGATCCTTTTGATTTGGATAACGTGTCCAACAACACTTAACTGTGGATAATTAAAAAATCTTCTTTTGGTAATCAAAATTGCATGTGGTTATTCCGCCCAATGGTCTTCAAGATGATCTTTCATAGATGTACGAGGGACTTGATGGCGTTCTTGTCAGAACATTTGGTGAGAATAACGACTGGATACGTCTAAAGCCTTTATCACTTATATCTTATGTTATAGCTTTTCGTGACGGCAAGGACTTCTGTCAACTTTAGTTTCCTCAATGATCTCACTATATGCCTTGTTTTACACATGTTCTCATTCGACGAGTATAAGTTAAATGAGAATGTTCTCTCTGCCTCTCTTTATCGTTGAGAATCAATTGACTACTCAATTGCAGATGACAGCAACCTTTGTTATTCATATTCATTGGGCCACAGACAAAGTCTCCAAGATATTGTAGTCAAACAGACAATTGATGGATGAAGCACTTCGCCAGAATTTTCAGGTTCCGAAAGAATAATCCAAGTGTCTAGGTTTTTAAAAGAAAAAAGTAAAGTAACATTTCATTATCTATATCAGGTAGAAAATGGTATATATCATATTAGTAACTTAGCAGTATGCTAAGGAGATCACTGATGGTAAGATATCCATCGATTCTACTGTCTCTCTTGAACATCGACGTAATGTGGGATTATAACCGTCTTATAACCGAGACTTCTAGAACCTCTTACCCATTTGTTGTCAAGTGCAGGCCGTACTACACATTATAGAATGAATGTCAATAAAGATTACTCCATACTTCTTTCCTCCAGTTCTTTATCTTTCTTTCGCCAAAGCAATTACTCCCTACCGCAAGTTTGCTAGTTTGCACAGCAAAAATGAAGGTGAACGTTACTGGGTTTATCTAATGGATGTTTCTTTCTAATTTCAAGTGTCTTGCATTGCATATAAATCTGTTTACTGTTGTTACGCTTGCACTTACATCCGTTTTTGCTATCATTTTGTGAATTTAAGGCATATTTCAAAATTGCTCTCAAATCGACAGCTGTAACAGTACTTCTGGTTCGAATTTTCATCTTATTTCATAGTTTTCGGTGTCACCTAAAAATTTGGTTCTATTAGGTTTTTTGGGCTATTTGATGAATAGATAATCCACAGACCTTATAAATTTAAATTTTCGTTCTTCCCTCAATACGCAAAGACTTAGCTCAGCCCAATTTACTTGATAATGCTAGATTTTGGCTAGAATACACTTAACTAAAGTTTTTATGTACTTCAATAACAGACTTTCATACTAAAACCGATTACCACGAGCGGCGCTATTCAAATGGACCAAAAATCAAGAGCAAATTAAAATAACGTGAAACTTCCAAGGGTTGAATTTTTTGTGAATGAAATATAAAATGAGGAAAAATAAATAAATATGTACAGTGTGATTCGAAAACTAGTTATTATGTTTAATGGTGATGGGGGCGATATTGAAATGAGCGGTAGTTTATTCTATAAAAATCTATTAATCTATATCCATGTCAAATTTGAACTACAAATTACTTTGACTTTGAAAGGTAGAATAACATTCATTATACCCTCCACCTCCAGGATGGGGGTATATTCACTTTGTCATTCCGTTTGTAACACCTTGAAATATTCATCGGAAACCCCATAAAGTATATATATTCTGGGTCGTGGTAAAATTCTAAGACGATATAGCCATGTCCGTCTGTATGTCTGTCAGTCTGTCTGTTGAAAGCACGATAGCGGCCGAACGAAATGAGCTAGGAGGTTCAAATTTTTCCTAAATGTGTCTTATGGTTGTAGATCGGTTGGGCTTGAAAGTGGACGAAATCTCCCCAGAGGGAAAATTTTTTCCCTCACAAGGACTGAAAATACCCTTAATATTTAGAGTATTTCAGCATGTTTTTTGAACATATTAGCTTGTATTTAGTTGATATTTGCAATGCGCATTCCCTCTTTAGCATAAAAGGACACCATAGAGTGATTTTTATTTGTAGAGGGCGAAATAGGACAAAAAGGGATACAAATGGTACCTATCAAACGACAACAGATAGAAACACGAAATTTGGCGTGTACATTCCTCTAATAGAGTAGATACATAATATAAAAGTATTTTTTCTAAATTCGGTTAAGGGGTTAAATGGGGATAGAGGGATAAAAATAGTACCAACCTAACGGCTGCACCTAGAATAATGAAATTCGATATATACATTCCTCTGATTGCGTAGACACGTAAAATAAAATAACTTTCGTACTTTTTGGGTTCAAATGGAAAAAGGGGATAAAAATAGTACATACCAAATGACAGCAGCTAGAATCATGAAATTCGGAGTATACATTCCTCTGCCTGCGTAGACACGAAAAATAAAACGTTTTTTCCAATGGATACAATGGCTACAGGGGATAAAAATAGTACCAACTAAACGAATACAGCTAGAATGATGAAATTCAGTGAGTACGTCCCTCTAATTCTGTAGATACGTAAAATAAAGAGATTTTAGATAGTCGTACTCTTGAGGGGGCAAAATTGGAAAAAGGGGATAAAAATGGTACCAACAAAAAGGGCCGCTGATAGAATCATGGAATTCGGTGTATACATTCCTCTGACTGCATAGCCACGTAAAATATTTTTTTCCCAAGTTCGTACTTTATTTTGTTGCTTTTACGACAGAAAATGGTAGAATCATGAAGTTGTCTTATACTGCGTACGTGAGAGATAAGGTATTTTCAAAATTTATACTTTTGAAATTAAAATAGGATGGAAATACAACCAACCAAACGACTGTAGCTGAAAATACGCTCTCTATCCCCCAATATTTAGGGTATTTATGATTGCTCCCTTATATTTAATTTATGAATTGAAGTATTATATCCATTATATATATATAGTATACAAATATTGGTAGCCTTGGCTTATTAATTAAATTTCTTATTTTCATACAGTTAAAATTTGTTGCGGACATTCCTCTTGTAGCTTGGAAGCACCACAAAGAAAATAAAAGTTTTAGCTGGCGAAATGGGACAAAAAGATATAAAATATGGTACCAATTATACGACAACAGCTAGAATCATAAAATTCGGTGTGTAGATCCCTATAACTGCATAGACACGTAAAATAGATGGATTTTTCGAAATTCGTACTTTTAAGGGATATAATTAAAAATAGGGATAAAAATGGAACCTACCAAACCGCTGAAGTTGAAATCATGAAATTCGGTGTATACATTCTGACTATGAAGACTCGAAAAAGGGTTTTTTCGAAATTTGTACATTTGGGCGGAGAATGGGGATATCTTTAAAATTTATACTTTTCTTATCACTTTGTCTATATCTGGAAATGCTTCTTTCTAATGGCGACTGACAATCGCCTAATATTTAGGCATGTTCACTTTCACAATTTCATTTATTTATATATAGTAGTAGTATTTATATATAGTAGTCGATTTTAAACAGTGCGCATAAGTATACATTATAGTTTGAAATAGTAAACATATATAGTAATGTGCATAAAAATATCACAATTTTCGTAATATGGTATTGTGCTTCTATGTAAAGTCGACTTCCTTTAATCTGCTGACAATACTATGGAATGCACTCCGTGGTGGAGGGTATATAAGATTCGGCCCGGCCGAACTTAACGCCTTCTTACTTGTTTTTATTTTCAGGTTTATGTTTGACATTTGCAAAATGGGATGCTATACGCTCGAACATAATTGGGAAATATTAAAAACTTACTTCTAAAGTAGTGAGTCTTTAACGCAAACTATAAGAAATTTACATGTAAAATTTTCTTGTTTTCAGATGAAGTGGATTTTTGGCTGGCGGAATCATTGGACCATGCACTGAAAAATTCGGTTGATCGGATAAGGTACTGCCGAGCCAATCGTGGTAGCCATATGCATGATATTATGTTTTATTATTAAATGACAAAGTTCCACCTTTCCAATAAAACAAGAAATTTAAAAAAATAATAAGTACTTTTTTATAACCGATTTTAATTTAAAATTGTAAATCGTCCACCCTATATTATACCCTAGTCTCACATATATGCATATTTTAAAGTCAAAAAGTTGGTTTAGCAATAGCTTGTCGTAAAAGCAAATACTTAGTACACACATTAGGCAAAATCGATCTCAGACGTCTTTTATCCTTATTCATCTAAATATCCTTCGGAACCCCTGTTTACCCTTCCACACATTTGTCATCTAACAAATGTCTATAAGTCTAAATTCATCTGCACATGAAAACAATTTCCGTCACTTCATCCCTTCCAAATGCAACTAGCGATTTCGTATCCTGTGATTACCTGATAAGCGTAAAAAGCAGCGTTGGCGTTTTAAACAGAATTCAGCAAAATATAGGCTAATTGCCCTTACATATGGCAAATGCGTAGAAGCAGGATAATTATTTTAATTACAGCCTTTGCCAAAAGGTTTGTCTTCCTTGACATCAACTGTTGACATTCGTTGCCTTTCAACGCGTTGAAGGATTGCTTCTACTTTGTGTGGCTCTGCTATTCAGCGCTAACAGGAAAATAATGTTTTAATGAATATTCACCCACTTTTCAGCCATTGTCTCCTGTTGGTATTAAAGTAATTAAGTAAATTATAAATGTTGGGAAAAACCCCTCTAAGTAGGTGTAACATTTTGTGATGTGTGCCTGAATTCGAAAAAAATAAAGAACATCATCATCATCAGTGCCTTGAGCCATGAGGGCCCCACATTGCCACCAGCCACCAGCCACTGGCCATCAGGCATCACCAACACCTTCGCCTTATCCTTCGTCATTATAAACCGTTTTAGTCCTGTGTCATGGTAGTGTCAGTAAATGTTACATTGTATTTATACCTGTGTGAGTGTATTTACATATGCACGTTTGGATGAATGTGTGCCTTTTCACCCCCTTCAATTTGGAATGATTCCCTAAAGAAATCAGCTAAAAAGTATTTAGCTTTAGTGATGATAACAATTTTTTATACACATAAACACCCAGGAACTCTTCCCCACTAGTCTGACATATTAACAACAAAGTTCATATGCGTATGCATGTCCATTGTACACTGAGAGAAAACATTTTATGATTGAAAATAAAATGTTTAAATTAAGAAGTAAGAAAAGTAAGGTAAGGGCGACGATCAATATATGGACTTGAATACCAAATGCACTCATGGTTCTTACCAATGTTGTCTAGCAAAATTTTGAATTGATCAACCTACTGCTCAAAAATAGCACGAGTTTTAAGATTGGTTAATAATCAGCAAATATTTCCAATTAACACAAGAAAAACTTATAAATTCACACGAAAGAGACAATACACTTTATTAGAGAACACAATTTTGTATATAAAAAATCAAATTAATGTGTTGTCATTTATTTTGGTTCAAGACCAAAGGTTATGCTGAAGTCTTCAGCAGAACCCAAAATTAGGAAAAATTCAAAGTGAGACCTTTATTGTTGCAGCTAAAAGTTGACTGCGCAGTTTCGATGGGCGCTACCGCATCTCGTCAGAACTTTCGCAACGAATGTATGTCTTTGACTTAAATCAGGGTTCATATTAGTACTAGCGGTCACATATGACAAATGAGAAGTGCTGATAAACTAAATATTCCACCGAACTAAGTCGACACATTCAAAATATCACTTTGCCAAATCAATGTTATGCATGTGCTCGCATCGCTCCCCGCTTGTTCGGCAAAACTGTTATTGACGTTATTTCTGTACTAAATTCGTCAATTACAATCGCCAGTACCTACTCTAGTGTAACTATGTATTATGTGAATTCAATACTAGCGAATTCGTTAAACAGCATATGTACATATTTCGTTGAATCAAAATAAGCAAGCAAGCTACCTATAACAACTATTGGTACACATTTGTATGTCATGTTTTGCATGTTGTTGTTGTACGTCATATTTTCGTTTCTATTTATGCGCCGTTGTGCAGTTATTCCCTATTTTACTTCTGCTGTTGTCTTCTCTTTTTTTCTTGTACTGTCCAGTGTTGCCTGTAGGTAAGAGAAAAAAGTGTAAATTGCGAAAATGTTACAAATTATTTTGCATCTGAAATTTTTTTTTGTGCACCTATAATTTGTTTTGCTATACAAAGCGAATACAATTGGCATACAATTAGTAAACATACTGGGAATATTGGTTTTTATAGTAGAAATTTATAATGAGAACCAAATTTAACTAATAATATTACAAATAACTAATAATATTACGAAAAGTGCTATAACTAATAATATTACAAAAAGTGCTAACAAAAAAAGTGACGAAAGAGTGCCGACCTGGTAACACTTGTAATGTCATGTGTTTGCCGGCGTTTTGATCAACAAGTGTGTAGTCCAGAATAGTTTAATAAATATTTCTAAGTGAGGAAAATCTAATACAATTTGAAAATCAGATCAATCCCGAAAACAAGAAACAATACGTAAGATTTATTTGTGCTCCCATTATTTAAATAGGTATAAGTTATCTTTCAATTATTTTTGTTTAGATCAAAGCCATGAGGGGCAAGCTAGAACCTGCTGGAGTACAAAAAAATTTAAGACGCATTTTGGGCGACGATGTTATGATGGCCTATAATGTCAAAGGTGTGCAAGGTAAAAAAGCTTTAAAGATCATCCGAAATTTTTCGCAATTCTTCTAGGTAAAAAATACAACATTTTTAAACTGAATGTAAAATATAAAAAATACCATTTCAGATGCAGTCTCATTGACGAAAATCAACAGCGTTGGGCCAGCGGATGAACACATCCGTAACGCTCTTCAAATGCAGAAGAGGCGCATATTTAAAAACAAGTCTCTCGAAAGAAAAGCCAAAGAAATGAAACAAAAAATTACTGAATGAATATAATATGAATTTGACTGAATATAATATGAATTTGACTGAAAATAATATGCATTTGACTGAATATGATATGAATTTAATTTTTGTTTTTATGTGAATTTAAGTTTTTGTTTTTTTTTTATATATAAAAATGTATTATACATTTTTTTATTTTATGTGAATTAAAGTTTTTGTTCCATTTTTTATATTAGTTTTATAAGATTTTAAAAACACTGAATCATAGTACTATGAATTAAAAAAGTACAAATATTATAAATAAATAAAAAAAGTATATTTAACGATTTTCATCTTTACTTAGCAGTTACGAAGTAGTTCATTATCCAACGTTAACGAAAGCGTTCATTATTTAACATAAACGTATTATCTCACCCTGCTTCAGTGTTCTTTTCATCATATATTTTGTGGCATTGAATACTATGATGAATATTCTACCATGTTTTCGTCAACGGAATGTAAGCGAGGGGGTGGCGATTGCATCCTTCCTATGACATGCCCATGTTAAATTCATCACTCAAACGCACTGCGTAGGTATAGCCGGGTAAGTAGTGGTAGTTGCTTTGTGCATAATGGTATAATGACTGATGTAATGTATACTGGAACAAGCGGGTCGCAACAGTGCAAGATTTTGGTTGTCTTCACTGTACATCGTGTGTATTGTTGGTCTGTTATGTTGTATGTGTTGTTATTTATTTTGGTTCAAATTTAAAAGCCTGTATTAGCATTTTCCATTTCACAAAAAGTTTATTATCTTATACACACTGTCATTATTACTTTTTGGAAATACTTTGCATCTAAAATTTACATTTTGTCTCTTAAATTGGTATTTGTCCTCATTTTACAACCCATAAAATTCAGTTAACCCTAAAATGAATTTTATGTTTGTGGCATTTAAGCTCAGTTTTGGTGCATTCAGAGACTTGTGGTAGAATTTTATATATATTTTTGTAGAACATTTGACCTGTTGACCCCTGTTTTAATGGTGGTTTTTATCTTTTTGCAAAATTGGGACCAAAACTAACCACATATTGTGGAACTAGAGGGTTAAAAATAATATCATCGACTAAAATTAAATAACTATTAAAAAATTTTTAAATTCTGTAAAAAATAAAATTAAGCCAGGACCTAAATATTATTTCGAGATAAATAATATGTTAAAAAATAAAAATGTTGCCTATCTTTTAAATTAAAAAATTAGAAAAGTAGTCAACTTTAGGCTAATTTATAAAATATACCACATTATCTTATTTCCCACGGCAATGACTCAATATAATCCTTGAGTCTTTACCTAATTTCAATTTTGTACAGAACTCTAAAATGTTTACTAGATCAAAAGTTATTGAATTTTGGCCGATGAAATTTGTTTCTCAACCACTTTTCGGTGGAATAATGTCCATGAATGAAAGCTTTGGTCAATTTCCATTCCATTGATTTCCACACACATAGTTATCCGTTCAGAGCCCCGCTTATGGGACAATGGATAGACCCTTACACAAAATAGGAAGAACCCCATAAACCTTATTTTTTCCATATTAAAAGTTACTCGAGTTCTGGGGTATTTTACATTAATTTTTGGGCACATTTCAAACGACGTTTTACGCTGCCATTGTAAAAATCATTGCAAATGAAGGAAGGGTAGGGCTGCATATCACTCTTCTGGAATAAGGCTTCTTTGGAGGTGTACTTGTAAAGGGCAACAATAAGATTTTTAAAAGAGGTTGGGATTTTTTTAATATTTCTAACATAACAGCACTTACTCTACGTTCTCTTCGCAGCGTCGTTGTTCAAGTGTCTAATGTAGAGAAGGCTGCATTTCTGACCTACCCAGCAAACACTCTCATTACCAAGTAATGTGGGGAATAAGGCAAAACCAAAAACCTTCACTACTTATTTTACGGATCCGTTTCTAATTATTTTTATAAAGGGATTGTAAAAAAATAAGTACTTCCACGCCCGCTTATAAAAAGTTGAGAAATAAGTACTTCCACGCACGCTTACAAAAAGTTAATATATAAGTACTGAGTGGTAAGTATGTTGGTTGGCGTTGTAATGTGTTGTGGTTGGTGGTTTGAACACACACACAGCAAAACATTTCTAGCAACTTCAAGTAGTTGCAACTTCATTATATTCAAAATTTGTATGATGAACAACGACACCAAGGCAAGCGAACGTATACACAAAAAAGTACAGTTGTAAAAAGCAACAAAAGCAACAAAAGGAACAGAATAATAAGAAGAATGGGAAATGTATTTTCCATTCTTCTTGTTGTTGTTTTGTTGATAAGATAGAATTATACTATTTTAACAATAAAATATTTTTTTTTAAATTCCAATATAGTTCATCAAATTAACTTTATGATTCTGCAAAGAAACAATCCACATTCCGCGTAACATGTATACGCTTCGATTGACATGAAACAACTAAATTTGCTTCACCAATGGAAAATATCAAATCCGTTCAATCTTCGAGCGACGGTCGCGGCAGCATCGAAATGACTGGAAGACAAAGCTACACACAACTCAATGTATACCAAAATATGGATGTTTTGTTACAAATAAGTACTTCTTTAAACCATTATACGGAGGTCATTATTTCATACTTCAAAATAATGCAGGGCGTAATGAGTTCTCATTACTAGGTAATGCCAATAATAATGAGGTGCCATTACCAAGTCGTGTGTACCGAAATTTTAGCTAACGTATGGTGCGTTCTTTTTGTAAAGTAAAAATGTAACAGAAGTCGGGCCGAACTTTTCATTTCGAACTAAAAAGTACGAATTTGGAGAAGTACTCTTATTTTTCGTGTCTAAGCAGCAGAATGTAAACATGGAATTTCATGATTCTAACTACATGGTACCAATTGCATCCCGAATATTGAAAGATATCTTTATTTATCGCGTCTAATCAGTCAGAGTAATACACACACCTGGGTTGTACTATTTTTATCCCCTTTCGCGTCATGTTTGCCATAAGAGTAAAAATTTAGACAATTGATTGATGTTTATACCGAATTTCATGATTTAAACTTGATTAATTTGGGTTGTACCATTTTTATCCCTCTTTTCCAATTGTATCCCTTAAAAGTACGAATTTTGAAATATCTATCTATCATCTATTTTACCTGTCTACGCAATTAGAGGGATGATGTACTTTCGTGTTTCTATCTGTTATCGTATCATTGATACCATTTTTATCGTCCCATTTGGCCCGCTAAAAAGTTTATTTATTTTTTTATGCTTTTAAGCTACAAGAGAAATTTACGCAACAAATTTCAAGTGTATATAAAACAGAAATTTTAACAAAATTGCTTAAATAGTCTAAATATTAGGGGATATTTTCAGTTCTTGTTAGGGAAAAAATTTTCCCTTTTAGCCTATTTCACCCACTTTCAATCCCAACCGATCTGCAACCATAAGGCATATTTAGGGAAAATTTGAACCTCCTTTCAAACAATTTCGTCCGGCTTAAAACTTATGTCACTTTGTGTGAGAGGTACCAGAAGGGGTGTGACAAAATCGCCCATATTCCATGGGAAACTTCTATAAAATATCAAACTTCACAGTATTCCGATCATCCGTATAGAAGTTATAACAGCAATAATTTTACGTAATTTAGGGTGATCTGTTTGGGAAGTACTAGAAGGGGCGTGGCAAAACTCGCCATATTTGGTATGCTTATGCCGAATATCTCTGTGGAAGTTACATTGGTTTTAGCTTAACATAGGAATGGACAGTTTGTGTGGGAGGTACCTGAAGGGGCGTATCAATTTCGCCATCTTCGAACTTAAAATATTAAAATGTGTATGAATTGAATTGATTCATTAACTCCTTTCGAGAGTTTCGGACATGGCTCAAACAACTTAAAAAGTCGTGAAACGGATTTGGTACAAACATACTTAGGGTCTTAAGTCACTTATTCAAGGCGTTACACTTTTTTCTGTCCCAAATGATATATATCCTCCTACCCGTTAGAGTGAGTGAAATTCTATTAATTTCTGTGTTTCTTTTCTTTTTCTTTGTTAAAGAAATTTGAAAAACTATTTTTTTCTGTGTATGAAAGTATGTGTGTTTTAAATGCGGTTAATGTATTGGCTAAAACACTACAACATACACACGAGTTATATGGTTAAGTTGTAACACCAACATCAGCATTTGCATATTATGTCATCTGTTATTTTGTCCTTTAACGGACGTGTGGTTTGTAATTTGTTTCTGTGCTGGTTGGTTGGTCCTTTTTTCCTTGTATTGTCGTTAAGGTCACCTGGGACAGGGTTGGTTTCAATGTGTTTTCCCTTTTTAGCCTGAAAATATGTGGTATAGGAAGTGTGGGCACTAAGCTCAGATTATATTAAACAGCGAGGTTGTTAAAATGTGATTAAAGCTAAGGCTATTAAATGGGAAGTATGATGATGTAGAAATCAGCAAATGGAGGGAGTTACCAGCAAATATCTTCAAGCCACTCAAGACGAGAAGCGAACAATTGACGGATACAAAATTTTTATACACTTTTTCTAGCATTAGGTTGACAATATTATATTACAATACTCTTTACAATTCTTCTTTACTTTACGAATTAGGAGCAACAGTTAGATTTTTACTATAGAATAATATCTAGGTGTTGGAACTGTCTTTCTCAATGTATTCTGGTACATTAAGATCGGAAAATTCAAAAATATGCATTTATCGCCCAGTTGCTATACAAATTAGATGGATTTGTATTATTTTGTTTCACTATTAACAATTTTGTAATTATTTGTTCCGAAAAAGTCCATTTTGAGATATATCTTTTGCAAGTAAATCGCTTTAACTTTCGATTAACCAAAGGTTTTTTATGTACATCGTTTAAATAATTCAAACCGAAATGGTCACCCGAGTGGGTATTAGTAAGGCGAAGGTTATGCCGAGCGGCTACGCAGTTGGATAAATCGCAACAAGGTTCCAACTGAAAATAATCACTTAGAACTTTGTTTCATGAACTAATTCTGAATGAAGATAATATTTTATTTATTTAAATTAGTTTCTTAATAAAATTTATTTTAATTTTAAAATTTTATAAATTTCTTTAAACAAGATTATTACCAAGTCATTTAAACTTGTTATTTAAAACTAAAAAGAATATGACTTTAGAATTCACACAGTCAATTACTTTTTCTAATAAATTAAATTTTTTAATAAATCTACTAGTTTAATGCACATGAAATCATTTTTCCCTAAGTTTTGTCTAACAAGTAAGTAAGATTCAGTCGATTAAACCGGCTTACATACATACCCTACCTCTTAGAGAACATGTGTATTATTTGTGTGGGAGGTACTAGAAGGTCTGTAACAAATGGACTCAGCTTCCACATTAGTAGATAACTTTAAAAATATGATCAAATGTGAAGTTATAGTAAATTTCAAGCATTGTTATAAAAGTTTACCTAGGATTGAAGTGTATGTTATATCGGTTTTATTTTAACCATGGCATTCGCTACTTTGTGCCAAAGGCCAAATTTCAGAATATTCCGATCATCCGTCTATAAGTTATAACAGCTTAAATTTTAGGAATGTTGATTTGTGTGGGAGGTACTAGAAGGGGCGTGGCACACCCCACCATAACTTGTACCCTTAAAGTGATTACAAAAAGTTTATAATATACGAAAATATAGCTGATTCTGCATATCAGTTCGGAAGCTATATTGGTTTAAATTTTATATAGGAATATGGACATTTGGTGTGGGAGGTACCAAAAGGGGTGTGGCAATTTCGAACATCTTCGAACTTAAACTAGTCTGGGAAAGATATTAACATGTGCAAAGTTTGAATTGTTTCCTAAACTCCTTTCGACAGTTATCGTGTACACCAGCCAGGCGGACGGACGGAATGCTGAATTCTTATAGATTTGATATGTTCAATTTTGAATCCTAAATAATATCCAAGTTCATACTCTATATGCTACAATTAGGAATTCCTAATGAACTAAATGGAATATTTGTGAAGCTAAAACAAGATTTTGTGTATTTATTTTCGTACCCTCCACCTCCAGGATGGGGTATACTATACTTACTATACTTGTAACACCTTGAAATATTGACCTGAAACCCGATAAAGTATATATAATCTTGTCCGTTCGTCCGCCCGTCCGTCTATCCGTCCGTCCGTATGTTCAAAGCGCGCTAGTATCTAAACGAAAGGAGCTAAGGGCATGTTTTTTCAATATGTCTGATTATATTTACTTGATGTTGGGTGTACGCATTCCCACAATAACAACCAGTAAGCAAAAGCTAAAGTCGGGCGGGGCCGACTCTATGATACACTCCACTTTCAATTCGGTGAAAAAGTGAAAATGGGAAGGTTTTTTGTATCCTGTAAATGTATGTGTTTGACAAAAAAATTTATATCGGAAAGGACATTTGTATGAGGATATATTGAAACCTGGAACGAAATAGGTGATATATAAAATGTATAGTTTGGCCAAAATCGGTTAAACTTTTGGGAGCAACATTTGAATTTGGACTATATTTAAATCTGAACCGATCTTACCCACTTTCACCATAGTTTTGTTTAGTTAGATTATAAGATGTTGTGCGAAATTTAAAGACAATCGAGCACAATATGTGGCTTTTAAAGCGGCAAAAGTCAAATCGGGAGTGACATTGATATAGGGGCTATATCTAAATCTGAACCGATCTTACCCAATTTCTGCATAGGTGTTTCTAGTAAGATTATAAGATGTTGTGCCAAATTTAAAGAAAATCGAGTACAATATGTGGTTTCTACAGAGGAAAATGTCAAATCGGGAACGACATTTGTATGGGGGCTATATCTAAATCTGAACCGATTTGACCTATTTTCACCATAGATGTTCTTAGTTTAAATATAAGATGTTTTGCCAAATCTGAAGACAATCTGTAACAATATGTGGTTTCTAGAGCGGAAAAAGTCAAATCGGGAGCGAAATTTGTATGGGAGCTATATATAAATCTGAACCGATCTGACCGATATTCACCATGGGTGTTTCTAGTGGAAATATAAGATGTTTTACTAAATCTGAAGACAATCTGATACATTATGTGGTTTCTAGAGCGGAAAAAGTCAAATCCTGAGCGAAATTTGTATGGGAGCTATATATAAATCTGAACCGATCTGTCCGATATTCACCATGGGAGTTTCTAGTGGGAATATAAGATGTTTTACCAAATCTGAAGACAATCTGATACAATATGTGGTTTCTAGAGCGGAAAAAGTCAAATCGGGAGCGAAATTTGTATGGGAGCTATATATAAATCTGAACCGATTTGACCGATATTCACCATGGGTGTTTCTAGTGGAAATATAAGATGTTTTACCAAATCTGAAGACAATCTGATACATTATGTGGTCTCTAGAGCGGAAAAAGTCAAATCGGGAGAGAAATTTGTATGGGAGCTATATATAAATCTGAACCGATCTAACACATTTTTACCACAGGTGTTTCTAGTTACAATATAAAATGTTTTGCCAATTTTAAAGAAAATCTGTTGTAATATGTGGTATCTAGAGTGAAAAGAGTCAAATCGGGAGTGAAATTCGTATGGGGGCTATATCTAAATCTGAACCGATTTTCTTCAAATTAAATAGCGTTGGTCCTTATCCCGAAAAACGTCGTTGTGCAAAGTTTCATTTGCTTCTGTCTACAATTGCGACCTGTATCGTGATTACAAGAATAGATGGACGGACGGACACACAGACGGACATTGCTAAATCGACTCAAAAAGTGATTCTAAAACGATCGGTATAATTAACAATGGGTCTATCTCGTTTCCTTTTGGGTGTTACAAACAAATGCACAAAGACATAATACTCTCGTGGAGTGTATAAAAACGTGCACCATAAAACGATTTTTATTTGTAGTGGGTGAAATGGGGCAAAAAGGGGTAAAAATTGTACATATCAAACGACAACAGCTAGAAAGACGAAATTCGGTGGGGACATTCCTGTAATTGGGTAGATACATAATATAAAAGTATTTTTTCCAAATTCGTACTTTTAATGAGTAAAATGGGAATAGAGGGATAAAAATGGTACAACCAAACGGCTGCACATAGCATAATGAAATTCGGAGTATACATTCCTCTGAGTGCATGGACACGAAAAATAAAAGGTTTTTCCAAATTTGTACTTTCAAGGGATAGAATAGAACAGAGGGATAACAAGTAAAAACGGCGTTAAGTTCGGCCGTGCCGAACTTTATATACCCTCCACCATGGATTGCATTCCACAGAGGTTGTCGGTTTTCGTAGAAGTGCAGTAATAATACAGGAAAATACAATTTTTTTATTTTAATATAGCCAAACCAAAACAAATACAAATATTGAAAAATTAATTTTATAATTTCAAAAAATAAAATTATAAAATTATAATTTCAAAAAATAAATATTCTTATATTTATATTTTCAAAAATATTTTCAAAGCCGTAAATATTGGTAGATAGTGGGTGCTACAGTTGCTTGTATTTTCATTCTATTTGAATTCCAAAAGTACAAATTTTGAAAATCCATTATCAGACGTACATAGTGCAAAATAACCTAACTTCATTATTCAACCAATTTTTTCCGTAAAAGAAAAAGTACGAATTTGGAAAAAAACTTTTTATTTTGCGTGTCTATGCAGTCAGAGAAATGTATACACCGAATTTCATGATTCCATTTGGTTGGTACCATTTTTAGCCCCTTGACGTTTCTTCGCAATTAAAATTTTATCATTCTAGCTGAGTCGTTTCGAAAAATTCGTCTATTTTCCGTGTCTACGCAGTCAGAGGAATGTATACTCCGAATTTCATGACTCTAGCAGCGGTCATTTGAGTGGTACTATTTTTATCCCCTTTTTTCATTTTAACACCAAAAAGTACGAATTTCGAAAAATCAATTTATTTTCCGTGTCTACACACTCAGAGGTCATTTGAGTGGTACTATTTTTATCCCCTTTTTCATTTTAACCCCAAAAAGTACGAATTTTGAAAAATCCGTGTATTTTACTTATCTATGCAATCAGAGGAATGTATACACCGAATTTCATTGTTCTAGGTACAACCGTTTGGTTGGTACCATTTTTATCCCTCTATTCCCATTTTACCCCTTAAAAGTACGAATTTGGAAAAAATACTTTTATATTATGTATCTACTCAATTAGAGGAATGTACACACTGAATTTCGTGTTTCTAACTGTTGTCGTTTAATATGTATCTTTTTTATACCTTTTTTGCCCCATTTCACCCCCTACAAATAAGAATCACTTTATGGTGCATGTTTTTGCTATAAGGGGAATGCTTATACCAAATATTAAGAAAATATAAACAGACATATTCAAAAAAACATGCTTAAATACACTAAAATATTAGAGATTATTATGGGTATTTTTAGTCCTTGTGAGGGAAAAATTTTTCCCTTTGGGCCGATTTCGCCCCATTTCAATCCCAACCGATCTACGACTACAAGACGCATTTATGGAAATTTTGAACGTTCTAGCTGTTTTCGTTTAGATGCTAGCGTGCTTTCAACAGACGGACGGACATGGCTAGATCGTCTTAGAATTTTATGACGATCAAGAATATATATACTTTATAGGGTCTCAGGTCGATATTTCAAGGTGTTACAAACGGAATGACAAAGTTAGTATACCCCCATCCTGGAGGTGGAGGGTATAAAAACGAATACTGCTAGAATGATGATTGATGTGTGTACATTCATCTAATTGCGTAGACACGTAAAATATAGAGATTTTAGAAAGTTGTACTTTTAAGTGGGTAAATAGCAAAAGGGTATAAAATGGTACCAACCAAATTGCCGCAGCTAGAAACATGGAATTCGGTGTATACATTTCTGATTGCATAGATACACAAAATCAAAATATTTCGTTTTTTTACTTTTACGCAAAAAATTGTTGAATCACGAAGTTAGGTTATCTTGCGCTGTGTACGTGAGAGATAATGGATTTTCAAAATGTGTACTTTTAGAATTAAAATAGGATGGAAATAAAATCTACATCCACTAATTTGTTTGGTATTTAAGCTTTTTGATGATTGCTGTCTTATATTTACTTTTTGAATTGACTTGAAGTATTATTTCGATACTTATATAGTACACACGTATTGCCTTATAAGCGTGGTTTGAAATAGTAACAATTTTATATTTATTAAATTTTTTTCAATATTTTATTTGGTTTGGTTGGGCTACATTAAAAAATAGACACAAACGAATAAACTAAAAATTTTCAATGTAACTACACTTCTACGAAAATCGACAGCCTCTCATATTTCACAAATCTTCATAGATTAAAAAAGATATCCTCTGACCTTCATTCCATACATACATGTAAGAAAAACAAAGTTCTCCACAAATCGCTGAACTATGTATATTTGTATAAAAGCTTCAAAAGTACTTCTGTTTTTGGTAGCGTCCATTTCAATGTATAACTGTTTACAATTTTGTACTAATTTATACTAAATCCTGACAATATATTTTCAAAATGTAGTACTCTTTAAGCGATTTTGAACACTAAAAATTCTTATCGACTTTTTCTGTTTATTTCTGGATTTTTGCATAGTTTAAAGCGCGCCCATATGTTTAGTTCTCAGAAGCAAGTATTGACGTTATCAGTGTTGTAGGGTGGTTAAGTTAAGTTAAAAACTTTACGTTATAGAAAATTTTTCATTTTTTACTAAGGTTGGTGGTCTATCGAAGCTATTCCTTCTTTCAAGAATGTAGGAAAATGGATCTGGTTTTTCATGGCTGCGCTTTCTAAAGATTCTCTTCAAAAGACTCCGATGCTGGAAAACTCTTAAAAGACATTTGATCGCACAAAGTAGTCACTTCAAATTAATCCTACAAAGCTTCAGTATGTCCAAAAACAAATCATTGTTATCGTTAGTAGGGATGGGATAGTGTTGTCATCGGAGGTCAAAGGTGAGGGTAAAGTGGTAAATATGCACAAAAAGCTCCAAAACTGTCTCGGAGTCATCCCCAGAGGAGTTAAATGTTATATCGACCCCCATTAATTTTCCCTTTCCAACATTTTTTTCGAACACACATACCACTATCTCCACTCGTTAGGGGGCCTACCATACAAAAAAATATTTTTTTATAAAATTTCCCACCAAATGTTCCCACCACTCTTACTGACCCAAGGAGACCGCTAGTGCAGTTAAATGTATGACCGACCCCCAATATTATTTTAACCCCCGCATTTTCTACGAACATTCTTACCTCCTATTGTCAACCCTTAGGGTGGTGCCCATACGAATTTTTTATTTTTTTATAATTTTTGTTATGACAGTAAGGACCAAAACTGCCCTGGAGTCGTGCTGGAGTGCTGGGATAAATGTAAGACCGACCTCCACTAATTTTACATCTCCAACATTTTTTACGAACAAACTTACCCCCTATCCCCGCTCCTTAATGGGGCTCCTATAGAAAAACTAATTTTTATCAAATTTGCACCCACCACTCTAATTGCCTAGGAGTCCCCTAGTGGAATCAAATATATGACCAACCCCCAATATTTTTTCAAACCCAATATTTGCTCATAGCATACCTACCCTCTATCTTCAACCCTTAAGGTGGTCCCCCACAGGAAACGCTCAAAACTGCCCTCTAGTCACCCCCAAAGGGAAGACATGTAAAACTGGCCCCATTAATTTTCTCCCCCAACATTTTGCCCAAACCTTCCCGGCTCCTCTCTCCACTCCACAATTGAACCCCAATATTTTTTCAGACCCAATATTTTCTCAGAATACACCTACCCTCTAACTGCAACCCTTAAGGTGGCCCCCATACATTTGCCTATTTTTTTATATTTTGTTATGAAAGAAAGGCACAAAACTGCCCCGCTGTAGACCTTAGAGCGGGAAGTGTAAGACTGACCTCCTTTAATTTTCCTTCATCAGCATTTTCCCCAAACATGCCTACCCCTATCACCACTCCTTGAGGGAAAAGTTGATATACTTTATAGGGTGCTCCCATACAAAAGAAAAATTTTCATAAAATTTGCCGATGGCTGGTCCATGGAAGTCATTTGACTTGACTATGTTTGTCTAGTTACTAATGCCGTCTGCTCTTTATCATGCCGTCTGCTCTTTTGTGTTTTCCCTTAAAATGAAGACTTCTGTTTATTTTTGAAAAATTCTAAAGATTTTCAGTTCTGATGGAACCAGGCCGATAGTTTGATTTCATAAAAGAAATTACAATTTTTTTCGAGTCTGGTACCGAATTCAACTTAAAAATAATGTAAAACCTATCCTGCCCTGTTGTTTATATCCCAACAAAGTTGTAAATGGCTGCTTCTTTCTTTCATTCAATTTCGACTCAATCCAATTGGGTGGATACCTACTACCACTGCTGCCGGCGTCGCCCACCAATCAATATTATTATTACTTTATTTTACGATATCTTTTTATGGTAAATAACAATAATTGTTATTACTATTTTATCGACTCACATGGCTTGATACAATTTTATAAGTTAAAAAATAATAACAATAATAGCAACAACACAACAACGTATTTCATATCCGCCGCAGAGCGAGGTTTTCTGCTGTATTGGGCGGGCGCGCTAGTCAAAGGTCAACTTGCGGCGGAACACAGAAGTACAAATACATTGGGAGAGCACGCCTCTCGCGAGCAAACCCGCTACCCGCCTTCATCGCGAGGCCAGTGGAGGAATAATACTAAATTAATTTAAAACGTTAATCATGGAATTGAAAGCGAAACAACAAAAAAACTGGAAAAAACCAAAAACCGTATGATATGTATTTTTTTCATTTTATTCTTCTCTAAATTGGTGCGATTCCATAAAACTGAAAATTGGAACAGAATCACAAAGAATCAGAAAACAAAGAGTACCGCCTTTTATGTCACAACTCGATCATGGATGGATGGATGGGGGAGTGAGTCGAAGTAGTAGTAGCCCCCAGTTGGTTTCTACTTTTGCCATGGTAAGAGGAATACATTAAGCAGCCAGCAACAACAACCATAAAGTTGTTTATAAAAAATGATATTTCATAGTTAAGATATCTTTCCATTCACCAAAAAAAACAGTGCCCTGCTCATACACACGTACTATGTGGCCGCCCAGCCCCTGTTGGACCTTGAGTTTGCTTAAAATATGACAGAAAGTAATTGCACCAAACGATATATTTTTGCGAGTTATTGTTTTTTAAATTAACCAAAATCATTTTTTTGGTTTATATGGGAGGCGGCACGAAGTCTTTGATCGACGTTGGTCATCACTGGTGGAGGATTTTCTAGAGTTGCCAATGTTCATGCATTTCTGAGGCGGGGAAATATACTTAACTAGCAAATATCCGCTAAAAAGCCATTTAGATGGGACACAGAACTCACAACGCTTAGAAGGGTGTGTAGAAGGCAATTTATTGCGGGCGATCTGTCCTCATTTGATTGGGATGTTTAAAAGGAGTCTCACAGGCACTATATGAAATAACTCAGGAAAGCTCAGATGAGCTTGTGGCTATCTTTCTACGGTAATATTGAGGAAAATTGATGCGAGTTTCTTGAAAGTAGCGTATCTCGAACGAACGTCCTCACGTCCGGTATGAGATCTCGAATATCCGAAGAACAAACACCATAAAAGTATCGATAAGACAGCGACACACATTTCGATGGTGTTCAAGCGAGACAATAGAATTGGATATCCTACTGTCACCTATCAACACCATCGACCTCCTCTGAACACGGTCAAGTGCTCCAAGGAAATCTTGGAGCACCCGATCATGTACCGATATACGTTATTTAAATATTGATAAGATCGGAGGGAGTGAAGTATTTCTTATACCGCTTCGGAAAGCCTAGACACTTGAATGCTTTCTTTGACACCTCAAATACATGTTTTGTCCAACGAACATCGCAATGCATCTTCATGCGCAGAACATCAAGGGGGTCCGATTGATCAATATCCACACCGTTCATAGAAATCGACGACACCGTTAGATCAGCGAATCGCTTGTGAAACAAAAAGGAGCATTGGATCTTCCGTACATTCACTCGACCTCATTCGGATATGGCCAGTAAATCTTGCCTGAGTTACTCATCCATAAATCGCCTTTTGTCCTAAAATTTCTTGAAGACTATGGTCTGTCATTCATACTCATTTGTATGAATGACAGAGGCTACTGCCATCCGCAAATGAATAGATTGGATTCAAAGTCTAAGAAAAAGGGAGGGAAAATGACAGAGCCCTGTGGTACTCCTGCGGTTAGTCTCGTCGGATGAGAACCCATCTACAACAACAACCCATCAACAACAAGAGAAGTCACTACCGACACCAAAAGCGATGAGCTGTGATATGAGTGCGCCGTACCAGACTCTGTCAAAGGCCTTGGAGATATCTAGAGCATCGTCCTTACTCTCACCAAACTGGTGGATGGATCGATTCCACTTTTCGTATATCTCCCATCTGGAGATATACGAATGCAAAGTCGCGCAAGTGCAACTTTACTCGTACACATTTTTTCTTAAGTTCTTAAATAGTATCATTAAGTAAGTCATTGGTCTCCCAATCCCTCACAATATGGTGGTTAACCATACTATTCATAACCTTCGAGAGCGCAGAGCAAATCGCAATAGGACGGTAATTAGCAGGGTTATTAGCCTCACCTTTTTTAGGGATGGGCTGGATGTTCGCAACTTTCTAAGACGCTGGGAAAACTGGGTACGAAACGTTGAACGGAATGAAAGGTTGAAAAGGTTGCGAAGTGAACGGGCAAGCATTGAAGAGCACTTTCATAGGACAAGTGCTGAAATGTCATCCGAGCCCGGAGATTTATTTACGTCGATATTTGCGAGCACCCTTTAACTCCACGTGTTCGAAAAAATATCTGAGGCATGGAACTAGATACTTGTCACGGGAAATGGTTGATTTCTTTCCGGCAAGAATGAATTCCTTGCAAACATATCTGTCAATCGATTTGCTTTGCCTTTATATTCTTTAACAAGATTTGGGATAGATGAGGAATTATCCTTTACTCTTCGTATAAATGACCAAAAGCTCTTACTTCCCCTAGGAGAAGAATTTCGAAGAATTATGTTATGCGGCTACAGTCATCACCCTGAGTTGACAATGTAGTAGTCATTGATGAGACGACGAACAAAACTGTTTCATTGAATATTCTGGAACCCGAGTGCTGCAAAACTTAATATTCGTGATAGTTATTATTGTCCTAAACACAGTGGTGTGCTTACTGATGGCACACAATACTCCCCAGATGCTTAAAAAAGATCTATGGAACTTTTTTATTTTTTACTCAGGGGTAACAAGACTATTAATGTATTTTTTGTTTACATTAATAAGTGAAAAAATATTTTATCATTTGTGGCGAATTTTTTGAGAAGTTACGGAAGAGCTTCTATTTAGGTTGCTGTACCATGGCTTTTGCTGCTCACTGTACATATATAGGGTGGGCCATATAAAATTTTATACTGGAATCGGCTATAAAAAAGTACTAATTATTTTTTCAAATTTCTGGTTATATTGCAAAGGTTGAACTTTGTTATTTAATAATGCCACAAAATGTCATTCGTATGACTACCACGACTGGCTCGGTAGTACGTCATTCCATCAACCCAATTTTTTAGTACGTGGCACAATGAAGCCGCCAGCCCAAAGTCCACACCAAGCAGTAACTCGTTGTGGATGCATTGGCTTCTCAATAGTCACGCGTGTGTTCTCTGAACCCCATATGCAATTTTTTCTCATTGACATAGCCGTCGAGATGAAAATGAATTTCATCCGAAAACCCGAAATTTTTCCATGAAAATTCCTTACAATTTGCGTTAACTTTGGAAGTTAGTTTTTAATATCTCCCAATTTTTGTTCGAGCGAACATAATCATAGATCTCGCGGATTATTTTAATTTTGCAGACCCAGAATCCTGAGACTTCTAAAACTCAATCCCGACTTCCCCATAGGCCACATCCTACATTGCCATTTCCCTACTTCTTTCATATTTGCCAATATCGACTTGCGTCGCAATATTACCCAGTTCCACGAATAAAACACATTGGCAACCCTCACCAACACACTCATTGCCATTTAATGTTCGAGGCGATCAATTTGAATTAAGACGAAGATTTGGTTTTAATTGAAAAATCTACAGTAAAAATACTTTAGGATACAATCATTGTTGCCCACACATCCAAGAATGAAAGAAACGAAGAACAAACAACAATCGCACAGACAGACAGACGGAGAGACGTACAGTCTACGGCTTATCCATCACGATACGTTGTCATAAAACATCATCCTTTGCTTTATTTGATTTCTTCCCGCTTTTTGATCATTGAACCTCAATTGTTTAATTGTCCGTCAGTATTTTGTTGCAACTTTGAAACGAAATTTAACAGAACACAGACTTTTTTATTGCCTTTTTCTCGTTAATTTGAAAAAAAAAATTAAAATTATCTTGAATTGAAATGAAATGAAATTTTTGTCGAAAAACAATCATTAACAAATGAAAAACCACCCGAAAAGCAAAAGCAGATGACACCAAGTCACGCAATCTGCTTGAATTCGAACGACTGGTGCGCTTTGGCGGTGAATTTTGAATAAAATTCTACAGCCACCGACTTCCAACGAGGAGCAGCAGCAGCAAGCAAACTCCCCCTCTGGTCATCGCCGAGAAATCGTTGCAGATTTGTTAACTGTTTGTTGTCTCGTTTATCACCGCCACCATGGCCATCGGTCAGGCGATCTTTTCCGCCGTTTTAATTGATACAAATCAAACTTGGTTTTGTGTACGGAAAAGATGACCGACCACCTCCTCTTCCTCCTCGCCCTCCTCTGATCATGTGCACCCACATCATGACAACTGTTGTGAAATGTGCTTGACTTGGGACAGAGGGACGACTCGCCATGACCGCTGGAATACCAACAGTTTTTCTCATCGATTGTGGGTTTCGGTCTTCGAATTTATCTGGTCTTTAAGTGAAATATTGCATGTGAGGTTCCGAGTTGTGTTGTTCTTGATTTGTAAATTGATTTTGTTTCGTATTTTTCTGAAATTTCTAACAAATTTAAAAGGTTTTTATTTAGATTAATGATGTTAATTTCACACACAAACACAAAGTACTTTTCATGGAAATATGAATTCAATCAATTAGGTGTTGAAAGAATGTGAGAATAATTCATAATCGGAATTGTCATAAATTTTTACATTAAAAAATACATTTTTTACATTTATCCATTTAGATATTTTTGCAATAAAAATTCCCAAATTTAAGACAGGCTTACTCTTCAATCGGACATAAATGAAACGAGTACGGCAAGGCTAAAGTCAGACGGGGCCTCCTCTTTCAACCCCATTACAACTCGAGTCCGTGTTTCCCACTTTCACCTTAGGTGCATCTAGTTGAAATATAACATGTTCTGCTAAATAATATCAAAATCTAAACACGATATGGCTTCCAGAGCGAAAAAGTCAAATAGGGAACGGCACTTGTATAGGAACTACATCAAAACAGGGAACGATGTGACACACTTTCACCATAGGTGCATCCATTTTAAATATGTGAAGAAAATCGGTCACACCGTTTATATCTACATCTGAACCGATATGACCCATCGATTTTACCATCGATTTTTCTAATTCAGATATAACTTCTTGTACTACATTTAAAGAAAAAGTCAAATCGGGAACGATTTTTGTATGAAAGCTATATCTAAACCGATTTTGCCAACTTTCACCATAGATTTTTATAGTGTTGTGTCAAATTTGAAAAAAAGTATGTGGTTTACATAGTGGAAAACCCAAAATCGGGACGGATTTTATATGGGAGCTATATATAAATATGAACCTACCTCTACCCACTTTCGCCACAGTGATCTGAAAATAAATATAAGGTGTTGTGCAAAATTTGAAGAAAATCGGTTCCATAGCAGGAAAAGTCAAATCGGGAGTGAGTGAGTATGGGAGCTATTTATAAATCTGAACCGATCTGACGCATTTTCAACATATAAAGGGTGTTTTTTATTGAGGTATAGAACTTCGAATTGAAATAAAACACAAGAAAATCGTTTTAATGTCCATCAATTTGGCTTTATTGGAAGGATAATTTTATGCCATTAATGTTTAAATAATCCAATGGTGTCAAATCACACGATCTTGGTGGCCAATTGACAGGTCCATTCCGCGAAATTATGCGCTCATCGAATGTTTCCTTCAATAATTCCAATTGCTGTGCACGGTGGCGAATCGATTCATTCGGGTCCTCTTCAACACTTTGCTCTACAGCGGCAATTGTTTCTTCGGTGCGCACTGTTCGACGTCTCTGCGGATGTGTATTATCACATAGAGTAAACGTAGTGCGAAAACGATCCATGGTTAACCGAATTAATTGCTCTGATGGACGATTATGTCGACCATAAAATGGACGGAGCTTGCGGTGAACTTCGCGAACTGAACCATTACTTTCGAAATAAATTTGCACGATTTGCAAGCGTTGTTCTTTTGTCAACCTGTTCATGATGAAATGGCAAACCAAACTAAATATTAATCACTTGACAGCTGACAAAATGGCCGCCAGTTAAAAAAGTTATGCCAACTTAAAGTTCTATACCCCAATAAAAAACACCCTTTATGTTTCTACTTTAAATATAAAGTATTTTGCGAAGCTTGAAGATAATCGACCAAATTGTTTTAACCCTCTAGTTCCAAAGACCGCCTCTAGGCGGTCTAAGTTCAGTACACGGTCAATCATGGTTCTAATTAGGTTTTGCTTTTTTTTCGTTTCATCTGTTTTGGGGAATCCCAAATTTTCATATTGGTGCTTTTGCAGCTTGCGCTAGTACGAAAGTCAGTTGTCAATGTCATTTGAATGCAGAAGTTTGTGAAAATCACCAAAAATAATTATTTTGCGCGTAGTGCGAAAATCAAATAATTAAAATAAATATTATTAATAAACGTAGGTGAAAAAAAATTATCTGTGTGTTGCTGCATATCTTTATTTAACAAAAAGTCATTTAATTATAAAAGGAACGTGTTTATGAGCTTTTTAGCAAAACCTAATTAGAACCATGATTGACCGTGTACTGAACATAGACCGCCTAGAGGCGGTCTTGGGAACTAGAGGGTTAATCCCATTTACTTCAAATTAAACAACGTCCGTCTTAGACGCACAAAACTAACATCAACTAATTTTTGTTACGATCGGACAATAAATGCGACCTGTACTTTGATTACAAGTATAGATGGACAGACAGACCAGGCTTGGCAGAGAAAGCTCAATGTGAATAGATATCGTTGAAAATTACAATGCAATAATTGAATTAGAGTTTGTATTTTCCAGTACCTTTTATTTCCCTGGATCGACAAATTATTTTATTTCGCATAACAAACAAATTTCAATTTCAAATAATTTTCCAATGATTAAGACGTATTCATATATTTTAAATTAAGAGGTTTGTTCGAAATGTAAAAACTTTTTAAAATAGACAATTATATATGTTAAATTACCGTATTCAAGGTAGAAGATTTTTAATCACCAGCTCACATACATCTGCCGCTTCGCCAGGCAAACAAAAAACAAATCGTAAAATTAAAATCAGATTTCATATGGATTTTTATCGTGGTCAGTAATACATACGTTCAGGGCCGTGCGCAGGATTTTCCCTGGGGGGTTTCATCTACACACATAAAAAAGTGAACCCTATAATGTGTTAAATTAAACTAAAATTTAGGAAAGTTGAACTTCGTATAGCGCTACAGCAAAATTGCCTCAAATCAAGTTCAAACTTTTTCTTTAAATTAATACATGCTCTGAACTTGATTCTAGTCCAATTTTCCTCAAACCAAGTAAATATTTACTCAAACTGAGGAAGTTCCAATAAGTTTTTCCTTAAACCAAGTACATTTTTTCTAAATCTAAGTTAAATTTTGTTGAAATTTTCCTAAATCTAAGTAAATTTTTCTTAAAACCAAAGTTTTTTTTAATTTAAGTACAATTTTCCTAAAACTAAAGGAATTTTTACTAAAACCAAGTAAATTTTTAGTAAATCTTAATAAAATTTTGCTAAAATTTTCCTAAAAGTAAGTATTTTTTTTTTACTAAAATCAAGTAAATATTTACTTAAACTGAGGTCAATTTTGCTGATTTTTTCCTTAAAACAAGTAATTTTTAATTTACTGAGAAACTTGATACTTAAAATAAGTTCAATTAAAAAAAAATAAAAAAATTGTTTGCCAAAACTGATACAAAAAATGAAAACGGGAAGGATTTTTGTATCCTGTAAATGTATGTGTTTGACAAAGACTGTTAAATCGGAAAGGACTTTTGTAGGGGGGTATATTGAAATCTGGAACGAAATAGGTGAAATATAATATGTATAGTTTGGCCAAAATCGGTTAAACATTTGGGAGCAACATTTGCGATATATCTAAATCTGAACCGATATTAGCCACTATCACCACAGATTTTTTACTTGGATTATAAGCCAAATTTAAAGAAAATCGAATACAATATGTGGTTTCTAAAGCGGCAAAAGTCAAATCGGGAGCCACATATGTTTGAGGGCTATATCTAAATCTGAACCGATCTTACCCAATTTTTGCATAGGTTCGATTATAAGATGTTGTGCCCAATTTAAAGAAAATTGGGTACAATATGTGGTTTCTAGAGCGGAAAATCTCAAATCGGGAGCGATATTTGTGTGGGGGCTATATCTAAATCTGAACCGATCTTACCAAATTTCTGCATAGGTGTTTCTGGTTGGATTGTAAGATGTTGTTTAAAGAAAATCGGGTACAATATCTCGTTTCTAGAGCGGAAAATGTCAAATCGGGAGCGACATTTGAATGGGAGCTATATCCAAATCTGAACCGATCTTATACAATTTTTGCATAGGTGTTTCTAGTTGGATTATAAGATGTTGTGCCAAATTTAAAGAAAATTGGGTACAATATGTGGTTTCTAGAGCGGAAAATCTCAAATCGGGAGCGACATTTGTATGGGGGCTATATCTATATCTGAACCGATTTGCCTCAAATTAAATAGCGTTCGTCTTCGATCCACAAAACTTACTTGTGCCAATTTTTGTTAAGATCGGACTATAATTGCGACCTGTAATTTGATTACAACAATAGATGGACAGACAGACAGACGGGCATTGCTAAATCGACTCAGAAAGTGATTCTAAGTCGATCGGTATACTTAACAATGGGTCTATCTCGCTTCCTTTTGGGTGTTACAAACAAATGCACAAAGCCATAATACTCTCGTGGAGTGTATAATGACAACATGAAATATTTCTCAAAAGTTTCATGAAACCTCTTCCATAAAGAGCTCAGCTCTTACTCAATGATTGATGCGAAGGCAAGAAAGGCGCCTTCGCTGTGGATGTTTAGAATAATTCTTAAAGTATTTGAGAAATAAATATCTGAAAATGAACGAGAATTGCTTCTTAGATTAATATTCAATAATTTTTTAAACAATTCCAAATGTTTTTTATAAGTTCAGTAATACGTAAATGTATGAAGAACTCGGCATACATTTCATTAACTTCATTTTAGGAAAAAAACACATTTTTAAGTTAAAGTGTCCTAAATGGAATTTTTTTCATACAAAAAATTAAAGTTTTTTCTCACTTAAAAGCTTGGAAATATTCTTCCACATACATAAGTATGTATTTACTCAATTGTAAGAATTTTTAATGAGATCCAAAGAAATATTATTTCTAGTAAATGAACTATTTACTATGACTGAAACTATACTCATACTTAGTTAATTTTCCAACTTTTTAAGAATTTTTTACTGAACTGGAGTAAAATTGTTGAACTAAATTGTAGTATGAATTTTACTCAGATTTGTGAATGCTATTTTTCTGAGTGTAGTTTTACCAAAAAATAAAGCAGGTGAAAATTCTATTAATTATTTTATTATTTCAATCAATGTTAAATTTTTCTCATAAAGTCTAGTCAGTCTATGGCGCAATAATAAATGACGTTAATTTGATTATGTGTGATTACGTGTGCGTTTGGAAACCATTCATTTTTTATTGCCAGGATCTTCAAGAAATATTTCGATACATTTGTCCGACAGACGTCGTCGGCAAAATTGCATTTCAGTAATCCATCTATCAGTACACTCAAAGGAATGTCAGTAAAAGAAAGCAGAAAGTCTACTGAAAGAGCAGATTTTCTGCTGTTGAAAAAGAGACAGCAGATTTGCATCTGCTGAGATGGTAAATAGCTGTTTGTTGTTTTTAGCAATATAGAAAAAAACTTTAAGCATATGGACAGAACAGTATGACCACTTAGATATACATGTTAACAACACTTTTTTGAATAGAAGTAATTATAAATCAATTTATTACCACGGAAAGATATTGCGATTGTCTTTTTAATGATACGCATATTGTCTCACTAATAAAAGGAAATTGGAGCTAAAGTCGCTTATGAACGCTTATCTATTTTTATATTTTAATTAACAACAACCAATTTTAGCAGACATTAGCGAAATTAGCATTACACAATCTTGAAATTTGCACAATTCGTTTAGTTTGTTTGTATTTTTCATAACCTTTGTCCGAAATTCACGATTTTTTATGTAATTTTCGTGTTTTCATGATTTTACTGCAAAATTACCATTTCAGGCGAGTTATTTTAAAAAGACCTTAAAAATTCTATATTTTATTGCTTCAGAAAGTCTAGAAGGTTTTAAAAAGTATATGTATATACCTCTCTGGGGAGGTCTGAACCCCCAAAACCCCCCTTGCGCACGGCCCTGCATATGTTCCAATTTTCAGCCTTCTTGCTAAAAAAAACACTTTTGCCACGCGCCTACGAAACGAAAATTCAAAATCCGGCATCATATTTATCTTTCTTATGATCAGTAATATTAGCTCCAATTGCCAGCCTTCTAGCTCAAAAAACACTATTGCCACGCCGACTCCGCCCACAAAACGAAAATCCTAATATCGGAATCAAATTGATCTTTCTCGTGGTCAGTAATATATATGTACCAGTTTTCAGCCTTCTAGCTCTCAAAAACACGATTGCCACGCCCCCTCCAACCACAGAGAAATTTTTTAAAATTCTATAGTCTATAGATCCTTCCAGACTTGCATATATCTGCACTGAAAATTTGAACAACATCGTTTCAGCTGTTTACACGTGATTGCGGAACATACAAACAGACAGACAGACTTACACTAAGAAAATATGCAATTTCCACGGATTTTTCCAGCGGGAAATCGCGTGATGCAAACCGTAATTGCAATGCCTATACTGAAAGATGTTTAATAATAGATTCACTATCACGACTCAACAGATGGAACAGCTGGCATCAATTCCTTTAAGGGTTGCCATAATGGGAAAAATATCATATCTTCAGTATATGCCGTTGATGTAGACAACAACGAAGAAAAGGCAAACATAATAGCTAAAGTTTTTGAAGATTCTATCGGTAATACAATCTCATAAACATATTAAACAATTCACCAGAAAATATTGAAAACAAGTTAACATATGTGGATGAAGTAAAATATCTTATCAATAATTTAAAAAATAATTAATTTAAAACAATATTGAAGCTCCTTTAGTTGATGGCATCAAACCCATTGTGTTGAAAAAATCCCGGTATCTTTTTTCAGCGTCATTACAAACATTTTCAACTGGTATTTATTATTGGGATATTTTTCCAAATTATTTTAGAAAGTCAAAGTGATGTCCATTTTAAAAGTATGCTGAACTGTCTGTGTAAAGTATTTAAAAAAAATAATATTAAATAGAATCCTCGAGTTTACAGAAAAGATGAAGAACAACAAAAATCAACACAATAGTACTGGTATAGTTTTCCTAGACACAGAGAAATAATTCGACACCATATTGTAAAAGGAGGTTATTTTCAAGGTTAATAAATTTGGATACCCGCTCTATTTGCAAAGAATAATTAATAGTTCGTCTCTGAGAAAATATTTGTCGAAGATATTTAAAATCAAAAATCTTTTATTTTAAATTGTATACAAATTCAAAAGTTGCACTATACGCGTAAGAGACAGTCATCATATCAAGCGAGTAAGTTTCAAACATCCTCGTAAAACAATTGAAAGAATCACTGTTAAATATTTAAAAGTATTTTACGAAGTGGAATATAAAAATTAATAAAGGAAAACGCAGGCAATGATTTTTTAATTCAAGAAGGCACCAAATAGAATTCTCATTATCACATTCTCTATTCAACGGTTTATAATTCCCATTTAAAACATCTATCAAACATCTTAGAAAGATACTGGACAGTTCTTTTCCCTCTGTTTAATCGGAAATCCACGCTGAAAAAAAAATAAAATAAACAAGTAAAAACGGCGTTAAATTCAGCCGGGACGAACCTCATATGTCCTCCGGCATGTATTGCATCGCACAGATTTTTCAGAAGCGCCGTAACATTACAAAAAAATTTTAATCTTTTCAAATATAGCCTAAACAAAATAAATCAAAATTTTAAAAAAGGAAAGGCCAAAGTCGGGCGGGGCCGACTATATAATACACTACACCACTCCCTGCGTAATACCTCGCTTTTTATACTAAACCCAGGTGTATCATGGGAGCAATTTTATGTAGTTCATATAAATTATAAAGTATACTATAAATTCATCTTTAGTCATTGGTAAATAATTGATCCAACTTTCCGGCAGACAAATACAAATTACATCATTATAACAAAACTTGGGGCCTGGTCCAAAACGTGGGCCTATATACTTAGCATTCACGGTAGGTATTCCTAGTTGAAATATATCATGATCCGATGTAAGACGTAGTTTCTAGAGCTGTAATAAAGTAGAATGGGTCCCATTTGGGTTATTCCAAAGTATGGACACATATATTTGACGTTCATAGTATGTATTCTTAATTGAAATATACTACAAAATGCAAAACTTGATAAACTTCCGATGAAAGGGTCCTAGAGGTAATAATAAAAATGGGGCCATTTGTAAGGGCGTTACATTTAAAAGTGGACCCATATAGATCACTTTCAAAGTAGGTATTCTTAGTTTAAATATGACATGGTATGCAAAGTTATATCGAGATCCAATGCACGATGTGGGTTCTAGAACGATAACACTAGTCAACAGTCAAAATGTACTCGGGATGCGATAATTTTTTCTGTGTAGATAACCTTGACATGAGCGCGAAAAACGCAATAAAAATTTTTTTTTTCGTTTGGTTTTTTTTTTATTATTTTTTTTTTAAATTTAAAAATTTTTTTTTTGGTTAATTTGTTTCGTCCGGCATAACTCGGGAACCACTAGCCCGATTTAATTGAATTAAATTTTAAAAAATTTAAAATTACAATTCCCTTAATCTGTTCATATATTGTTTTCCTATACAAGCAACAGTTTCCAAGTTAAAAATGAATATATAAAGGAAAAAACTTATTTTTTGCCTAAAAATTTAAATTTTTTTTTTTTTAAATCCATAAAAAATCCAAAATGAAAAAAAATGTCAAATCTTATTACTTTTACGTAAAGTCACATAACCTATGAGCAAAATGAGACAAAGATCATGAAAATCGATGCAAGCGTTTCGCTTTTATTCGCAATTGAGTAAAAGTATGAATTTCAAAAATTTAAAAAATTTTTTTTTGGTTAATTTGTTTCGTCCGGCATAACTCGGGAACCACTAGCCCGATTTAATTGAATTAAATTTTAAAAAATTTAAAATTACAATTCCCTTAATCTGTTCATATATTGTTTTCCTATACAAGCAACAGTTTCCAAGTTAAAAATGAATATATAAAGGAAAAAACTTATTTTTTGCCTAAAAATTAAAAATTTTTTTTTTTAAAAATCCATAAAAAATCCAAAATGAAAAAAAATGTCAAATCTTATTACTTTTACGTAAAGTCACATAACCTATGAGCAAAATGAGACAAAGATCATGAAAATCGATGCACGCGTTTCGCTTTTATTCGCAATTGAGTAAAGGTATGAATTTCAAAAATTTGCTCGACATATGCACAACTTTGTCTATGGTAAGGTTTTTTCTTTTTTTTTGATTCTCAGAATTAACAAAACGGAATAAACAAAGGGTTATTTAATTTTTATGATTGCGTAAGCAAAGTAATAAACGCTAATAAATGTGCGTGAACAATTAAAAGGAAAAAAGGAAAGGGGACTTTTTTAATTATTTGGGTTTTCCGTTGGCTACCTGTATGATTTTTTTACAGAAATGCAACCCACATTTAAGGGTGGTCATTATTCGGAAAATTTAAGACTCACACATGGTGAAACAGGTATGTAGCCACCGTAAAAAAATATACACCCATTTATAAGTACCTGTCAGTAAAATACTAAACAATACACAGTATAAATAGGTCTTCATTGATCGATTTTACTCATTCAACAAGTGTCGACGAACGCGATAGTTAAAATGAGCAAACGTTCGCGAGGATTTGAATGCAATACCAATCCAAGTAATTTTTGTTACATGTGCGGAGAATACGTTTCTGAAAAAAACAAGCGTTGTTTTTCACCTAAATTGAGAGATTCATTTGAAGAGAGCTTCAATTTAAAGGTCTCAAACATAGATGAGCGGTGGACACCAAGTGCTCTATGTCCAAGGTGCTACGTACAGCTAGCTGACTCAAGGTAAGTGTAGATTACGAAATTCAAGAACATATATAACTTATTATTGAAATTCTTTCAGACGACAGCCGAGAATCATCATGCCAGCAACAAGCAGAGCCTTAAAGCAATTTTACTGCACAACGGCAACGAGAAACCTTCGATTCCAATTGCTCATGCCGTTGACACCAAGGAAACATACGAAGTCATGGACAATCTACTAAAGTGCCTTAACTATGAGAGGCACGATTGGAAAGTTTGTGCCGACCTTAAGGTTATCGGTATCCTTTGTGGATTACAAGGTGGATTCACAAAGTACTGTTGTTTTCTCTGCCTTTGGGACAGCCGCGATCGTCAACATCATTACACCAGGAGGAGTTGGACAGAAAGAGTTAACTTCATCCCCGGCAGCGACAACGTGAAATATACACCACTCATAAAAAAGGAAAATGTTTTTCTCCCACCTCTTCACATAAAGCTCGGACTCATAAAAAACTTCGTGAAAGCTATCAACAAAGATGGCGAAGCGTTCGCCTATTTAAAAACCATTTTTCCTCACCTTTCATCGGCAAAGATTAAGGAAGGCGTTTTCGACGGTCCGCAAATTAAAAAGTTGTTGAAAGACCAACAGTTTGAGCACATTTTATCACCAAATGAAGCTGCAGCTTGGAACTCATTTCGGCAAATTGTTTCCGGATTTCTTGGAAACAACAAAAGCTCAAATTACAGAGAGATCATCGAACAACTACTCCAAAATTATAAAAAAATTAGAGCAAATATGTCGCTTAAGATACATTTTCTACACTCGCACTTGGACTTCTTTCCGGACAACCTGGGCGTTGTGAGTGACGAGCATGGTGAGCGTTTTCATCAGCAAATGAAAGAAATTGAGCACCGATACCAAGGATTTTGGAACGAAGCTATGATGGGGGACTATATCTGGTTCCTGATAAGAGAAACAGACCCACAACAATATAAAAGAAAGACAAAAGCACATAATTATTTTTAATTTGAAGGTTTTTATTTTTGTGTTTAGATATTTTTTTTTTAAACTTTTTTATAATTAATTAATGTTGATATCCTTAGGATAATTTCTTGTACATATATCGAATTGTTTTTTAATTTAAAGTCATATATTTTTGTCACCCAAAAATTTTAATTTTTTTTGTAATAAAAAAGAAAAAACCTTACCATAGACAAAGTTGTGCATATGTCGAGCAAATTTTTGAAATTCATACCTTTACTCAATTGCGAATAAAAGCGAAACGCGTGCATCGATTTTCATGATCTTTGTCTCATTTTGCTCATAGGTTATGTGACTTTACGTAAAAGTAATAAGATTTGACATTTTTTTTCATTTTGGATTTTTTATGGATTTAAAAAAAAAAAAAAATTAAATCTTTAGGCAAAAAATAAGTTTTTTCCTTTATATATTCATTTTTAACTTGGAAACTGTTGCTTGTATAGGAAAACAATATATGAACAGATTAAGGGAATTGTAATTTTAATTTTTTTAAAATTTAATTCAATTAAATCGGGCTAGTGGTTCCCGAGTTATGGCGGACGAAACAAATTAACCAAAAAAAAATTTTTTAAATTTTTGAAATTCATACCTTTACTCAATTGCGAATAAAAGCGAAACGCGTGCATCGATTTTCATGATCTTTGTCTCATTTTGCTCATAGGTTATGTGACTTTACGTAAAAGTAATAAGATTTAACATTTTTTTTCATTTTGGATTTTTTATGGATTTTTAAAAAAAAAAAATTTTAAATTTTTAGGCAAAAAATAAGTTTTTTCCTTTATATATTCATTTTTAACTTGGAAACTGTTGCTTGTATAGGAAAACAATATATGAACAGATTAAGGGAATTGTAATTTTAAATTTTTTAAAATTTAATTCAATTAAATCGGGCTAGTGGTTCCCGAGTTATGCCGGACGAAACAAATTAACCAAAAAAAAATTTTTTAAATTTAAAAAAAAAATAATAAAAAAAAAACCAAACGAAAAAAAAATTTTTTATTGCGTTTTTCGAGCTCATGTCAAGGTTATCTACACAGAAAAAATTATCGCATCCGGAGTACATGAAATTTTTTTCAATTTGTTGAGTAGTGTAATAGTATAAACTGGCGGCCCATTTGTATGGACACATATATTTGACTTTCATAGGATGTATTCTTAGTTGAAACATAATATAATCTGCAAAATTTGAAAAACTTCCTATGGAAAATGTGGGTCCTAGAGAGGTAATAATTGTAAGAGCGCGGCATTAAAAAGTGGGCCTTTATAGATCACTTTCAAAGTAGGTATTCTTTATTGAAATATAACATTACACTACTCAACAAAATGAAAAAAATTTCATGTACTCCGGATGCGATAATTTTTTCTGTGTAGATAACCTTGACATGAGCTCGAAAAACGCAATAAAATTTTTTTTTTCGTTTGGTTTTTGTTTTATTTTTTTTTTTTAAATTTAAAAAATTTTTTTTTGGTTAATTTGTTTCGTCCGGCATAACTCGGGAACCACTAGCCCGATTTAATTGAATTAAATTTTAAAAAAATTAAAATTACAATTCCCTTAATCTGTTCATATATTGTTTTCCTATACAAGCAACAGTTTCCAAGTTAAAAATGAATATATAAAGGAAAAAACTTATTTTTTGCCTAAAGATTTAATTTTTTTTTTTTTAAATCCATAAAAAATCCAAAATGAAAAAAAATGTCAAATCTTATTACTTTTACGTAAAGTCACATAACCTATGAGCAAAATGAGACAAAGATCATGAAAATCGATACACGCGTTTCGCTTTTATTCGCAATTGAGTAAAGGTATGAATTTCAAAAATTTGCTCGACATATGCACAACTTTGTCTATGGTAAGGTTTTTTCTTTTTTATTACAAAAAAATTAAAATTTGTTGGGTGACAAAAATATATGACTTTAAATTAAAAAACAATTCGATATATGTACAAGAAATTATCCTAAGGATATCAACATTAAATAATTATAAAAAAGTTTTAAAAAAAAATATCTAAACACAAAAATAAAAACCTTCAAATTAAAAATAATTATGTGCTTTTGTCTTTCTTTTATATTGTTGTGGGTCTGTTTCTCTTATCAGGAACCAGATATAGTCCCCCATCATAGCTTCGTTCCAAAATCCTTGGTATCGGTGCTCAATTTCTTTCATTTCTGATGCATGCGCGATGCATGCAACTCTGCATCTTCCTTGGAGAGTTTCAATTCTCTAACCCAATCGTTCAGTTCTGCTTGGGAACATAAGCGTTGACCTCCATGCATTGTATATGTTGACTCGCATTCTGATGTGGTTTCTACTGTCTCCGGATCTGATGTTGGATGTATCGCCTCATTATTAGATGCCCATCTTGAAACGAACGGTTGCGGGTCCACTGGTTCTTCGCAAAATGGCACTGGAAAATTCACTGTTGGAACAGCAGCGTAAGTCCATCGTATATTTTTTCCCACGCCTGTTTTTTTGCTAAGACAGAAGTAGCAATCTGTTACATGGCAAAGCGGAGCTCTCCAAAGCATTGGCATGATGATTCTCGGCTGTCGTCTGAAAGAATTTCAATAATAAGTTATATATGTTCTTGAATTTCGTAATCTACACTTACCTTGAGTCAGCTAGCTGTACGTAGCACCTTGGACATAGAGCACTTGGTGTCCACCGCTCATCTATGTTTGAGACCTTTAAATTGAAGCTCTCTTCAAATGAATCTCTCAATTTAGGTGAAAAACAACGCTTGTTTTTTCAGAAACGTATTCTCCGCACATGTAACAAAAATTACTTGGATTGGTATTGCATTCAAATCCTCGCGAACGTTTGCTCATTTTAACTATCGCGTTCGTCGACACTTGTGAATGAGTAAAATCGATCAATGAAGACCTATTTATACTGTGTATTGTTTAGTATTTTACTGACAGGTACTTATAAATGGGTGTATATTTTTTTACGGTGGCTACATACCTGTTTCACCATGTGTGAGTCTTAAATTTTCCGAATAATGACCACCCTTAAATGTGGGTTGCATTTCTGTAAAAAAATAATACAGGTAGCCAACGGAAAACCCAAATAATTAAAAAAGTCCCCTTTCCTTTTTTCCTTTTAATTGTTCACGCACATTTATTAGCGTTTATTACTTTGCTTACGCAATCATAAAAATATAATAACCCTTTGTTTATTCCGTTTTGTTAATTCTGAGAATCAAAAAAAAAAGAAAAAACCTTACCATAGACAAAGTTGTGCATATGTCGAGCAAATTTTTGAAATTCATACCTTTACTCAATTGCGAATAAAAGCGAAACGCGTGTATCGATTTTCATGATCTTTGTCTCATTTTGCTCATAGGTTATGTGACTTTACGTAAAAGTAATAAGATTTGACATTTTTTTTCATTTTGGATTTTTTATGGATTTAAAAAAAAAAAAATTAAATCTTTAGGCAAAAAATAAGTTTTTTCCTTTATATATTCATTTTTAACTTGGAAACTGTTGCTTGTATAGGAAAACAATATATGAACAGATTAAGGGAATTGTAATTTTAAATTTTTTAAAATTTAATTCAATTAAATCGGGCTAGTGGTTCCCGAGTTATGCCGGACGAAACAAATTAACCAAAAAAAATTTTAAAATTTAAAAAAAATAAATAAAACAAGAACCAAACGAAAAAAAAATTTTTTATTGCGTTTTTCGAGCTCATGTCAAGGTTATCTACACAGAAAAAATTATCGCATCCCGAGTACATTTTGACTATTGACTAGTGTTATCTGCAAAATTTTATAAAGATCCAATGTTAGATGTGGGTTCTAGAGCGATAATAGTGTAAACTGGGGGCCCATTTGTTTGGGGGCTATTCCAAAACATTGACCTATATAGCTGGCTTTCAAAATACGTGTTTCTAGTATAAATGTAACATTGTGTGGAAAATTTGGTCAAGAACCGATGTAAAATGTGCATTTTAAAGCAGTAATATTGTAAATCGGAGGTACATTTGTATGGGGGCAATATCAAAACATAGACCCATGTGGTCCACTTTCCGGTGAGCTATTTCTAGTTCAAATATAACACGATCCTGATATTTTGGTCATGATCCCATGTAAAATGTGTATTCTAGAGCAGTAATAGTGTAAATTTTGGTATATTTTGTATGAAGGCTATATCTAAATCTAAACCGATTTTCTCCAAATTCAATACCAATCGTCGTTGGCCCAAAAACCTAACTTCTGCCAAATTTCATGGCAATCGGACCACAATTGCGACCTGTAGAGTGAGAACAAGTTTAGATGGACAGCAGACGGACGGACATCGTTTAATCGATTCAGCTGGTGATTCTAAGCCGATCCGTATACTTAAAGGTAGGTCTAGCTCGATTATTTCTTTGTGTTACAAACAAATAATCGAGCTAGACCCACATTTAAGTATACCAACCGGCTTAGAATCACCAGCTGAGTCGATTTAACGATGTCTGTCTGTCCGTCCGTCCGTCCGTCTGTCCGTCTGTCCGTCTGTCCGTCTGCTGTCCATCTAAGCTTGTTCGCACTCTACAGGTCGCAATTGTTGTCCCATTCTCATGAAATTTGGCAGAAGTTATTTTTTCTGGCCAAGGACCATCCATATTGAATTTGGAGGAAATCGGTTCAGATTTAGATATATCCCCCATACAAATGTCGCTCCCTATTTCACTTTTTCCACTTTAGAAACCGCATATTATACCCGATTTTCTTTAAAATTGGCACAATATTTTATAATCGAACTAGAAACACCTATGCTGAAAGTGGGTATGATCGGTTCAGATTTAGATATAGCCCCCATACAAATGTCGCTTTCTATTTCACTTTTTCCGCCCTCATACAAATGTTGCTCCCGAATGTTTAACCGATTTTGGCCAAACTTTACATATTATATTTCACCAATAAACATACATGGTGAAAGCGGGTCACATCGTTCCAGGTTTCAATATACCCCCATACAAATGTCCTTTCCAATTTAACATTTTTTGTCAAAAACATACATTTACAGGATGCAAAAATCGTTCCCGATTTCACTTTTTTACCGAACTGAATTGTAATGTGATAGAAAGTCCGTCCGTCTTTAGCCTTTTTTACTTGTTTGGGAGATGCCCATATGTCCATACTTTGGTATAACCCAAATGGGGTCCCATTCTGATCTATTACAGCTCATGAAACTACATCTTACATCGGATCTTCATCAAATTTTGCAGATCGTGATATTTTTCAACCAGGAATACCTACCACGAATGAGAAATATATAGGCCCATGTTTTGAACCAAGTCCAAAATGTAGTTATAGGCCCCCTTTTGAAATGTCGGTCTGATTCATCCTATTACTACTGTATAATTTGTCTGTCGGGTAATTGGGTCAATTACCATATTATTAACCATATTCGTTAAATATGACTAAAGATGAATTTATAGTAACTGTATAATTTATACGAACTACATAAAAATTGCTCCCATGAAATAAATGGGTTTAGTAATCAAACGCAGGGAGTGGTGTAGGGTATTATATAGTCGGCCCCGCCCGACTTTAGCCTTTCCTTGCTTGTTTTATAAATAAATATAAATTGTAACTATTTTAACTACCAATATGTTTATACTATATATTTCGAAAAAATACTTAAAGTCACTACAAAAAGTAAATATAAGGAAGCAATCTTCAAAAAGGTTTAATTCCCTAAATATTGTTGGTTGTATTTTAATACCATTTTAATTCCAAAAGTAAAAACATAACTTCATGATTGTAGCTATTTGCTCGCTTCGAGTTTTTCCGTAAAAGTAAAAAATAAAATACGAATTTGGATTTTTTTATTTTGCGTGTCTATGCAGTAAGAGCAATGCATACAACGAAGGTGTTACAAACGGGCAAACATAGTATACCTCCATAGTATAATTTTGAAAATTCCTTTATGTAGCTTACCCCTTTCTACGCCGCTTCGAACAAAAAACTGCACGCTAAATTACCTTTACATTATTGATTTCGCGATTCTATCACTTTTTCTCTAGCTTTCCCTAAAAAGTACAAATCGTTTTAGGTAACATATCTGTCCTGCTTCTCCACTGAAGTAAAAATTTGAAAAAATACAGTCTGGTGTATAAATCGCCCACGTTTATTCCTTTTATTCCACTTAAAAGTAGAAGTTGCAAAAAATCGATTTATGTTGCGATAGTGGCGTATGAGTTATATTTTTAGAGGATAATATTACTCATTCGCACAGTTATGGGAATATGTCGAAAATAGGAACTAACCTCGACCACAGTGTGACATACAACTCGAGCGGTTACTTCAATAACGCAATAAACATGTTTTGGAAAAATATGATGATAGAAACATATAATAATTGGTTCGGACAAACTGTTTCGAAGCTATTAAAGCTTTTGACAGTGGCAACTTAAATCAACGTTCTCATGCAATAGTCTCATCTATTGCAGTGAGAACTCTTTTGTTTATATTCTTTGAACTTAATTTGTTGTAAAAGCCCTTTGTATTAGAATCGTGGTGCGAATGCTTTCTTTCAAACTACCACCAAAACCTATACTAACCCATTTATATATTGCTATAAATACTTTCATTTTATTTAATAATTCACCCGACTGCTTTCCATCACAACTACGCTTTCCGAATTGACATATTGATGACCAGCAATCATTGTCATTGAAAAACAATCAATCAATTTGTATTGAAAACTATTTATTTAAAAAATCACATTCGAACAAATTGTGCGTTCGTCCAGCCAACGACCCAACCAAGTCTTGAAACAATACAACAATTGATTGTAGTCCCTACGACAACAAAACGATTTAAATCGAAACTTTTGTAATAAAAATAAAAATTGGATAAGGGCCAAAACGGATAAGGGAGGAACTCTCGCATGCCACAGCATTAAATAAACAAAAAATGGAAAATGGTACGGAAAAGGGGACGCAGGTAACCACAAATAAACAAGCAAATGTTAAATTAACAATTTTATTTACAAAGTGCATATACACAGAATCACACAAACATTAATATATATGTGTTTGTTTATGTATGTGTTGCACTTGCTTTTATATAAAGCCAGCGCCAGACATTCCCTTGATCACAAATTTCCGTTTACATAAGGACTTGATGTTGTTTTTGTATTTATGGCATTGATTTAAACAACTTACACATGACCAGTTTGCTGCGAAAAAAACCAAAGCTCCTCCTCTGGAAAATAATGTCCGAACGACTGGCTGGTCGTCTCTATAGCGGTCTATTTCTAACACTCGAACAAATGGTGGGAGCCTAACACCACACATAGAGAGCCCCCCACACCATTCACAACAGCAACGAAATCAAAGGCAACCAACCATACACACACGTCCCCAACACACAAGTGAGTGTGCGAGAGAGGGAATATATGTGCGATGTGCTGTGTTCGATGTGTATGGGGGGCAAGGAGAGAGGTCATTGTTTGAACTCCTCCCTCCCATCTAAGCACAACGTGTTGGCTGCTGCTTTCTTTGTCTCCGTTCACCAATCACAGTTGTTTGCTTTTGTGCGCATGATAGGGATTCAAATGTTTGACGTTGACGTTGTGGTTGCTGTTGCTGTTTGTTGCTCGTTTCTGCTGTGGGTGTATTGTTGTTGCTATGTTTTGATTGATAACAAATCTTTATCGCTTTAACTTGTTGGCCTTATCAAACGTTTGCTCCACCATTGCAGTGGTGTGGCGAAATGGTTTACCAGTGGGTTGTGTGAAAAGTAAGGCCCCTTAAAAAATAACAACAACAAAAACACGAAATACAAAAATAGACTTTTCACAAAAAAGCAAGCAAACCAACCATTCCAATGTATGTATGTAGGTACATAGTATGTACATAAATGTGTAGCAAACATTTATAATCATCGTACCTCACCTTATCTATTATATATTGTATTTAGTCTTATTAAAGCACCACACGCGCGCACCTTTCTGCAATCGTTGCCCATCCACTTCAGGCAGAAATGTTTGAACAGTCCGTATTTTGGTTAATGGCATTTATCTGTAAGTTAGGGGGGATAATTATTAAATACTCTACAGTGTTGGCTTGTAAATGGCGAAGGAAAAAAATCAGAAAATTTGACCACAAACCAGACAGTACAAATCTTGACAGTCGTGGTAGACTTAACATAAGAAATAAAAACATTTTAAAATAAAAATATTTTAAAATGCAATGCAATCAGAGGAGTACTTTACAGCGAAACCAATAAACTGCAGAATAAAATACAAAATTTTATTAAATTTAAAGTATAAATGTTGGTTAGCTCTAATTTTTGTTAACGGAATAAATTTAATAAAATTGAAAGCAATTTAATTCAACTTTTTATACTTTATATTTAATGTCAAAAACAGGAAAAAAATTCTCACTTACTGCTTAGTATTGTTTGAAAATACTTCTTAAACATTTTCTTCTTTTCCCTCAAAACATTTTCTACTTTTCTCTTAAAAGAATTTGCTGACGATTTTCGAGTAAACGAATTTTTATAAACCATGTATGTACCAAATGAAGTTAATTTGCACCAAACGTTAATTTTTATCTGCATGTACTTTATGGGGCCTCAGTTCGATACAAACAAAAGAAAACTCCAGTCCTATGTTAGAGGGTAGAATAACTTCAAATCAATAGGCGTTTCACAATTTTAAACACCGTCGCCACTATCAAACATGCCCGACTAACAGTAGTCAAAAACTACTTTTTGCAGTAGAGAATGTTTTTTTGTGTTTTTTATTCTTGAAAAAGCGATTCCATTAATATTTTTTCATAAATTCAGAGAATTTTTCTTAATGTGTATGAAAATTCACTATTAATAGCAACTCTTTCATAAAACTTTTTCATCAAAATTACACTCATAAAATTTAATTAATTATTATTTTATTTGCTAAAACTTAAATGTGAGCTTGATTTTAGAAAAACGATTTGAATTTTAAAATTAAAAATTAATACAATTATTTAGGTAAAATATGTTATTTAGTTGATTCCTAAAAAACGATTTCTTCGTTAGCTTTATTCAACACAAGTGGGTAATTTCACAATCGAAAATGTTTTTATTTGATTTGATTCTCAGCCAAATTATTACCATATAGGTTGTCCCTATAAAAGTATATGCATATACTGAAAGAAGTAGCTTCGTAATAATTGTGATATTGTCATAACCTCTGTAAAATGTCATTAAAAATAGCCAATGCATGAAATATGTTTCCGAAGGCACGAGTCAATGAAACGTCAAAACTGGGTAATGCAGTTTTTCAGTCAGTAAAATGCTGTCATTCAAGTTCTTTGTATTTATGCAATCTATATATATAAAAGAGTTGCGTTACTGACTGACTGACTGACTGACTTATCATTGACCAGCCCCCAGACCAAACGGCTGAAGCCAGGGTCATGAAATTTTCAGGGTAGTTCCCAAATATGACGTAGACGTCGACTAAGAAAGGGTTTTACGAAATTCGTACTTTTAGGGGATAAAATGGCCCAAAAAGGGATAAACATCGAACCTTCGTCATGACTAAACGGCAGTAGCTATAAACATGAAATTCGGTGAGTTCCTTGCAATGACCATGCAGACGAGCTACAAATAGGGATTTTTCGAAATTTTTACTTTTAAGGGACGAGCGGGACAAAAAGGGATAAAAATGGTACCAACTAAAGTATTACATCTAGAAACGTGAAATTTGGTATGTAAATTCCTCTGACCATATAGAAACGAAGTAAAATTGGATTTTTCGAAATTTGTACTTTTAAGGGGCGAGCGGGACAAAAAGGGATACAAATGGTACCAACTAAAATATTACAGCTAGAATCGTGAAATTTGGCGGGACAAAAAGGGTTCCAATTTAAGAATTGCAGCTATAGTCGGGAAATTTGGAGTGTAAACTGTGTGTAAAGCGCAATCTAAATGAATTTTTGAAATTTTCTTATAGGAAGTGAGCAACAAGGGATAAAAGTAGTACCAACTAAAGTATTGGAGCTATAGTCGTGAAATGTGGTGTGTAAGTTCCACTGACAGAATCGCAAATCTAAACAAAATTTTCTAATTTTGTACTTATAAACAATGAGCGGGATAAAAATAGTACTAACTAAAATATTTTAGCTATAGTCGTGAAATTTTGTGTTTAAATTTCTCTGACAACGTAGACTTGCAACATAAATGGATTTCTCGAAATTTGTACTTTTAAGTTGCGAGCGGGACAAAAAGGGATAAAAATGGTACCAAAAAATGCTGTACAGTCATTTAACTATGTAAGAGCGGAATATAAATGGATATTTCAAAATTTTTACTTAAAAGGGGGGATACGGGACAACAAGGAATAAATGTGTTACCAAATAAAGTACATATTTTTAGGGGAAGCAAAAACACATTTTACCTATAGTGATTTTTCAAAATGTGTACTTTTTGGGAAAGAAGTGCTAAAAGTTATAAACTGGCTGGCTGAATCTAGAAACATGAGATCGAAGATATAAATGGTTGTAATATTTAGTTCAAAACTTGGTAGAAAATTATACATACGATGTAGTTCAGCTAAAATAGTGCTTTTCGACAAGCACATTCCTTTGACTGTGTGTGAGTGGTAGCTAATAGGAGGTTTCCAAATTACTATTTTAGATTTATCTATATCCACCAAAAGCAAATAAAATAAATACTATCCAAAAACAAAGACGGATAAAATTAACAAATAACTGGCTTTTTCGCGTGCGAAGCAGCGGGTACTGCTAGTAGAGAAATATAATACAAATAGTACGCTTATAATATACCACTGCTGTTTTCGCCTTATATTCTATATTATTTCGGTCTTTCGCATGTAAAAAATGTTTCAAATGGACTTGGGTTTAGGAAACAACGAAAACATATACCTGACAATGAAATGCATATGTGCAAGCTATTTTAATAAAATTCCGCTTACATAACTATAATTGCACAAATGAAGTTATAATTTTGAGTCGATAGCTTCTCCTTGGTTCCCATCAATGTAAATTGGGTGACCAAGGCCAGTTAAAAGCTTTTTGAGAGCATGTCTTATCAAAACTGCATGTTACTGCTCCAATTCGTTTTGAAAACATTGTCTCTATGAAATGCAAAAAAAGTGCATGTCTGATAAAATATACCAAAGAGATGTGTATGAAATCTCAAATCAACTTACGAGATGGCTTTTCATTTAGAATTTCAACTTGCAGTTTTCCGTTTACTTATACCGTGTTAGCTCATTTTGCAATGCACCAATAAAATGTGAAAAGATACACGAATTTTCCAAAAATATAGATTTTCTTTTATAATTTTCGAAACATTCATACGAAATATGACAACAAAATCAATATCGCCAATATTTCCTCAAAATGATACAAGGGTGATATGAAAAAAAATTTTGATGAATTTCTTCAAAATGATAAATGAAAGATATTGCCGCAATATCTTCTTGCAGATATATCATCCAAATGTTTGTAGGGAAGAAGACAATAGCGTTACCAAAATATAAAAAAAGACTCAACTAACATTTTTTTGCAAATCGAGATTTGTGGTTATTTTAACAAAACACAACAACTTCGGTCATAATAAATCGATATTTTTGGATTTGCACAAAAATCTTAGTTGAGTCTTTTTTATATTTTGGTAACGATATATACAATATGTTGTTTGTTTCGTGCCTAGGTTAAACAAAAAGTATGATTAAATTAATAAAAATCGATTTTCCTGGAAAAATACTGAAAAGAAATTGCAACACACAACGAACAAAAAATTGTGTTTTAAGGATATCTCAGGATTAATCCTTGAACGACTTACAACGACTTTATCTAAAAAATCTTCAAAGTATTGAAAACTTTCGTTTGGGTTTTCAACAAAATACAAAGTACAACTCAGTACTCGTTTTTTAAGGTGCCAATGAAATCCTGGGCTAGTAATATTCCACACCAGCGAAGTATGTATTGTTTACAAGTTTAAATATTCTAAAATTCTAATTTTTGGCGAATTACATATTTTTTACTTACAAGCTAATCGTATGTAAATGTCAACCGATTTTAATTTTGTCCACCTTGTTCGATCTAACAGATATTTCAGATTATGTGCCACTTCATTGTAAAAACTAGTAAATCAAAAAAAAAAAATTTTTTTTTCAAATCCATGCTTTATGCAAGCAGAATTCTATTGGGCCTAGAAATTCTTTTTTAGTTATCTTTTGTAGAAGGAAAAATTACTGCGTTATCAGGAGCAGAAATAATAGATTTTTAATTTGTGGTTTGTATGGGAGGTACCACGCCCACATTTCCATTACCGCCCATTTTTGTCACAACTACGCACATTAATGCTAGATGCACTTACACAAAATTACAGCACTCTAGGTGTCATAGAACTGACAATATTCGATAATAGGTTTTAACTTCGTATGGGAGGTGCCACGCCCACTTTTCCAATACCGCCCCTTTTTGGCACAACTATGCACATTGATGCTAGATGCACTTACACAAAATTACAGCACTCTAGGTGTCATAGAACTGACTATATTTAATAATAGGTTTTAACTTCGTATGGGAGGTGCCACGCCCACTTTTCCAATACCGCCCATTTTTGGCACAACTATGCGAATTGATGCTAGATGCACTTACACAAAATTTCAGCACTCTAGGTGTCACAGAACTGACAATATTCAATAATAGGTTTTAACTTCGTATGGGAGGTGCCACGCCCACTTTTCCAATACCGCCCCTTTTTGGCACAACTATGCGAATTGATGCTAGATGCACTTACACAAAATTTCAGCACTCTAGGTGTCATAGAACTGACAATATTCAATAATAGGTTTTAACTTCGTATGGGAGATGCCACGCCCACTTTTCCAATACCGCCCATTTTTGGCACAACTATGCGAATTGATGCTAGATGCACTTGCACAAAATTTCAGCACTCTAGGTGTCATAGAACTGACAATATTCAATAATAGGATTTAACTTCGTATGGGAGATTCCACGTCCACTTTTCCAATACCGCCCATTTTTGGCACAACTATGCACATTGATGCTAGATGCACTTACACAAAATTACAGCACTCTAGGTGTCATAGAACTGACAATATTCGATAATAGGTTTTAACTTCGTATGGGAGGTGCCACGCCCACTTTTCCAATACCGCCCCTTTTTGGCACAACTATGCACATTGATGGTATATGCACCTACACAAAATTTCAGCACTCTAGGTGTCATAGAACTGACAATATTCAATAATAGGTTTTAACTTCGTATGGGAGATGCCACGCCCACTTTTCCAATACCGCCCATTTTTGGCACAACTATGCGAATTGATGATAGATGCACTTACACAAAATTTCAGCACTCTAGGTGTCATAGAACTGACAATATTCAATAATAGGTTTTAACTTTGTATGGGAGGTGCTACGCCCCTTTGTCCAATTGGTCAAATTTTTCCATTTCCTTGTATTGTCATCGAAAATGATTAAGTGTGCAAAATTTGAGCAAAATTGGTTGAGAAAAAAGCTTTCAAAAATTGATTTCAAATTTTGTGGCACACAAACATATATAGAAAGTAACCTTATATAAAGCATGGAATAATGTCAAATAGCGATAATTTAATGAGCATTAAAACTAATGTTTTTTCTCATGTATGCCCCATACGTGGTCAATTTCCTCAAAATTTCGTTTCTACCATTTTATAATGGAAAGGAATTTGATTTGAACTGGGATACTGTCCTGGCTCAAGACCATTTTGCTTCTATATTTAATAGAATACAAATTTATTTACAAATGGCATGGTAACATTTTTATATTATTACTTGGCTGCAGACTACCACGATCATGATTTCGACCATGTCAAAAATCTTTTCAAGTGGCTTCGCAGCGACTTCTCAACATCAAACCCGGCCTCTATAAGGAGATGATTCTCACAAACGAACGAGAAGCACAACTTACTTGCCGAATTTGCGTTTAAAAAATCGCACCAAGTAATAAAGTACTAATGCCATCTTACAAGCATCTCATTGAGTTGCATATGTAAGTATGTGTATATGCAGGTATAGTTACCCAGCAATACTTCTGCCGTGCCAACGCACATTTGTTTTAGTTTTTTCGTTTGTATTTTTTTGGTCTTATATACCCACCATTCCACAGTATTACCGGCTGATTGGATGCTGTCGACATTAGATAGAAGTGCACTACCATATTAGAAAAATTGCGATGCTTCATTATTATAACATTAATGGTCTTCTACTATTTAAAATTTTAAATTAGAATCTACTAAAAGTAGAGATTATTATTTCAAATTTCAGGTTTCATTGGAATGGTTGAACTTTGTCATTTAATAATGAAACACAATATCATTCATATGACTACCACGACTCGCTCGGTAGTAACTCATCCAATAAACCCAATTGTTCACTACAGCCCAAAATTCACGCCAAAGTCGTTGTGGATACATTGGCTTATCATTAGTCACGAGTAGAGATGTGCGCGTGAGTGATTATTGGCTCACGTTCACGCACGCTCACGAAAGAAAAGAATTGAATCACGCCGAAAATTTTTTCGTTCCTCACGTTCGCGCACGCTCCCGTGAGTAAAATAAATTTTGCTCACGATCACGCGTGAATCACGTCATTCACGCAATTCACGTGAGTCGCGCCCATCTCTAGTCACGAGTGAGTTCTCTGAACACCATATGCGGCAATTTTGCTTATTGACAAAGCAGCCGAGATGAAAATGAGCTTCATGAAGAACTGAATGTCGAACACTTCTCGAAAATTTCTTACAGTTTACGTTAAAGACTCACTACTATGGAGTAAGTTTTTAATATTTCCCAATCTTGTTCGAGCGTATAGCGTCCCAATTTGCAAATGTCAAACATAATCCTGAAAATAGAACATATAATAAATTTTATTTTTCCTTTCAAATTCAAAGTAATCGGTAGTTCAAATTTAAAATGTTAAATGGCTCACCCTTTATATGAAAACATTTCACTACTGAACTATCTTTTGCCTATAACAATTTTTAAAGAAATTTTTATTTAATACAATAGCATTATTATTTGATCTTATGAACAAATTTTATGGAACATGTCCTTTTACACTGTGCGACTGTCCAAAAACTCTAGGAAAATGAAACTATTTATACACTCCCCGAGAGTATTACGTCTTTGTGCATTGTTTGTAACACCCACAAGGAATCGAGATAGACCCATTGTTAATTATCAATTTAGAATCACTTTTTGATCGATTCAGCAATGTCCGTCTGTCTCTCCATCCATTCTTTTAATCAGAGTACAGGTCGCAATTGTAGCCAGAACCAAATGAAAGTTTGCACAACGAAGTTTTTCGGGATAAGGAAGAACGCTATTTAATTTGAAAAAAAAAAATCGGTTTAGAATTAGATGTAGCCCCCATACGAATTTCACTCCCGATTTAAGCCTTTTCACCTTAGATAACATATATTTTAACATATGTTTTTCAATATTGACAAAACATCTTATATTTCAACTAGAAACACCTGTGGTAAAAATGGGTCAGATCGGTTCAGATTTATATATAGCTCCCATATAAATTATGCTCCCAATTTGAGTCTTTCCGCTCTACATCTTTTTCAATTGTAATTCAAAAGACATCACTTGAAATTCAATAGACACCAGTTGAAATTCAAAAGACACTAGTTGAAATTCAAAAATTCCATTTTCAATTCAAAAAATATCACTTGAAATACAAAAATTCCATTTGAAATTTAAAAAATGTCAATTGAAATTCAAAACTCTTGAACTTGTAATTCAAAAGACAACATTTGAAATTCAAAAAGTCGTCATTTGTAACTCAAAAGACATCATTTGAAATTCAAAAGAGATCATTTGAAATACAAAACTCTTCATTTGTAATTCAAAACTCGTCATAAGTAATTCAAAAGACACCATTTGAAATTCAAAAGTTTTCATTTGAAATTAAAAAATTATTCGATTTGTAATTCAAAAATTATTCCATTTGCAATTAAAAAAGGGTAAACAAAATTATTTAAGCAAAATATACATTAGGTTGGGTAGCATTTATTTATTTCTGTAAACTTTAATATTCTGCTGTTAAGAAAACAGATTTACGTACCTCCCACACAAATAATCCAACCCTAAGTAAAATGCAAGTCATTATAAATTATATGCAGATGCTCCCTGAGCTGGTGAAGGTTATAAACAATATATGAATTTACCGACATTTTACATCATTATAATTATTAGTTGCTTATCATTTTATTAAATCTGTTTCCAAAACTGCAGAATATCCAAATTTGCAGAAAAAATAAATGCTACCCCACCTAATGTATATTTTTCTTAAATAAGTTTGTTTACATTTTTGAATTACAAATGGCGAGTTTTGTATTTCAAATGATGAGTTTTGAATTTCAAATGATATTTTTTGAATTTCAATTGATATTTTCTGGATTTCAAATGGAATTATTCAATTTTAAATGGTGTCTTTTGAATTATACTTGAAAATGGTGTAGAAAGCACATATTATATTATATTGTCTTCAACTTTCAAATTTCGCTACCGATTTTACTTTTTCTGCTCTAGAAACCACATATTTTAACAGATCTTCTTCAACTTTGTCAAAATATCTTATATTTCCACTAGAAGCACCCATTGTGAAAATGGGTCAGATCGGTTCGGATTTTTATATAGCACCCACACAAATTTCAGTTAATTTTTCAATTTAGTTTGTAACTGTAGGTAGTAAAACAATTTTTTGTTTTTTTTTTTAATCCGTCGGCAACAAAAATCACTAAATATTTTTTTTTTCAAAAAAAAAAAATACTTTTGCTGGCACGAAAAAAATCTGAAAATTTTGTTATGTATTATTTTTAATAGCTAATATTCTAACAAAGAAAACATTGTCTTTGTGTAAAAAATCTATCAGTAAATGTAAAACTTTTGATGACCCTCTTTTGACGCAAAAGAGTTAAACAATCCGAATGGAAGTTACATTAGTTCTGTTTAGACCAAAGTTTATGCCAATTTGGATAAGAGGTGCAGGAAGGGGTGTGTCAATGTCGTCCATATTGCAAGTTAATGCAACGTCTATAAAGACATTACCGAGTGTAAAATTGCAGAGTATTCCGATTATCAGTATATAAGTTATAACAGCTTTAATTTTACGTATTTAAGAGTGATTTGTGTGGGAGGTACTAGAAGTCATAGTTTGTCCGCTTAAAGTGATTATAAAACCGTTGTTATATACCAAAATATAGCTCATTCCAAATATTCGTGTGGAATTACATTGGTTTTAATTTAATATATGAATATGGGCCATTTGCGTGGCAGGTATAAGAAGGGCCGTGGAAATTGCGCCCATCTTCGAACTAATATTAGGAAAAATATTTCCATGTGCAAAGTTTGCATTAATTCATTAACTCCTTCCGAGAAACTGACGGACGGACATTGCTCAAACAAACTTAAAAAGTCATGAAACGAATTTGGTCCAAACATCCCAAGGGTCTTACTTCTACTCTGTGAGTGAGGATATAAAAATCATGTTTATTTCAATTTTTTATTTTTGTACCATCCACCTTAAGATGGAGTGTATATTCATTTTGTCAATCCGTTTGCAACACCTTGAAATATTCATCGGATACCCAATAAACTATATACATTCGTGGTAAGGCTATATAGCAATGTCTGCCTGTCCTTCTGTCTGTTGAAAGAACGCTTGCTTCCGAACGAATTGAGCTAGGAGGTTCACAATTTCCATAAATGTGTCTAATGATTGGTACCAACCAAACATGAAATGAAAATTCGGTGTATGCATTCTTCTGACTGTGAAACATAAAATATATTTTCGATGTTTGTACTTTTATGCGAAAAATGGCGCGAAAGGGGATAAAAGTGGTACCAACCAAACGGCTGCACTTAGAATAGTGAATTTCGGTGTGTACAATGCTATGACTTCATGCCTTTAGGACCAAAATGGGATACAATTAGTACCAAGCAACCGGTGTGGCTAGAATCATGATGAATTCAGTGCTACATTTTTCCAAATTAATCTTTGTAGGGTCAAAATGAAAAACTGTTACCAATCGGCTGTGGCTAGTATTATTCTTGATTTTCCAAAAATAGATCGGATACTTTTCGATCCGACCTAAAAGTTGTAGACGTCATTTAAACATTTCATTAGACCCAATCTCCATTGAAATTGAAATACACCATCACACATAATTCCAATTTCCAAGTAGAATCTGTTACTCTTTGCGCTTAATATGTTTCAACAATAGATTGATTCTGATATGGACTTTAATGAGTTTATTGCCAAGCGTTTTGCAGTCTATCGTTATCACAATTCTCTGTTATTGATTGTTGTAAAAAAGGCTTTTACCGCTTTATCGTCAGCTCTCCAGAAATGCTGATTTAATTTTCTTTGCGAAATTGATTCCATTCGGTTGCTGTTGTTGTGAAACGCAAACGAAAAAGCAAATACGTGATAAAATTTTTGATTACGAAAAATGTGAAATGTTTTTGTAAACTTTGGATAGCAAAGCAAGCACGTGAGCGAGTGTACATATATTTGTTGTGCGCCGAGAGGTGCGATTTGGAGAAATGCTTCTAAGGGAGCATTTCCAATGAAATTTAATTACGTTGTCAGACTTTCAACCTTTAGAACTACAAATGAATATACGCAGGCAATAAATGTTAGTGCAAAATTGGTATTGAATCGTTGCTATGGTGCGCAATGTCGATCACCTTCTGAAGGCCGTTGCAAACTAAATATATAAATCGGATTCAGAGATCTTTTGGTGGTTTGATGAGAATTACATTTTCCGATGGCCGATTAATCAGTCACAAATTGGGCAGATTGTAATTACCAATTGTATTCAATTTGGCTTGTCATTTCATTACGAATGGACCAACGATAGAACACAAAATCAACTGTTTGGCGATGAGGAAAAGGACCAGAAAACACCACGTCAGAGCAAGCCGCTGCGCACAGTGTTACGGCTGCGGCCAAAATCAAGAATTTTCTAATAACTTTACAAATCATCTACGACATCTTCAATTGTAATTCAAAAGACATCATTTGAAGTTCAAAAAATATCAATTGAAATTCAAAAATTCCGTTTGAAATTCAAACAATGTCAAATAAAATTCAAATCTCGTAATTTGTAATTCAAAGACACCATATGAAATTCAAAAGACATAATTTCAAATTCAAAACTCTTCATTTGAAATTCAAAAACGTCATTTGAAATTCAAAACTCGCCAATTCAAAAATGTAAACAAAGCTAAATGTATATCAGGTGGGGTAGCATTTATCTTCCGACACAAATGTACCTATCCTAGTTAAAATTAAATCTTGTATAACTTCTATACAGTTACATTGATTGATTGATTGAAGTTATTGCACTGACTGAAAAACTGTTTTCTAAGCTGGTAAAAGCTTTAAAATATATACGAAATTACAGAAATCTTTATAATTATTTTCTGCTTAAATCTGTTTTCTAAACTGCAGAATATCCAAATTTTCAGAAATAAATAAATGGTACCGAATCTAATATATATTTTGCTTAATAAGTTTTGTTTACATTTTTGAATTTCGAAGGACGAGTTTTGAATTTCAAATGACGAGTTTTGAATTTCAAATGACGAGTTTTGAATTTCAAATGGTGTATTTTGAATTACATACATATGACGAGTTTTGAATTTCAAGTGATATTTTTTGAATTTCAAATGTAATTTTTAAATTTCAACTGTTGTTTTTTGAATTACAATTGAAAATGGTGTTGTGGAATTTAGTAGAAAACAGTAAAACATTGAAACTTCAAAATATTTTTGAAAAGTAGAAACTGTGACAGCTTAAAGTTTGAATTTTAGGTATCTCAAAAGCAATAATTGTATAACACAATACTCAATATTTAAATGATTCAAGGAAGAAAACGTCAGTCGGCTAAACCGACTTATATATACTAGGCTGGGTCGCGGTCCATACAAATGGAAAAACAGTTTCCAGTCACCCCACGAAAATAAAGTTTGGATTGTTTAATGATGATTTGCAAAAAAAATTTGCAAGCCGTCTGTGAGCTAAACGCTCCTGAAAATCATGTTTTTCCCGTGTATTTTTTTTGTGCAGCATTTTTGTCGAAATTTTTTCTGAAATAAAAGAAATTTAAATATAAATTTTGATTATTGTCTTAGAGTAACTTATTGGTTGAATTATTGGGCCTTTATGGTAATTGTATGTGTTTTTCATAGTGACAACTGAATATTTTTTGTATTTGGTGTAAGTGTTAGTAAAAAAAGAAATAGCGTATTTATAAAAAAGAAATAGCGGCAGTCAATACCTATTGAATTATGCCTAAATTATGAACATTGAAAGGAAATTAACGACGCAGCGTTCATTTTTAAAAAATGAGTTTGCATATTTTGGCTCCGAAAATCCATCTCAGTATTAAATTATTTCACAAATATGGAGTCAGTGACATAATTTTTCTTCCGATATTCATCATTTTTGCATCCTTCGAAAGGTATTGATTCCTTCTATTTATTTTCCATAACAGTTTTTACAGCATATTTCCCAGAAATGCTAGTTTTTAGCTGTCAATTTGAGCAAGAAGTTACTGGACTTCGTTTTAATTATTTTCGGTGCAATTAATTAAGCCCTATATATTGGGCAGGAACGTCCGTTAATAGATTTTTTTATTGTTTTAGGAAAAACCCGAAAAAAACGGTCCGACCGGTTTTTTCTAAAATTGAAAACCGGGTAACCGGTTTTTTAAAATCACAGTTTACAAAAAACCCGAAACCCACACATTGCTAAAAAACGGGTTTTTGATCACTCTATTTGACTCTTCCCTTTTTGGAATTCTTGAACGATTTCCAAATTAACGCTGCTACACAATATTTTAAGTTTTCAGTTCGACACGCTTTTACGAATATGTAACTAAGCGATGAAATCAAACGGCTTAGTAATGAATGGCAAGAAGTGACTTTATAAATACAAATATTTAAAAATAATAGTTTAGAGTAATAGTTCAAAATTAAAATGAGAAAAAACGACCACAATAACAAAGAAATATCTCTCTTAGTATGAAATCCCACTAACAGTGGTAAAGCAATTTGAAAAATCTCACTTATTTAGGTCCGCAATGAAAGTGAAATCCTAGTCATAAACGTAAACAAGTTAACTATCCCATAAATTTTGAATATCCAAAAAATGCAATCCCACTTATAGAGTTTTTTGTTTGAAGCGTGCAGGGACCACCCAAAACATTTCACTAATAGAGGATTCCCACTTATCCAGGATCGACTGTAATTGAAAATATCCAATACATTGAATTAAAAAATTTTGTGGAAACACGTAAAAATTACGAGAATCAGGCAAAAATTAGAATCGCGCACATTTACGCAAGAAGATTTTATTTTTTGATTTTTTTAATATAAACTAATATTTCTCACAATCACGATTGAATCACGTGATTCATGCAATTCAGTCGCGCCCATCTCTAATAGCTGTGAACCTTTAAAAATTAGTAGCAGTATCAGAAAATGTCATCGGTCTCACATCAAGCTCCAAGCGAAGCTATTTAATATCCTGCTTGTCTACATAAGACAGGAGTACACATTATTTTTCTGTTGATTTGTTAAAAAATTTACATACAGCCTGAAACATGAATATATTTGATTAGATCTCTAATATTGGATATTTCCTTAATGTCGCCAAGTGATTAATCTGGTACTTTTTCGATATATTAAGGATTCTTGGATATTTCTCAAATATCAGAATTGTGGAAATTGAAATCAGCTCGGTCCAGTTGGCATAAAGATAAAACTATTTGCAGATGTTATCGGTTCTGCGACCAACTGCGTAATAATGGTATTTTAAGTTTGGTTGTTCGTACATATGACCAGGGATCCATATAACGGTGACTGATAGGGTTGCCCAGTCAGAACAGATCCTCATTGAACAGATATAAGAGAGTTGAGACTGCTACAAAAATTTCTATCCGACCCGTTGAGCCTGAAGAGGAAAGTTGCCCAGTCTGGACAGATCCTCATTGAAAAGATATAAGCGAGTTGAGACTGCTACAAATATTTCTATCCGACCCGTTGAGCCTGAAGAGGAAAGTTTACCCATGCTCAGTAAAATGAGTCTCCCCTACACTAAAAGAATTTTCCTTCATAATATTTATGAAGCTATTTCATAAAAGGGTATTCATAAATTTAGTGAATTGTTTCTTAATATGTATGAAAAATTCATAAATAAAATGAAATGTTTCATACAATTTTTTCATAAAAATTTCATATTTCATAAAACAAAATTGTGAAACTTAGTTTCATAAGATCAAAGAAAGATTTCATTGTATTAAACAAACAATTCTTGAAGATTATGAAATATGTCATAACCAATAAAATATTTGTGTTATGAAATGTCTTCATAAATATAATGAAGGATTTCATAGTTTCTATGAAATAACTTACAATTACATTTTAAGTGTAGCGACTTTATTCGGTTGAATGATGAACTGCATTTCATAGAGTCTAAGAAATGTTTCATGCTTTATGAAAGATGTTTCATACAGTTTATGAAGTGTTTCTTTGGCAACTTTTTTCACTGAGGATAAGACAAAAACATAAATATTGTATAGATAATTCTTTCAGTGTATCCCCCTCCTTTCTTGCAGATAATTTAACCTAAATGGCTTTTTAGGAGTGCTGTAATCGGATGACGTTGGAAGTAGTTGGAGATATTTTTGAGAATGCGAGCGTAATCTTCTGTTCCACGATCCGGTAGCAGTCAATTGAGATGCATGTTATGATGTGAATGTCAATAGGGAGACAGCATAGCATTGACATTGATCACTCTTCCACCAAAAAGAAATCCTTCGAAGAACAGTGCGCTAATCAAATTTTACTTCAAAACCGTAACGTTTGCTTTAAAAATGGTTCCAATGTTGCCGTTTAATGGATATTTGAATTAACCGTTGCATAACCTTCTCAAAATCCACACCACTATCAATTACACCGTATAGATTTCTCCGATATTATTGTAATAGTTAATAACTTAATTACATTTATCGCACTTTATGTGCCCTGAACTGAAACTCTCATAACAAAAGCTTGAGACGAAGCAAAACAAAGCAGGGGACAGAGAACCACCGAGAACAGAAATATTTTCTATTTTCAGACCGTATTTGTGTTTACAAAGTAAAAGTTATAAATTACTCGGACAAGGAACAAAATGAAATTATCGTCAACAACACAAACAAAAACTTTATTTTCAAGAGGTCGATTATGATGGCGGCATAACAACAAACGGATCCCAATGATACGAGAAAAAAAAAACAAAAACAAACTAAACTCAACTCAGCCCAACTATCCAACCGGGCCACATAAAAACATACGGCTGGACGTACAGCGGACGGACACTCCAATACTGGGCGAGGTAAGCAGCCGGTGGGCGGGGGTTGGAAAACAAGGAGGAATCAACGACGACTACGACGGCGGCCAACTAATTTATAGCTTTGCAGCAGCAACTGCGGTAAGTAAAAGTTGTAAAAAATCCCAACGCGAACCAGGAGTAGTCAACAGAAAACACAACAATCGTAGTTATCATTACATTGCCCGATACATGCTCAACTCGAGGGAGAGACGGGTCACAGCGGAAGGTGGGCGGTACATGTACACATCGCTACAGAACAATTCAATCAAATGTTGATTGCAAGGAAATGATTATCATCGATTACTGAACCAACCAGCCGACCGCTACATGGGCTGTCATAAAAACGAACTCAAATATAGTCAAATGAGTTTTTGGACAGAAGAACTGGTGGGAACTGTGTGGCCGGGGGTGAAGGGTGGCAAATGCCGGCAATAAAACATAACACAGTGGTTCAAATTGTGTGGACGTTTGTATCTTTCACAAGCTTGTTGTGCCGAAAATCAGTCATTCTCTGTGATATAAACGGTCCAGAAGGAGAATAGTAGAGTGACCTAGAGAAAATAATTCAATTCCACGTATTGACTCCAAAAGGATGTTTTTCCGACCAGAGGTTGCCATCTCAGCAATGTATGTGTCGTGGTTGTCTATTTTGTCATCATGTGAACAACACTATACTCCGTTCTCTGCTGGGATCCCGAACCATTGCCGTACTAATTAGATCTCCTTCTGTGCCATAACGCTTTCATCCAGGCAGAAATGAAGGCAATAGCAGAGTGAAATGGTTAAATGGGGAAGGCGGAGTCGGGAATGTGAGAATCTACCCAAATAGACAAGCTGCGATCAAGACGATCACTAAACCAACGTGAAGTCACGTACCACTTTGGAATGGACGCTGTATAATCGAAGGTAACGAGAGGCTGGCTAGAAGAGGATCAGGTCAGATCAGAAGAGGATAGATAAGAAATGGACAACATTAGCCCATATGATAACCCGGAACTCATTCACGGTAGGCGGCACAACCAAAGTCTTATCAGGCGGGCCCAATGAGAGTGAAACCAGATCAGACGGATCAGAATAAAATCGCACGCGGCGCATCTAGGCTTCATGTGGCGTACGAACTCGGATGAGTTTAGAACATGGAGGGAAGGCACTAAAACGATGGAACACTTCCTTTGTCATTGCCCTGCCTCTTCGAGGCTAAAAACCCGTCACCTTTTGCGGTCGATATTACCTAACCTGAAGCACCTCAGAGGATGGATACAATTAAAGAAGTTCTTGATCGATACAGAATTCCCAAAACAGGGAAAATTAGTCACTCTGCTTTCTCCCTTCGCACAACAGGCCAACTTGCTGGCCTAGGTGTATGAGTCACCCTCAACCGCAACGAATGACGAGACTTCTCTTTTTAAACCTAACCATACCTAATATAAGATAAGGTTTGGTATAATATAATAATATAAAAAGGACGAGCTACCCTTCTTTCACTTGACAGATCTCAATTTCAGTATTGACGGGACACTGCTTAATATGTACACATGCACAGAGGCTGGATATCGAGTCAAACGACTTTTGTAGGAGTTGTGGGGGATGAGTAGGAGATTGAGAGAGTTGAACACCTTCTCTGTCCAACTATGGCTAATAGACGTCTGGTGACACTGGGTCCTGCTTTCTTTGAGAGTCAGTATAGACGTCGGAAAGATACCATGTTTCCTGAGTAGCATAGGTTGGTCCGATGAGGGATGTAAAAGCTCGTGGTAACACGGTCTAAGTGAGTCACATATTTACTTTGTGGATGCCACCACAACCTAACCTAGTAGATGACTTGCTCTTGCCTCGCCCAAATCGGGATGTATGGTGATAACTCGTTGAAGCATGATGGGGAAATTGTAACGAAATCAGTCCTACGATTCGCTGTCATCGCCAACGGTCTACGACACTTCACAACTAGAGCGGATAATGGACCATTTTTTCAATCTTCCCCCTTCTGTGATCAATGAGAAAACCAAAAAAGTGATGGTTACAATGTACTGTGTAATGCTCAAACAAGAAATTTAAGTCCCGTAGATTTCAACAGGGAGCTCCTGAATGAGTAATGATATCTCCATCAATGTTTAACTTCTGCCTTTCTGTATTTCCAATCCACATTGTGGATTTGAAATTGTTGTTATCTGATCATGTTATCTGCACTTCTAGAAATGTTAAAATATCAGGGAATTCATAGCTGTCCGATGAGTTGGGTTGTCCAAAAAGTACATGTCTATTTGTCGAGTTCTTATCAGGCATAGTTTCGGACATTTTCATAGTATGTAGAGAGCCATCTCATCCTATTCCCCATTTAGACAGATTCTACATAATAGTGTCAGTCGACTATATTTATTGTCAAAGGACTCTGGCACGTTAGTGCTCTTTCATTCTACTACGGAAGTAGGAGTCCCTACGGATTCCATGAGCCCAGGCATCCGACTAGTATCACTCCTGATTGTATAGGTTATCGTAGAGGTATAGATGTCCGATGTCAATGATCGCTCAAGACAAGCGATTGGTAAGCAATTATGCTATTAACTTTGAATTCGCTTCGGCTTCGAATTCGCTCAATCCTCATCACTTCTTTCAATACCGCTAAAGCAAAAATATTTATTCTTTTCCAGTTATCCCTAAGTCTAGTATAAATAGAAACATCTTTTGCGGACCTGGAATCTGAACAGCACGGAACATCTGGCGCTGTAGAAGTGTAGGTGCCCACACAGTTTGTACACGTAGGCGAGCTATCAGATATTTCCTGAAACACCCATCTATATATATAACAAGTAAGGAAAGGCTAAAGTCGGGCGGGGCCGGCTATATAATACCCTACATCACTCCCTGCGTATGTACCTCGCTTTGATTACTAAACCCAGGTATTTCATGAGAGCAATTTTATATAGTTCATATAAATAATACGGTTACTATAAATTAATCTCTAGTCATATTTAACGTATATGGTTAATAATATGGTAATTGATCCACTTATCCGACAGACAAATACAAATTATACAGTAGTAATAGGATAAATCGGACCGACATTTCAAAAGGGGGTCTATAACAACATTTTGGGCCTGGTCCAAAACATGGAATATCCGATGTAAGATGTAGTTTCTGGAGCTTTAGTAGATCAGAATGGGGCCCCATTTGGATTATACCAAAGTATGGACATATGGGCATCTCCCAAACAAGTAAGGAATGGTTAAGGAAGGACGGACTTTCTATCTCATTACAATTCAATTCGGTAAAAAAATGAAATCGGGAAGGATTTTTGTATCATGTAAATCAATGTATTTGACAAAAAATGTTGAATCGGAAATGACATTTGTATGGGGTTATATTGAAAGCTGGAACGATGTGACCCGCTTTCACCATGTATGTTTATTGGTGAAATATAATATGTAAAGTTTAGCCCAAATCGGATAAACATTCGTGAGCAACATTTTTATGAGGGCTATATCTAAATCTGAACCGATCTTACCCACTTTCACCATAGGTTTTTTATTTGAACTATAAGATGTTGTGCCAATTTTAAATAAAAACGTGTACAATATGTGGATTTTAGAGCGGAAAAAGTCAAATCAGGAGCGACATTTGTATGCGGGCTATATCTAAATCTGAACCGACCTTACCCACTTTCACCATAGGTGATTTAATTTCGATTATAAAATGTTGTGCCAATTTTAGAGAAAATCGGGTACAATATGTGGTTTCTAAAGTGGAAACAGTGAAATCGGGAGCGACATTTGTATGGGGGCTAAATCTAAATCTGAACCGATCTAACCCTCTTTCGCCAAAGGTATTTCTAGTTTCATTATAAGGTGTTAAACCAAATTTGAAGAAAATCGGGTACTATATGTGCTCTATAGGGCGGAAAAAGTCAAATCGGGGGCGACATTTGTATGGGGGCTATATCTAAATCTGAACCGATTTTCTCCAAATTCAATACCAATCGTCCTTGGCCAAAAAAATAACTTCTGCAAAATTTCATGCAAATTGAGTGCGAACAAGCTTATATGGACAGCAGACGGACGGACAGACAGACATCGTTAAATCGACTCAGCTGGTGATTCTAAGTCGATCGGTATACTTAAAGGTGGGTCCAGCTCGCTTATTTCTTGGTGTTACAAACATTTGGCGCGAAACTAACTTATAATACCCTAGTCCACGAAGTGGTGTTGGGTATAAAAATGAATCTGTGTTTGTTTGTTCTTTATAGCAGCCTAAACTACTGGACCGATCTTCTTGAAATTTTCACAGTATGTTCATGCTGAACCGGTGGTGCAAATAGGCTATATAATTTTTTTAAATTTTCAGTGGGCGTGGCACTTCCCACACAAACTGGGGATTTATTCTTTTTTTATAAATTAGCATATGCTGAATACTGTTGCAGGTAGAGTCTTGAATTTTTGTGAAAGTTCACTAATTATTTGTTTGTACAGTTGTGCCAAAAATGGGCGGTATTGGAAGAGTGGGCGTGACATCTCCCACACGAAGTTAAAACCCATTTTCGAATATATTCCGTTCTATGACAGATACAATACTGAAATTTGGTCTGAGTGCATCCAGCATCAATGTGCGTAGCTGTGCCAAAAATGGGCGGTATTAGAAAAGTGGGCGTGGCACCTCCCATACGATGTTAAAACCTATTATCGAATATATTCAGTTCTATGACAGCTAGAGTGCTGAAATTTTGTCTGAGAGCATCAATGTTCGTAGCTGTGCCTAAAATGGGCGGTAAAGGAAAAGTGGGCGTGGCACCTCACATACGAAGTTAAGACCTATTATCGAATATATTCAGTTCTATGACACCTAGAGTGCTGAAATTTTGTGTGAGTTCATCCAGTGTAAATAGTTGTACAAAAATGGGCGGGAAGTGGTGGTTTATCTCGCTATACCTATCGCGTCTCGTTTCGTACATAAGGATGGATTGACAGCATCCCTTCTACCATAAATGATGCATCTTCCGATATAGTGCGGAAACCACTTAAAGTTCAGTCGATTATCGTTATCAGCTTCTTTCTGTTCTTCATAATCGCTAGATCAGCGACCCAGACTGGCTATGCATATAGTATAAGCTCTGTACCCCATGTACTTGACATGATTCGTGAAGATGAGCCTGTTGTCTATTATCACTCCAAGATATTTCAGGGTACTCTTAGATCTTATCGTGTGGCCACTAGGGGTGGGATAGTGCATGAATTTTCGATTTGGATATGCTGGAACCCCCTATTTTGTGAGGTTCGGAAAAAAATGAATGAACCAAAAAATGGGGTGGTGGGGTGAGTGTACGAGGGTCCTCACCGGGGTCAAAGTTGAGGGAAAAGTGGGTAAAAATACACAAAAATTCCCAAAACTGCCTCGGAGTCATACCCCAGAGGAGTTAAATGTAAGACCCCCATTAACTCACTCTCAATTTTTTTTATTTTTTATAATTTTTGTTATGACAGTAAGGCCCAAATCTGCCCTGGAGTCGCTCCTACCTGGGTTAAATGTAAGACCGACCTCCAACAAACTTACCTCCTATCCCCACTCTTTAACGGGGCTCCCATACAAAAACAATTTTTTTATCAAGTTTGCTGCCACCACTCTAACTGCCCCAAGGAGGCCCTTAGTGGAGTCAAATGTATGAGCAACCCACAATATTTGTTCAGCCCCAATTTTTTCTCAGAACATACCTACCCTCTATCTTCAACCCTTAAGGTGGTCCCCATACATTTGCCTTTTTTTATGAAAGAAAAAGTTCATTTCATATCGAATGCCTGCAAAAACTGTCTCACAGAACTGCCAGCTTCTTTCGATAGACACGATATCCTCTTTTCTTTACACATTCCTAGTGGCATAACAATTCCAATATTATTGTCTAAACCACTGTGCAACACGAGTACCAGTTTGATTGAATGATGGATATGAGTGCACGAACATGAGCTGAACGAACAACTAATGCTGGATCATAAAACTTTTCTTGGACACTAATCGTTTTGCCGACACTATGTTGAAAGCAGCAAATTGAAAATGAAAGCGATCACGCACATCCACTAACATTCTTTGCTAAAATACATACTGAGTTAACTAATAAAAAACACCTAAAAATAGATTTATGCTGCAGCATAGATGGTATATCAAAAAGCTACACTGCTGTAATTATAAATAGAGTTTTAAGTAGTCAAAATCCTAGGCGTGTAGCTGTAATACTTCAGTTTACATTTCTAATTTGTCCTTCGTTATCCTACCAAAAATGTGAAAATTCTATTTAAATCCATTTGCGTTTCAGCTAACGAAGCAAACATCTAATTTCCCATACATCGATGTTTTCTCTTGATTTTTTTTGTAGAACGATCGATCTCTGTATAAATGAAATGTATGACCGACCGACCGACCGTACGTACGACAATGTTACTGGCATTTTCCCCCCGTACGATAAGATAAGCCGAAGCCGCAGCCAAATGAAGAAGAAATAACGACGACATGCGGCGAAAAACGTACTAAAATGTGGCATATACATACGTTGGGACGTTTTGGAATATGTCGTTTTAAGGGACACACCGAACGGTGTATCTGTGTGGCAGTTGTATTGGAGGTGGTGGTGTTGGTTGGAGGGCCATAAAGAGCCACTAAATCAATAGAGTGAGTGAAGTAAGAGGTTGTAAATAATTCATTTACAACTTTTACTATTTGTTAGGTATTGTGTGAATGTCCGTCCACCCGTCCGTCTGTCCAGTCGCCTGTTCAATGTGCTCCTCTGCGGTTGGTGTGGTGTGTACCTACGAGTAGTTCGCCATATACTGCAAGACCATCCGTAGTATGCGGCAGTGGCGGTCTGGTGTTGTGTTGTAGCTGCCAAATGGTAGGTATTTTTCTAGATTTGACTAACTGGAAGTTCTATTGATTTGCAGAGGCGTAGATCATACTTCTCCTACAAAAAAGATGGTTTGTGAATATCACATGAAATATTTAAAAAGGTTTTGGTTGAATTTAAGGATACACTGGGCGGCAGACCTTCTGTAGACCAAAACAAGGTTTTATATGGCCACTCACATTCTCTGCAACGTCAATTAGTGTCTTAATGCACTGTTTGAATTAAAGATTTGGATGTCGACGCACCTCGTTCCTTGGACAAAAATCAGAAATATGTGATGGCTCAAATAATGGTCAAGCCAATAGTTGTGAAACGCTACACAGGAGTATTCTCTGAATTTATTTTTCGTACTATTTATACACTCCACGAGAGTATTATGTCTTTGTGCATTTGTTTGTAACACCCCAAAAGGAAACGAGATAGACCCATTGTTAATTATACCGATCGACTTAGAATCACTTTTTGAATCGATTTAACAATGTCCGTCTGTCTGTCCATCTATTGTTGCGATACAGGTCGCAATTGTAGCACAACGAAGTTTTTCGGGACAAGGACGAACGCTATTTAATTTGAAGAAAATCGGTTCAGATTTAGATATAGCCACCATACGCACTCAGAAAAAAAGCATTCTTAAATCTGAGTAAAATCCATACTCCAATTTAGTTTAACAATTTTACTCCAGATTAGGTAAAATTTCCTTACGAGAAGGAAAGTTAAATAGATATGAGTACATTTTCCTTATTTCAAAGCCAGAAAAAATAGTACATATACTCAAAATTGTGTAATAAATTTACTTAAAAACTTTTTTTTGGATCTAGTAAAAACTTCTTACAATTAAGTATATTCATACTTATGCGGAAGAAAATTTACTAGCGTTTAAGAAAGAAAATAATGCAGAATTTTTTTGTATGTAAAAATTCAAGTTAGGATGTTTTTACTTAAAAATGTGTTTAGTACTTCAAATAAAGTAAATAAATGTAATTAAATTTATGCCATGTTCCTCATACATTCAAGTATAAATGAACTTATAAAAAATACTTTAGAGTGTTTAGAAAAATACATGAATAGTAGTCTAAGAAGCAATTCTCGTTCGTTAGCCGAGACTTTCTTCATAAGTAATTCAAATATTATTCTAACCAATCACTGCGAACGCGCCTACCTAGCCTCCGCAGCAGTCATGGTGAAATATCTCAACTCTTTATGGTATAAGTAAGATGAAACGTTTGAGAACTATACCATGTTGTCATTTTTCATATATGTGTTGCATACTCTGAAGCGAAAAAATTTATTTCAATTATCAAGTATAGTCGTAGTCAGGCTGAGTACAAATTTACTTGAATTAAGGAAAAAAATTCCGAAAAAATGTTTGCCTTAGCGCTATATGAAGTTCAATTTTCCTCAGTTTTAGTACATATTTACTTAATCCGTGGTATACTTTTTTCTGAGTGCGAATTTCACTCCCGATTTGAAATTTTTCGCCCTAGATATCACATATTACAACAGGCAAAACATCTTGTATTTCAACTAGAAACACCTGTGGTGAAAATGTATTAGATCGGTTCAGATTTATATATAGCTCCCATTCAAATTTCGCTCTCGATTTGACTTTTTCTGGTCTAGAAACCACATATTTTTAAAGATCCTCTTCAAATGTTGCAAAATATCTTATATTTCCACTAGAAACACTCATAGTGAATATAGGTCAGATCGGTTCAGATTTATATATCGCTCCCATACAAATTTCGCTCCCAATTTGACTTTTTCCGCTCTAGAAACAACATATTTTATCAGATTGTTTCCTCAGAATTGTTAATTTTCCCATTCAAAGTTTCTACAAGTTCTCTTGTCGATGTTAAAGCCACAAAGTTTTTTTAGTTTCAGTTTCGATAACAAAGGTTATAAAAACATCCCTATTTTTTTATCCAAATGAGCTCAAAATAATAAAAAATAAAAAATCCAGTTTTGACCAATCTTCAAATGTGTGGTTGGAGATCGATTATATTGAATGGGTAACATTAGAAGGTGTGGTCCAATTATTTCCAATATTTTTACTTACCGCCAAATTTGTACATTTTGGTTCCAAATTCCGTTTACTTGCGACTACTCATTCTATTCAATGTAGGTGTACGAAGCAATGTGCGACGTGGTTAGGTTTGCAGACTATTAGGTTTCGAGTATTGGCGAGCTAATTGACTTGCCCAAATCAATCATCAGGGATGATGAAAGAAGAATTTGGATTGTGCGCCGATATCACACATTGAAGTTTGTCATTTCCGCCCCAAAATCCGTCGTAGAAAATGTTTCGTCAGAAGAAGGATTTCCCATTCAGGTACCTCAATTCAGACGCAGGGAACTATTGCAGCTATAACTGCTTCCATACAAATAAAATCAATGTGTGTCTGTATGTATGCTGTATGTCGCTTGAAAATTCTAATGTAGCAAACTTCTGGACAGGAAATGGTTCCAGTATATAAAGGGTGAGTATTTCTTTTTGGCAACACTGGTTTCAACAGCTGACGCACGTTTCGTGATTTGTTTCACTGTCAAACATATTCAGTTTGGTCTATAATTTAACCACGAATCGTCTTACAAACGAACAACGCTTGCAAATTATTGAATTTTATTATCAAAATGCGTGCTCTGTTAAGAAAGTTCATCGCGCGCTTCCATTTTATGGTCAGTTTAATCGACCCACTGAAGAGGCTATTCGGGCTATTGTGACTAAATTTCGTACCAAATTTACATTGTTGGACATTAAACCACCAACACGCTTACGTAGAGTGCGAACTGAAGAAAATGTCGCAGCTGTATCGGCCAGTGTTAATGATGACCATCAATTATCGATTCGTCGCCGTTCGCAGCAATTGGGCCTCTGTTACTCAAAAACGTGGAAATGCCAAAATTGGACTAAGCGGATGGACCATTTGAGGCGGAGTCAAGGTCAACATTTGCATGAACATTAATTCAATTCAATTAAACAATTTCAAACATTAAATTATATGGACCGTACTATCGATTCAAATAAAGATTTCATGCATTTTTCTGAATTTTATGTGTTTTTATTTGAAAAACTTTCCTATAGCTTTTTAAAAAACACCCTTTACTAGGTCATGATAGGACAAGGGGTGTAGTACCGCACACACAAACTATATTTTAAAACAATCACACGAAGTAGGGAATAGGGAAGAATGAAACCGTGCAACACCGCGTAAAAAAGCCAAAATTGGACTAAGCGGATGGACCATTTGAGGCGCAGTCTAGGTCAACATTTGCATGAAATAATCTTCAAACATTAAATTATATGGACCGTACTATCGATTCAAATAAAGATTTCATGCATTATTCTGAATTTTATGAGTTTTTATTTGAAAAACTTTCCTATAGCTTTTAAAAAATCGCCCTTTACTAGGTCATGATAGGACAAGGGGTGTAGTACCGCACACACAAACTATATTTTAAAACAATCACATGAAGTAGGGAATAGAGAAGAATGAAACTGTGCAACACCGGGTAAAAAAGCTAGTTTCCTTATAAAATCCAAATAACAAGCAAAGTGCAGTCTGGCTGATTTAAGAGCAATATAACTTCCAAATGGATATTCGGAATCAGCTATATTTTGGTATTTAATAAAGTTTCTAAAATCACTTTAAGCTTTCAAAATATGCCCTAATCTACGTAAAATTAAAGCTATAGCTTATATACAGATGATCGGAATACTCTGAAATTTTCCTGTAAATAAGAAAAAATGGAAAACTGAGTACACAGTTCTCCTATTCTCTTGTTCAGCTCCAAAAAGTACTGTCGCACGGTGTAATCACTTTAAATCTGTAAAATATTTATGCTTTTACCACGCCCCTTGTAATAACTCGCGCACAATTGCCCCTTATCCTAGGTAAATCCTTCATAACTTCTATACTGGTGCCTGGAGTCCACTATGACTTGATATTTGATCATGTTTTTACACCATTCACTAAGGTATTATTGGAGAAAAAGTCCCACACAGAATCTAGCACACCTAGCTCCACCAATATAAATGAACACTTCAAGGGTATTTTAAATGACACCGCCGTCGAGATCGTCGGAACCACTAGAAGGGTAAACAAAGAATGGCTTCCCGCATTCTGGAAACTAATTGAAGAAAGACGCCTAGCTGAACAACAACTTTTAAGCAACTCGGATCCATCCATAAGATCCGAACTAGAGAAAACCTATAAACGTATGGATAAGAAGGTGAAGAAACAAGCGAGAAATGATAAAAGAACATTTACAGCAACAGAAGCGGAAGATGCTAACAGACGCGGAGATATGAAGACAGTTTTCGACGTAATACGAAAACTTTCTAACAAGAAATACAATTATCTATAATCTTCCATCCGAATTTTATAAATCGAGCCCAACTATCATCGCTGATCTATTGCACAACATTTTTGAGATCCACAACAGTGGAAAGAAAGCCTTATCTTCAAAATTCCGAAAAAAGGCGATCCAAGGGCATTGCGATTACCCCCCTAGTCTGCAAAATATTCAACAAAATAATACTAAACCGTATCCTGCAACCCTTTGATCAGCTGCTGCGCAAGGAATAAGCAGGATTTTGCCCAAACAGATCAAGTGCCGACCAAATTAACAGTCTCCGACTCATAGTAGAAAAATGCAATGAATTCAACACCACCGTATATCTCACATTTGTCGACTTCGAGAAAGCTTTCGACACAATCGACCGAAATGCCATGTGATCCGCCTTACTAAGTAAAGGAGTACCAGCGAAAATAGTCAACTTAATAAGAGAGCAATACAAAAATGCCAGAGCAAGAGTGGTACACTGCGGACATACGAGCGAGCCTTTCGAAACCCTAACAGGAGTTAAACAAGGATGTCTACTATCACCTCTAATTTTCGTAGTTACGCTCGACACAATTCTGACAGAGATAGCGGACGAGAAAAGGGGCATTCCATGGAGAGTAAACCAACACCTTGAAGACTTGGACTATGCGAACGACATAGTGTTAATCTGACCATATGCAATAAAAAATTAATAAACTAGTAGCAATTGCAACACGAAAAGGTCTCCGAATCAACATAGCAAAAACTAAATCATGCGTCATCAAGGCAACCAAATCCCATCCTTCACCATCAGCAATGGACCCATCGAAAACGTTTCAAGCATTTGCTATTGTGGGAGTATCATAACATCAGATGGAGGCGCAGATAGCAACGTAGATAGCAGAATTCAAAAAGCCAGGGTTGCCTACATAAACTTACGAAACGTATGGATTTCAAATGAACTATCCCCGATGACAAAAATTTCCGTCTACAACGCATGCGTAAAATCCGTACTGCTTTATGGTTCCGAAACATGGTTGGTGAACTCAATAATCAAACGCAAACTACAAAGTTTCACAAACAGGTGCTTGTGAAATATATTAAAAATTTGGTGGCCAAGAATAATCACAAACGAGGAATTAGAGGAGCATTAACAAACCAAGAAGACATCAACACCCAAATAAAGAGGCGCAAACTAAATTGGCTGGGACACACCCTACGAAAACCATACGACGAAATATGCCATGCTACACTCGAATGGAATCCGCAAGGCAGAAAAAGTCGTGGTAGACCTAAAACCACTTGGAGAAGAACAATTCTAAGCTAAACCGGCAAATCTTTCAACGAATTACGATACTTAGCATTAGATAGACAGCAATGGCGATTCTTTGTAAACAATCTATGTTCCTGATGGAATATGGTAATCAATATACTAAGGTATTATGGCTTTGTGCAATTATTTGTAACACCCAGAAGGTAACGAGATAGATCCATCGATTGGTTTAGAATCACTTTCTGGGTCAATTTAGCTATGTGCGTCTCTCTGTCCATCTCTTTTTGTAATCAAAGTACAGGTCGCAATTACCGTTCGATCCTTACGAAAATTTAGTTTTGCAGGCCAGATTTATATATAGCCACCATACAAATTTTGATCAAATTTGGCACAATGCATTATATTGTAACATCTATTGTGGGTTAGATCTGTTCAGATTTATATATAGCTCCTACATATATATTTCGCTCCCGATTTGACGTTTTCGGCTCTCGAAGCCATATTTTGACTGATTTTCATCAAATTTGGCACAACACCTGTTCAAGAGAGTGCTAAAAAATTGACCCAAGCTGTAATGCTATTTATTTCAGCAGGAATGCGAACATAGCGGCGTATGTACACATACACCTGCATATGTTATTGCATTCCCTTTTGTTATGCTGAATTGGATTTGGTTTTGTGTTGTCGCTTGTAGGCAAGGATTTGGTGGGGCTACAAGCAACAGACATCAAAACCAAAACCAGTCTTTTATGATCCGCGAATTCGAGTGCGTGCATTCCTTCTCCCCCCAAAGTGACAAAGTGAAAAAGTGATAAAGTGAATTTCAAAAATAAATTAAGTGAAATATAAAATCTATTGACCCCCAGATGTACATACAAAAAATAAGAAATAATAAACATTGAATTTAAATAATAAACATTGAATTTAAAAACCACAAACATTGAATTTAAAAACACAAGCATTGAATTTAAACAATTACAAAATTGTACAACACAACAAATACACATATAAGTGAAATACATATATCACGGTAACCAAACATAAAACAACAACAACATACTTAAAGACAGTGGAAAAAGGGTTGATGTACGATTGTACATATGTACATATCGACATCGCCAGCCATCTGTTCTTTATAGATAGTGTCAAAAATAAGTACTTACTTATTATAAAATAAAAAACGACCCAAAAATAATTTTGTATCAAAATATAAAAAATGTGTAGAAAAATAATTTGCATATTTAAACGATAATTTTGCTAACTAAAACTAAAGTGTTGCCTAATTCTAAGTTAATCATTTAAAGTTAATTTAAGAATTAGTCTACACATATACAGTATTAAAACAAAAATCTACCTGTTGTAAAATCAGTAGAAAGTCCTAGAATAAAATTAATCCGAGTTAAAACTAACAAAACAAAAAACCCAAATTCTAATTTATTATTGAAAGGCCAAAACGAGTAAAGCTCGTCAATAAACAATTGGTCCTTCGAGCCGGATAGTGTATTGAGAAAAAAAGACCCTGACACATAAAAAAGAAAAGCTAAATTGAGAAAAAAAACCAGTGAACAAAAAAGTGGAATCAAGATAAAATAGCATTTTGATAATAAATCATAGTGGTTACGTGACACATCTTGAAAATTTGAAAAAAGAAAATCATTTTATTTCAATTATTATAATCTCTTTTAAAATCTAGAAAAACAAATATACAAAAAGTGGTATTACGAGCAAACAAAGACACTGTGAGTTTTGAAACAAAACAAGAACAGTTACAAAATACGTTGCATAACGACAAATCACAAAAAATACAAAAGAAGTACATAGAAATTTTGTGAAAAACAAGGTACCGCTACAACGGTACACAACAAACTTCAGCGACAAAAAGTTGCGCCAACTACAGCGTCAGTGACGCCAACCACATCGCGACTTTTCGCCATTTTGGACATCAGCGTTAGCAACAGAAGCCAAGGACGGACACACAGCTAAGACCCGAAGAACGAAAGAGAAGACAACAGCAACCCCAATTACATAAACAGACAACTAAGTAGTGAGTACAAAATTATTAAATTTTATTAAAATTTAAAATTTCTCAGGTCAAAGAGAATAAAGAGTTTGGAAAATAATTTATTTGGTTACAACATTGTGTAGCCACCTTGATATCAAACTCCAAACATGTCTTTATGCTCCTTGACTGATATCAATTTTGTAGAATACATTGAAATTTAATTTTATTAATTAAATTAATTTTCTGCGGGATTTTCTTTGACCCTTTTTCTCATCGTTGACCCTGATCGCTAGCGGGTGCTGTGCTTCACTTTTCGGACGTGCTTTCTTACGTCACAAAATTTGGGTGGGAAATTTTTTAAATTTTTCGAAACTTTCCGGTATCTTTTTTTGGATAATTATTTAAAATTTTCCAAAAATTAAAATTTTAGAAATTTTTTGGTTTTTTGCGTAACAAAAACTTTCCGGTATCTTTTTTTTGGATAATTGTTTAAAATTTTCCAAAGATTAAAATTTTAGAAATTTTTTGGGTTTTTGCGTAACAAAAACTTTCCGGTATCTTTTTTGGATAATTGTTTAAAATTTTCCAAAAATTAAAATTTTAGAAATTTTTTGGTTTTTTGCGTAACAAAAACTTTCCGGTATCTTTTTTGGATAATTGTTTAAAATTTTCCAAAAAGTAAAATTTTAGAAATTTTTTGGTTTTTTGCGTAACAAAAACTTTCCGGTATCTTTTTTTGGATAATTGTTTAAAATTTTCCAAAAATTAAAATTTTAGAATTTTTTTGGGTTTTTTGCGTAACAAAAATTTAAAGCGAAATTTTTAAATTTTTCGAAACTTTCCGGTATCTTTTTTTTTGGATAATTATTTAAAATTTTCCAAAAATTAAAATTTTAGAAATTTTTTGGTTTCTTGCGTAACAAAATTTAATGCGAATTTTTTTAAATTTTTCGAAAATTTTGTGCAAAATTGTTTGAAATTTTCCAAAGATTGAAAATTTTAGAAATTTTTTGGTTTCTTGCGTAACAAAATTTAATGCGAATTTTTTTAAATTTTTCGAAAATTTTGTGGAAAATTGTTTGAAATTTTCCAAAGATTGAAAATTTTAGAAATTTTTTGGTTTCTTGCGTAACAAAATTTAATGCGAATTTTTTTAAATTTTTCGAAACTTTTGTGGATAATTGTTTGAAATTTTCCAAAGATTGAAAATTTTAGAAATTTTTTTGGTTTCTTGCGTAACAAAATTTAATGCGAAATTTTTAAATTTTTCGAAATTTTTTCGGTATTTATTTATTTTTTTTGAGTTTCTATTATTTCTTATTATATTTTCGGGCCATATAAGCGGTGAATATTTTTCTTCCGTTAACTACACTGAGAAAAAATTATATATTAATTGTTGGTAAAAAAGGGAAATATACCGAAATTTTTTTTGGACCCGATTAAATTTTTTTTGGTTTGATTCTACGTGAATTTTGTGATCATGGAAAAAAATTTGTCAGAGAAATTCGCTAACTGCGTGAATGATCTGAAGGATTTTGATAACGTATACTCAGTAACGAAATCTGAGGAAAATATACATGCTCTAGAGGTCCTGAGAGTTGAATTAGAATCTTTGTGGAGCCAGGTAAAGCGGGCTTATTTGGATTGTCGGGACCGAGTACCAGAGGCAGGCGAAGCTCCCATAGATAAACAAAGGCTCCGCAACCATTATAAGGAATCGCTTACAAGTTATAAGCGGGTTTTAAGTTCCATAAACGATGATATTCAAACGATAGAGGATCAACGATCACAGGAAAAACAGGAACGGCAATCGACGGGTCAAAAAACAACAGAAATGGATTTTTCCCCTATATCAAGACTGCCACCCTGCGACACTGACACATTTCATGGGGGTTATAGTTCTTGGCCGACATTTAGGGATTTATTTTCCGCTATTTACATAAAAAATTCCAAACTTAGTAAGGTCGAAAAATTATTCCACTTGAAACAGAAAACCGCAGGCGAAGCTCGTGAAATAATTAGTCACGTGCCCTTGACGCACGATGGATTCGACATAGCATGGAGAAATTTAGTAAACCGATATGAAAATAAACGAATGCAAGTAAACGAGCAATTGAAGACCTTGTTTAACTTACCTTCGGTTTCTTTAGATTCAGGTTCTTCTATACAAAAATTGCAGCGAACAGTGAATAGTTGCATCCAAACCTTGGATACACTTTCCATAGAAACCTCAGGATGGGGACCTATACTTATTTATCTTAGTTCAACGAAACTACCTAGAAATTTTTTGGAAGAGTTTGAAAACACCTTGAGCGATTGCGCTACAATTCCGACTTGGTCAGAATTTGATACCTTTTTGACTCATAAATTCAAGACACTGGAATCGGTCGGGAATATAAAACCCAATTTCTTTAAAAATAATCAGCCTAGATCAGATTATAACAGAAAGGAAAAGAGGGTAAATACGTTTCAGACGAATATAGCATCGAAGTCGCAGGATATGGGGGGAAGAATCAATAATTATACGAATTCAGAAAATGGGCAACGATTAAAAAGAGAACAAAGTTGTCAACTTTGTAAAGCGAATCATCTCTTACGATCGTGCCCAAAGTTTTTGGAAAAGACTATAAATGATCGCATACACTTAGTGAAAATATCTCATCTTTGTTACAATTGTCTCTTACCGGGTCATGGGGTCGGAACTTGCAGAAATAATGGCAAATGCAGGAAATGTGAGAGTAAACACAACACTTTGTTACATAAGGGTAGTGAACCTAATTCATCAACATTTGAGTCACATCGCGACGATGCACGACCTAGTACCAGTGCAGCGGCGCTAACAACATTAGTACAGTCCACACCTACTTTAGAAACTCCTAGTATCACAACCCTGACCCTACAAGAGCGTATACCGTTTTCGCAACAAAATCCTAAGGACACCTTGTTATTCACTGCGGTTGTTCAAATAAAATCAAGGGGACAAAGGTATGATGCCCGGGCGATCATTGACCCGGGTTCACAGTCCACCTTCATTTCAGATAAGATAAAGAACAAATTGAATTTACCAACAAAACGAAATCTTGTTCATGTGACAGGTTTAAGTCAAGCGGTATCTGAGACGTCTACTAGGGCTTGTCTTTTTAATCTTTGTTCACGGGTCAATCCTGATTTTGAATTAGAAGTATGGGCACCGGTTTTGAAGACCCTTCCTTCGAATTTACCAATACACACTTTAGATATGACTCAACATAAGGAGGCTGCTCGACTGGAACTAGCTGACCCCCGATTTTATGAAAGCCGACCCATCGATCTTCTTATTGGACTTGATATAGGACCCTTGATATATACGCTGGAAGCTCCTATGCGATCCATTGGATCTCTATTAGCGCAAAGCACAGTATTTGGATGGATCGTTGGCGGGCCTATTAGTCAAAATTATCAATCTGAGGGTCGAATTTCACTTTGCAGCACTGTTTCTATTGAAAAAGTTCTCACACGTTTTTGGGAGGTGGAGGAGACCCCAAAAAGAGTTTTGAGGTCGGAGGCTGACACTTTTTGTGAGACGAATTTTAAACAAACGACTCGGCGCAATGAAAATGGGAGATACGTAGTTACTTTGCCATTCAAATCTTGTGAAGAATTGGGGTTGTCTAGGAATATAGCAATGGCGCAATTCCATAGGATGGAAAAGAAGCTGCAGAAGGCGCCTGAAATCAAGGCACAGTACGATACATCCATTATGGAATACTTAGAGTTAGGACATATGAAAAGAATAAACCAACATGATATAGGAAAGACCCCACACTATTATTTACCTCATCATGCTGTCATTAAGCCAGATCGGGTAACCACGAAACTTAGGGTTGTTTTTAATGCATCCAGCCCCTCTTCAAATAAAAAAAGTCTTAACGACATTCTACATCAAGGGCCAATACTTCAACAAGACTTAGTGCTACAAATTTTGAAATGGAGATTTTTTCGATATGTTTTTAATGCGGATGTTACAAAAATGTACCGCCAAATATTGATAGACCCAAGTCAAGCTCCATTTCAGAGGATTCTCTTTAGAAAGTCGCCGAACGAACCTGTGGAAGATTTTGAACTTTTGACGGTAACGTTTGGAGTTAATTGCGCGCCGTTCCTCGCCATTAGGACACTTCTGCAACTTGCTGAAGATGTCAAAGACTCGTACCCCCTGGCCGCAGATATTATTAAACAAAATTTGTATGTTGATGATGTGTTGGCGGGAGCACATACGGTTGAGGAGGCAGTCATAGCAAGAAAACAACTAGTAGCGGCCCTGAACTCAGCAGGGTTCGAGCTTAGGAAATGGACTTCGAATGACCCACACGTACTTCAGGACCTACCTCCAGACACACTTCTTCCAGTCAATTGGTTAGATCTATCTGAGGGATCATCGACAAAGACACTAGGAATCCGTTGGAATATTTCCAGTGATTCGTTCACTTTTGCTTCACCTCCCATTGATGAAAAAATAACACACACGAAAAGATTAGTACTTTCTACGATTGCTAAGTATTTCGATCCTTGTGGATGGCTGGCTCCAGTCATATTGATAGCGAAGTTAGTCATGCAGCAGGTCTGGCTAGATCAAATCGATTGGGATGATAGTTTGAAACCAATTACTAATATTAATTGGCAAAACTTTATAAAAACTTGTCCATCAATTGATACTGTGTCCGTTCCTCGATGGGTACAGTTCAGTCCTTCTAGTTCAATAGAAATTCATGGTTTTTGCGACGCGTCTGAGAGGGCCTATGCTGCTACGTTATACGTTCGGGTACATCATACGAATAATAGTACAGACACTTTTCTCCTGGCAGCTAAAACAAGAGTAGCTCCAATTAAGAAAATTTCATTACCCCGATTAGAGTTGTGTGGAGCGGTCCTCTTATCCAAGTTAGCCGCTGCAATAATTCCCCAGCTTCGAATTTCCAATTTTTCGACCCACTACTGGACTGACTCAACAATCGTTTTGGCATGGCTTAAAAAACCACCTTGTTCTTGGAGCACCTTCGTCGGAAATAGAATATCTGATATTTTGGAGAATGTTGGAAATGAGAGTTGGCAACATGTGGACTCAGAGGATAACCCAGCCGACGTCGCGAGCCGCGGATGTTCTCCAAATGATCTGAAGACTCATACTTTGTGGTGGCACGGACCTCAATGGCTGAAATTTCCCAGGGATCGTTGGCCAAGATGTGAAATTCAAGAGGACACCAATTTAGAGGCAAAAACAGTAAAAGTATTTGCAACAACGACCTTTGACGACCCTTTACTTCGGTTTTCTTCTTTGTCTAGGGCGTATAGGGTTTTAGCATATGCTCTGCGGTTTTGGCGAAATACAGGTTCAAATAGAATGCAAGGCCGAACAGCATCATTGGAAATTTCGGTTGATGAGATACAGGATATAAAGGCTCGATTAATAAGATCAACTCAAAACCACTATTTTGCCCCGGAATACAGCGCCTTAGCTAAGAAGATTCGAATCTCGTCAAGTAGTAGTCTTTTGACTCTAAACCCTTTTCTAGATGCAAAGGGTATAATTAGGGCAAATGGCCGTTTAGTACAGTCGCCGGCGTTAACATATGACGAACGGCATCCAATACTTTTACCGTATGACTCAAGAATGACTCAATTATTAGTGGAGTTTGTACACAAGATTACAATTCATGGGGGGAATCAACTCATGACTCGAGTACTTCGCTCAGAATTTTGGATATTCAGGTTGAAACCCTTAGTTAAGAAGGTCATTCATAACTGCCGAACTTGTTTGTTGTACAGGCAGCGGACACAAAATCAAATCATGTCCTCGCTTCCACCAGAACGTACTATGATTACAAGACCTTTTTGCAATACCGGAGTCGACTTCGCTGGCCCATTTAGCATCAAGAACTTTACTGGACGAGCCTGTTTGATTACTAAGGGGTTTGTTTGTATATTTGTGTGCTTTTCTACTAAGGCCATCCACCTAGAGGCTACCAGCGATTTGTCGACTCAGTCATTTCTGGCAGCTTTCTCTCGTTTCATAGGTAGACGTGGTTGCCCAGCTCGAATGTATTCTGATAACGGGACAAATTTTGCTGGAGCGGCGGAATTGATTCGAAAGGATAGGATAGACTTTATGAAAGGTCTCCAGAATACCACAATTCAGACGAATATTCACCAAAATCTTGATTGGAAGTTTATTCCTCCTGGCGCGCCTCATATGGGCGGGCTTTGGGAGGCCGGGGTCAAATCCTTTAAGACACATCTAAGAAAATTGATCCCACATATGAATTTTACGTTTGAGGAGCTTTCTACAATTTTGGCCCGCATTGAAGCTTGCTTAAACTCACGACCTTTAAGCCCCGCTAGCGATGACCCAGCTGATTTATCTCCGTTGACCCCAGCTCATTTTCTCATTGGTGCTTCCATGCTAGCTCCGGCTGAACCAGATATTACCGATGAAAACTTGACTCTTGCCAATCGTTGGAAACGCTTGAAGATAATTTCACAACATTTCTGCCAGCGATGGAAATCTGAGTATCTAAAAGAGCTTCATCGTAGGTATAAATGGAAGTACCAAGAAGAAAACATCAAGGTTAATGATTTGGTAGTCATCAAGGATGAACGATTACCTCCGACTGAATGGAAGATGGGTCGTATTGCAAAGACTTATTCTGGAGTTGACCAAAATATACGCGTTGTAGACATACGGACCTCAAATGGTATAATAAGTCGACCTATAACAAAGATAGTCAAATTACTTTCGGACTGACTAGGCGTTTCCTTTCCATCATTTACCAAAATCACCACTAATCTATTTTTTTGTGTACTTTTAGTTATGGCTGCTTACTTACCACGCCAAAGCCGGTCTGTCGAGCGCGGGCCCCAACCAAATTTAAGGCCCAGCCTCTCTGCAGACCGTCACCTCAACAATCGACCCAACGACCAGCATCAACGATCTGGAAATCGACCCGCGCATTGGCAATATTCGTGTGGGCTTTGCCAAGAGGATCATGCCCTAAAGTCGTGCCACAGGTTCTGCAACATGACTCCTCAAAAGCGGTATGAGGTGGTTGAGCGGCGTGGGTATTGCCGAAATTGTCTGGCCCGAAGTCATCTGGCTCCCGATTGCCCAAGCCTGACCGGCTGCCGGGGAGGTGATGGACGGCATCACACCATGCTTCATGGGGCTCCGCAGCTGGAAATTTTTTTGCGACCGACCATCCCAGACGAGCCGATATATAAGAGGTCGACAGTCTTTATCCCGACGGCTATGGTGCGCGTTTCGGATTTAGACTGTACGAGATGGTCGTCGATGAGAGCTCTGCTTTGCCAGTCAGCGGTGGTTACCAAAATTGCATATTCAACATTCACTCGACTTGGGCTTGCGGCATTTTGGTACAAAAATCACCGATTTACCACCTTCAAGCTCAAGTCGAGGCACGACACCAGCTCGCTGCTGTTGCAGGTGGATGCGATGATTACGGATGAGCTCCCTCGAAGACCCTATTCCGAGGCAATAATAGACGACCCAACCACGGATTTTGAAAAACATACGATCGCCGATGTGGACCCCTGCTGCAACACACCAATAGATTTGGAGCTTGGTGGCGATGTATTTGCCTGTCTACGGCAGGAAGGCATAATTGCTACAGGACTGGGGGCGGTTGATGCCTACCAGTCCCGTCTAGGCCATGTGTTCGCCGGCCCAACAACATTGAGGCGAAATCAAATTTAAATAATGTATATAATGTATATAATGTATATAATGTATATAATGTATATAATGTATATAATGTATATAATGTATATAATGTATATAATGTATATAATGTATATAATGTATATAATGTATATAATTTATATAATGTATAATGTATTGTAATCACTTAGTCACGGGGGGGGAGAATGTTCAAGAGAGTGCTAAAAAATTTACCCAAGCTGTAATGCTATTTATTTCAGCAGGAATGCGAACATAGCGGCGTATGTACACATACACCTGCATATGTTATTGCATTCCCTTTTGTTATGCTGAATTGGATTTGGTTTTGTGTTGTCGCTTGTAGGCAAGGATTTGGTGGGGCTACAAGCAACAGACATCAAAACCAAAACCAGTCTTTTATGATCCGCGAATTCGAGTGCGTGCATTCCTTCTCCCCCAAAGTGACAAAGTGAAAAAGTGATAAAGTGAATTTCAAAAATAAATTAAGTGAAATATAAAATCTATTGACCCCCAGATGTACATACAAAAAATAAGAAATAATAAACATTGAATTTAAATAATAAACATTGAATTTAAAAACCACAAACATTGAATTTAAAAACACAAGCATTGAATTTAAACAATTACAAAATTGTACAACACAACAAATACACATATAAGTGAAATACATATATCACGGTAACCAAACATAAAACAACAACAACATACTTAAAGACAGTGGAAAAAGGGTTGATGTACGATTGTACATATGTACATATCGACATCGCCAGCCATCTGTTCTTTATAGATAGTGTCAAAAATAAGTACTTACTTATTATAAAATAAAAAACGACCCAAAAATAATTTTGTATCAAAATATAAATAATTTGCATATTTAAACGATAATTTTGCTAACTAAAACTAAAGTGTTGCCTAATTCTAAGTTAATCATTTAAAGTTAATTTAAGAATTAGTCTACACATATACAGTATTAAAACAAAAATCTACCTGTTGTAAAATCAGTAGAAAGTCCTAGAATAAAATTAATCCGAGTTAAAACTAACAAAACAAAAAACCCAAATTCTAATTTATTATTGAAAGGCCAAAACGAGTAAAGCTCGTCAATAAACAACACCTTATATTTGAACTAGAAACATACCTAGTGAAAATGAGTCAAATCGGTACAGATTTATATATAGCTCCCATACAAATATCACTCCCCGTTTGAGTTATTCTGCTCTAAAAACTACCCCAGCAAAAAGAGATGAAAAAGATGTTCATCTTGTGATTCGGAAGTAATGAAAATTGGGATCTTCACCAATGAATTAAACATGGATTGTCACAGGAGGATGTCTTTTATTTTGAAAGACTTCAAAGTTATTTTAAAGAACCACTCTTTCACTAGTTTTCATTTATGTTTTAAAATATCCTCCGCTACCGGGGGTAGAACAGCGGACCTTCGGTTGCTACTACGACACCCCACCTGCATCTCAGCTATCCTCTGTTGTCAGTGGTGAATAACTACAGCAAATAATTTTATTCGTTAGAACTGACAATAGGAAACTTTACAAAATATTTATTTAGTATGAATTAAAAGCAATAAATTTGTATTTTTTAAGCTAACATTTTTAAATTGTTAAAATTATACAAAAATAAACATTGTAATCTATATTTATAAAAGAGAATGCCGTCCGTGTGAACACGCAAAACTTTATAACGGATCGTCTGATTTTCACGATTTTGGGCTTGATGAATTCGTGTTGGCCCAAGGAAGGACATAGGATGTAAAATTGGTACATAAATATTACTGACCACGAGAATGATAAATATGATGCCGAAATTTGGATTTTCATTTTATGTGTGTGGCAATAGTGTTTTTTTGAGCCAGAAGGCTGCAAATTGGAACGTATATATTACTGACCACAAGAAAGATAAATATGATGCTGGAGTTTGAATTTTCGTTTGGTGGGTAGTTGGAGCGTGGCAAAAGTGTCTTTTAGCTAGAAGGCTGAAAATTGGAACGTATATATTACTGACCACGATAATATCAATATGATAAGATCAATATGAAACCTGATTTTAATTTTACCATTTGTGTTTTTGCCTGGCGAAGCGGGCGGGGTTCAGCTAGTAAAGTAATAAAAACAAAAACTTTTTTCCCGGGTCACGATTCCAACCGGGACCTTCTGGGTGCAAATTCGTTCATATTCACTTATGAATATGATATTCGTAAAATGTTACAGTATATTAACATATTACTAACATTTTTATACCCTCCACCTCCAGGATGGGGGTATATTCACTTTGTCATTCCGTTTGTAACACCTTAAAATATTCATCGGAGACCCCATAAAGTATATATATTTTGGGTCGTGGTAAAATTCTAAGACGATATAGCCATGTCCGTCTGTCTGTTGAAAGTACGATAGCGGCCGAACGAAATGAGCTAGGAGGTTCAAATTTTTCCTAAATGTGTCTTATGGTTGCAGATCGGTTGGGATTGAAAGTGGGCGAAATCGGCCCAGAGGAAAACATTTTTCCCTCACAAGGACTGAAAATACCCCTAATATTTAGAGTATTTCAGAATTTGAACATAATAGCTTGTATTTACTTGATATTTGCAATTCGCATTCCATTTATAGCATAAAAGGGCACCATAGAGTGATTTTTATTTGTAGGGGGCGATATGGGACGAAAAGGGATAAAAATAGTACCTATCAAATGACAACAGATAGAAACACGAAATTTGGCGTGTACATACCTCTAACAGAGTAGATACATAACATACAAGTATTTTTTCTAAATTTGTACTTTTAAGGGGTTAAATGGGGATAGAGGGATAAAAATTGTACAATTGGATGCAGCTAGAACCATGAAATTCGCGGTATACATTCCTCTGACTGAGTGACACGAAAAAAAATGTTTTTCCAAATTCGTACTTTGGTACCAACTAAAAGGCTACAGCTAGAATGGTGAAATTTACGAAAGTCGTACTTTTAATGAGTAAAATGCGAAAAAGGGTATAAAAATGGTACAAACAAAATGGCAGCAGATAGTATCATGGAATTGGGTATATACATTCCGCTGAGTGCATAGCCACGTAAAATATTTTTTTTCCAAATTCGTACTTTATTTTGTTGCTTCTACGACAAAAAATGGTAGAATCATGAAGTTGTCTTATACTGCGTACGTGAGAGATAAAGTATTTTCAAAATGTATACTTTTGAATTTAAAATAGATGGAAATACAACCAACCAAAGGACTGCAGCTGAAAATACACTCTCTATCCCCCAATATTTAGGGTATTTATGATTGCTGCCTTATATTTACTTTATGAATTGAAGTATTATATCCATATTATATATGTACATTAGGGCGTACCTCAAAGAAAAAGTTCGCCGTACACCTTCGAATATGAAGTATTATTGAAAGGTAGTATCAAAAAATTTTTTTTTATTTTTTATGCCGAACGTAGGGGTCGCGCTTTTACACTTTCTATATAACTTCTGCATTTATAAACGGATTTTAAAGTGTTATACATCGATGTTTTTGTCTCGACGAGGCCGATTTTTTTGTCTTTGAAGTCATTGGCTCAAGCACCCCCTTCTGGTACTTACCCATCATATCTCAGTTGCTACTACCCTAATGTACCACTCTAATATCAGAAAATTAAAGCTCGCATAAAATCATGAAACTCTTCCTAAGGAAGTACGTCGATTTTAAAAAAAAACGGCCTCGTCGAGACAAAAACATCGATGTATCACACTTTAAAATCCGTTTATAAATGCAGAAGTTATATAGAAAAATGTAAAAGCGCGACCCCTACGTTCGGCATAAAAAAATAAAAAAAAATTTTTTGAAACTACCTTTCAATAATACTTCATATTCGAAGGTGCACGGCGAACTTTTTTTTTTACTTGTAACCTGGTACGCTCTAATGTACATAGTATACAAATATTGGTAGCCTTGGCTTATTAATTAAATTTCTGATTTTCATACATTTGAAATTTATTGCGGACATTCCTCTTGTAGTTTGGAAGCACCACAAAGAAAATAAATGTTTTAGCGGTCGAAATGGGACAAAAATGGATAAAATACGGTACCAAGGATACGACAACAGCTAGAATCATGAAATTCGGTGTGTACATCCCTCTAATTGCATAAACACGTAAAATAGAGGGATTTTTCGAAATTCGTACTTTTAATGGATATAATTGAAAAAGAGGGATAAAAATGGGACCTTCAAAACCGCTGAAGTTGATATCATGAAATTCGGTGTGTATTCGGTGGTCTGACTATGAAGACTCGAAACAAAAAGTTTTTTTTTTCAAATTTGCACACTTGGGCGGAGAATGGGGCGAATGGGGATATCTTTAAAATTTGTACTTTTCTTATCAAAATAATGCAGTCACTTTGTCTGTATCTGAAAATGCTTCTCCCTAATGGCGACTGACAATCGCCTAATATTTTCGGCATGTTCACTTTCACAATTACAGCATTGTATCTATTTATAGTAGTAGATTTTAAACAGTGCGCCTAAGTATATATTATATAGTTTGAAATAGTAATCAAATATAGTAATGTGCATTAATATATCACAATCTTCGTAATATGGTACTGTGCTTCTATGTAAAATCGACATCCTTTAATCTGCTGGTAATACTGTGGAATGCACTCCGTGCTGGAGGGTATATAAGATTCGGCCCGGCCGAACTTAACGCCTTCTTACTTGTTAGAAGTTGCTTAGAAAAACTTCCTCAAAAGTGGGAAAACTACACATTTGGATTTTGAGATGCGATTCAAATGTGCTTCCTATAGAAGTAATTTCAATTTTTTACTAGGTTGCTAAAGTATCATTCACAGAATAAGTCCCAATTGAATCTGTAACAAAGAGAGATCCAATCAGTCAATTCAAACTGTCCGTATGAAACCATTGCAGTGATAGGTCCTACGTATACCAGCTATAGGGTCGGTATATTCAAAATAATTGATTTTTTCCTTAGAGCAGAGTTATTAATTACCAAGCCACCTGCGTTGTTCATGGAGTTGAGTAGTCTCATGATAGAGGAGGATGCTGCTTTGCAAAAAATTCATCATTCCTTTATCGATGGTGTCGTCGCAAAGGCCAAACTTTCCGACGGTTGGTTCAAAAATATTATCCATTGCCTTTTTGTCATTAACATATTCAATAACTATTTTCAAATCATACTTCGTTCTGCTGTCGTAAGTTTCCTCTAGGCTCTTGCAGAGAAAATCTTTGGTTAGTATGTTATTATCCTCTGTCGGGAAATGGAAACAAATAATGTGGAAATATTTCGATTTCATGTGAATTGTGTTATTTACTACACCAATTTACTACTACTACCCAAGATACAAACACATTTTATTTGAATCGTTAGTGGTTGAATTCGGTCTGGGGGAAAACGATTTCCCTCAACAATTTCACACGTCTCTGCTGGGCATACAAATTTGAATCATGTCACCAAAAAAGAAAGAGTTATTGTTGTTGATTTTCCATTAGAACCGAAAATGATAATTATGAACCATTGGATAGTGCTCGCTCCGCTGTTGTTTTGGACGAGTATTATTTGTGCTGTTGTTTTTGTTGTTGATATTTCGATAAAGTGGTGCGATTGTTTACTGATAGCCATGTTATTATTAAGGGTTATTAAAATTCTGATTGAAAATTCATGTCAAAAATATATTGTTTATGGTGGCCATTGTAAAATTTCGATTATTACCATTCAAAATCGAAATGGACTGAATGATTTTCGAAAGAACGAACCAACCAAAAAAACACTCTGCAACGGACAAAAACTTGTGATATCGAAAGAAAAAAGTTTACAAAATACATGTATAGACAGTCTGGCATGACCATCATCCAACCATCCACCCATCCATCATGGCACATTGTCGATGAACATTTAACATCTATTTGTTAAATTAAATTTTTACGATTATTTGTTATTAAACGAAATGATTACTTGCTTTTTATAATACACGTATATTTTGTGGGCCATTTTTATGAGCCATTTTAATAAACAAGCCATGCTTTGGGAGATTTCCACAGCGATATCGATATTGGGTGAGTGAGCATGACAAGTATCTCGAAAAATCGCTATCTCACAGTTTGTATCTTTATGTCCAAAAAGAATATGGGATGATTGTAAACTTCTTACCAGCCTAACCAACAACCACTGTTCTAACTCCTCATCTGCCCAACGCTCAGTACTCAGCTATGTTGGTAAACATTTGCCCACCCCACATTTTGATCACTGACGACTCCGCTCGGCTAATGTGTGAATTTGTTCTTTGGCATTGCTTAGCAGAGGCCGCCCGCCCAGAGGCGCAGAGATCATAAAATATCTTTTGATGGAAATTTATTGTCGCTTCTTGGGGGGTTAAATGTAAACGTTTCGTCCGCACACAGTCCAATCCTCCATCCCTCTGAATGTGGTTTACTATTTGTTAAGAAAGGTATTAAAAAGTTATTAGTATGTATTAATCGAAGAGTGCTGGTCTTTTTGGATTCCAACTTTGTATAGGGGCTTCCCGTTTACTACTTCGGTTCGCTGAGATAGTGCGAATGACAGAAGGATTAGAGCGGGCATTAAAGTGTTATGTTTTCCCAGACATTAAAGGTGGCGCGTGATGTGAAAACCGCGCTAAGCAAAACAAATTTAAAGAATAAAAAACAAAGCCGCTACACAAAAGAATTACTGCAAATCGATAGTGATAAGGAACCAAACTCTTTTGCCACTGGGCTTGGGCAAATGTTGGAAGACAAATTCAGGTACTCAAGTACATATCCAAAGATCCTTTAAAACTGCTGGCACCGTGAAATGCTATAAGACGAACGTGAAGATGCGGACTAAAGATGGGTTGATATAAATTTATAAATTACACTGACTGTACACCAGGGTAATTTATTTTTACATTTTCTTAAAATATGACAAAAATGGCTTGTTTTTTTCTAGCTTTAAAAAATTCCACCACGATATAAAATTATTTTTGATAACAGATATATTGACATTTTCAACATCCTTGTTCCACCAGGAAATGGACAAATTGCTATGTCTTTTTAAAGCAGTCAATAGCTTTCCGATGATATTTACAGTTTTATAATCCAATAATTCAACCTAAAGTATAGTATCTATTTCTACAAACACAGTAAATTGCCAACTTTGACGTATCATAAAATATAAACACAATGAATATTGAATAATGCCATGATTTTAACATCAAAAAACGTAACTTACGATCAATCAATTTATTCTTCAATAAATTCTCCTTTATTCCTTAATAATTTCTCCTATCAAAATACGTTATTGAAATTTTAAATAATTTGAGGAAGGATTTCCAACATAGGTAGAATTCAAATCTAAAACAAGTAAGGAAAGGCTAAAGTCGGGCGGGGCCGACTCTATGATACACTCCACTTTCTATTCGAATACAATTCAATTCGGTAAAAAAGTGAAAACGGGAAGGTTTTTTGTATCCTGTAAATGTATATGTTTGACAAAAAATTTTATATCGAAAAGGACATTTGTATGAGGATATATTGAAACCTGAAACGAAATAGGTGAAATATAAAGTGTATAGTTTGGGCAAAATCGGTTAAACTTTTGGGAGCAACATTTGTATTTGAGCTATATTTAAATCTGAACCGATCTTACCCACTTTCACCATAGTTTTGTTTAGCTAGGTTATAAGATGTTGCCCCAAATTTAAAGAAAATCGAGCACAATTTTAAAGCTTTTAAAGCGGCAAAAGTCAAATCGGGAGCGACATTTATATGGGGCCTATATCTAAATCTGAACCGATCTTACCCAATTTCAGCATAGGTGTTACTAGTAAGATTATAAGATATTGTGCCAAATTTAAAGAAAATCGAGTACAATATGTGGCTTCTAGAGCGGAAAATGTCAAATCGGGAACGACATTTGTATGGGGGCTATATCTAAATCTGAACCGATTTGACATATTTTTACCACAGGTGTTTCTAGTTGAAATATAAGATGTTTTGCCAATTTTAAAGGAAATCTGTTGTAATATGTGGTATCTAGAGTGAAAAGAGTCAAATCGGGAGTGAAAATCGTATGGGGGCTTTATCTAAATCTGAACCGATCTTCTTCAAATTAAATAGCGTTCGTCCTCAAACTTCATTGTTAGTTATGTCTAGAATTGCGACCTGTATCGTGATTACAAGAATAGATGGAGAGACGGACGGACATTGCTAAATCGACTCAAAAAGTGATTCTAAGTCGATCGGTATAATTAACAGTGGGTCTATCTCGTTTCGTTTTGGGTTTTACAAACAAATGCACAAAGACATAATACTCTCGTGGAGTGTATAATTAATAACACTCACATTAATGATAACGAAATTAATTAATTTCTTTCGACGTAGTGTCCTTGTTTCCATAAGAAAAAAAATGGAACTACATAAAAGACTTTACAAGAATACAATGGACTTATTCTTTTAAATATTAACATTTTAATTGAAATACGGCAGATATTTTAAATACGATGACCAGGAGTACGAGCAGCGAAAAGGAATGCCACTGAGATCATCTGCTTCACCTGTTGTTGTAGAAACTGACGATAAAGCCGAGACACTGAACTAAATACGTAGACGATTTATTTGGTATAGTGAAGAAAACAGAAGTACAAAATACTTTTAAGTTACTGCATTCGTTAAATAATCATCAGTTTCAGCAGTGCGAATAATCCCAATCTTCGTTACATTTCAACACAAATATATCACAGCTGTCAGTGGTTCTGAAGATGAGGAAGTTCTTCCAATAAAGTTGACAATTTCCTGCTTACGTAATCAATGATATGTGCAGGAAATGGTAGTTCCGAGGACATCCAATCTCACATAATTTAATTTTTCCCATATATCACTACCTTAGGGTGGATACGAATGTGTATGTATGTATGCTGCTTGAAACTCTACATACGTAATATTTAAATCTCAAAGCAAAAAGTAAGCAATTTTTGACTTCATTTGTATGCAGGTAAACTATATGATACCGTCCACTTTGCGATTCAATTCGGTAAAAAAGTGAAATCGGGAAGGATTTTTATGGGCTCATAATGTATGTTTAAAGGTAAAATATAATCAGATGAACATTTGGGAGCTACATCTAAATCTGAACCGATCTTACCGACTTTCACCATGGATATTGCTAGCTGGATTATAGTGTGCTGTACCGAATTTGAGGAAACCCCAAAAAACGAAGAAAGTCATATCAAGAGCTCCATTTAGACGGTGCTATATCTAAATCTAAACCGATCTTACCTGGTTTCGCCACAGGTGTTTTTAATTCGATTATAAGATGTGGTTCCTAGAGTGGAAAACGTCAAATCGGAAGCGACATTGGTATAGCCCTTATCTAAATCTGAACCGATCTTACTCGCTTTAGATGTTTCTAGTTATCCGTTAAAATAGAGCGGGAAAAGTCAATTCGGGAACGACATTTGCATAGGGGCTATATCTAAATCTGAACCAATCTTAACCGCTTTCACCACTGTTATTTCTAGTTTGATTGTAAGATACTGCGCCAAATTTAAAGAAAATCGTGTACAATATGTGGTTTCTAGAGCGGAAAAAGTCAAATCGGGAGAAAAATTTGCATGGGGGCTATATCTAAATCTCAAAAGATTTGCTTCAAATTAAATAGCTTTCGTTCTTGATCCACGAAACTTACTTGTGTCAATTTTCGTTAAGATCGGACAATAATTGCGACCTGTACTTTGATTAAAACAATAGATGGACAGACGGAAAGACTCAGAAAGGGATTCTACGCCGATCGGTATAATAAAAGATGGGTCTATCGCGTTTCCTTTTGGATGTTACAAACAAATGCATAAAGACATAATACCCTAGTGGAGGGTATAAATATACCTCGTATTCGAACACGGAAGCGGAGATACTTTCAAACTGGCATACTTTCGCATGCAGTGTGACAAGGCTACAAGGGGCCTTTCTTACGAACTTGATTACAAATTATGAAATGGCTTGCTTACACGATTGCTTGCGAATTCATTTAATAAGTAAGCAATTTTGTTTATATTATAAACTTTGCAGTGAGAATATAGTTTATTAAATTAAGAAAACACATAAATTCATTATTAGTATTTAACAAGTAAAAACGGCGTTAAGTTCGGCCGGGCCTAACTTTATATACCCTCCACCATGGATTGCATTCCACAGAGGTTGTCGGTTTTCGTAGAAGTGCAGTAATATTGCAGGATAATATAAACTTATTAAATATAGTCCAACCAAAACAAATGCAGATATTGAAAAATTAATTTTATAAATAAATATAATATTTTAAATATTTCAATCCACGCTTATAAGGTAATGCTACCAATACGTCAATTCAAAAAATAAATATTCTTTTATTTATATTTTCAAAAATATTTTCAAAGCCAAAAATATTGGTAGATAGTGGGTGCTACAGTTGGTTGTATTTCCATTCTATTTTAATTCCAAAAGTACAAATTTTGAAAATCCATTATCAGACGTACACAGTGCAAAATAACATAACTTCATGATTCAACCAATTTTTGCCGTAAAGAAAAGGTACGAATTTGGAAAAAAAACTTTCTATTTTGCGTGTCTATGCAGTCAGAGGAATGTATACACCGAATTCCATGATTCCAGCTGCGCCCATTTGGTTGGTACAATTTTTACCCCCTTGACGTTTCTACGCAATTAGAATTTTATCATTGTAGCTGTAGTCGTTTAGTTGGTACTATTTTTATCCTTCTGTACCATTGCAACCCTTGAAAGTACTAATTTAAAAAAATTCGTCTATTTTCCGTGTCTACGCAGTCAGAGGAATGTATACTCCGAATTTCATGACTCTAGCTGCGGTCATTAGATTGGTACTATTTTTATCCCCTTTTTTCATTTTAACCCCAAAAAGTACGAATTTCGAAAAATCAGTTTATTTTCCGTGTCTACACACTCAGAGGAATGTATACTCCGAATTTCATGACTCTAGCTGCGGTCATTAGATTGGTACTATTTTTATCCCCTTTTTCCATTTTAACCCCAAAAAGTACGAATTTTGAAAAATCCGTGTATTTTACTTATCTATGCAATCAGAGGAATGTATACACCGAATTTCATTATTCTAGGTACAGCCGTTTAGTTGGTACCATTTTTATCCCTCTATTCCTATTTTACCCCTTAAAAGTACGAATTTGGAAAAAATACTTTTATATTATGTAGCTGTTGTCGTTTAATATGTACCATTTTTATCCCTTTTTTGCCCCATTTCACCCCCTACAAATAAGAATCACTTTGTGGTGCACGTTTTTTCTATAAGGGGAATGCGCATACCAAATATCAAGCAATTATAAACAGACATATTCAAAAAACATGCTTAAATACGCTAAAATATTAGGGATTAGGATGGGTATTTTTGTGCTTGTGAGAGAAAATTTTTTCCCTTTGCGCCGATTTCGCCCCATTTCAATCCCAATCAATCTACGACTATAAGACGCATTTATGAAAATTTTGAACGCTCTAGCTCCTTTCGTTTAGATGCTAGCGTGCTTTCAACAGACGGACGGACATGACTAGATCGTCTTAGAATTTTATGACGATCAAGAATATATATACTTTATAGGGTCTCAGGTCGATATTTCAAGGTGTTACAAACGGAATGACAAAGTAAGTATACCCCCATCCTGGAGGTGGAGGGTATAAAAATATAGCAAAAAAGGTTAAAATATTAATTGAAACTACAATATGTATAGTAGGATGGGTCACGAAAATAAATTGCTGCGGTCACCGGCCAGAAATGATGATTGGACTGTTTAATGATGATCTGCAAAATATTTCGTCACAGGGTCAAGCATTTCTAAAAATCATGATTTCCCAGTGTATTTGTATACACTCCACGAGAGTATTATGTCTTTGTTCATTTGTTTGTAGCACCCAAAAGGAAGCGAGATAGACCCATTGTTAATTATACCGATCGACTTAGAATCACTTTTTGATCGATTTAGCAATGTCCGTCTGTCTGTCTGTAATCAGAGTACAATTGTAACCAGAACCAAATGAAATTTCGCACAACCAAGTTTTTTGGGAATAAGGGCGAACGTTATTTAATTTGAAGAAGTGTGTTGATTGGTTAGTCAACAGGTCAGACCTTTTTTGCTTTTTTGTTTATATTGGTAACTTCAGTATAAATTATTAATATCTATGACATTTTTTCATAAAATTAATGCAATTTCTTTATAAAATCTTTGAAAATTTTCATAAATCATATTATGAAGAACTGCATTTCATAGTTTCTATGAAATGTTTCAAAAATTATATGATACTGATTTCTTCTTTATGAAACTTGTTTCATATTTTTTATAAAGTGTTTCCTTGGCGACTGTTTTTATGAAAATTTTCTCTGAGGTTAATACAAAATCATAAATAGTATGAAAATTATTCTTTCAGTGTGAAGAATAATGTGTTGAAGAGGGTTTCCATTGCGTTGTTTCCGACCAATGTGGGGCTGAAGATTGGGATGATCAATCAAACAGTAACCTCTGTTTTGTAAACTTTTGACACAGTAAACACATTATTAAAATCAAGAGGCACATTAGTTTATAAAAAGTAAATATATTACTTGTTTAATTTTTTATTGTCAATAAAAATATTTTTTGAATAAAATTCATTTTTATAAATCCATAAGAAAATACCTTTCAAACGCATATTTGGGCGTCAAAATATGAACTGAACTATGACAGGAATTATGGAAAGCAGTAGCCTCTATCTCTCACCACTAACTTGCACGGAAATGGCGAATGAGCTCCACTGGCATCTCTACACAGTATTTCGTAGTAACATCTTCTTCTTCTAAATTGTGCAAAAAATTAGGGAGAAAATTTTAAATTTTTAATCCGTTTTGCAGAGAATGTCACATGTGCCAGTTAGTATGAGATATGCAATGATTTACGTTTGAGTCAATTGAAAAATATTTTTCCACCGATGCACGAATTTTTTTCTTAGAATAACCTACCACTACATCGAGCTTTTATAAAAATATCGACAACGATGGCACCTCTACGGGAACCACTACTTCCAGAGGATGCACTGACTTAGACCACTTTTAATCTACTCAGAATTGAAAAAATTAAAAATAAAAATATTTTATTTTAATTCGAAAATGTAATATTTCCTTACAACGGATGAAAGAAAACAAAAATATATTATTTAAACATAATTTAAAGAAAATAAATATAAATGTTTACAGATCTAGAAACTATATATCGAAATTATTATTTACTTTTCAAAAAAAATCATTTTATATGTTAATCAAATTATCTGAATCATTTAAAGATGTCAAAAAAGAAAAGTTCTTATATTAGAGATCCAATCAAAGTAAAGAGAAAATCAATTAAGAAAACGTCAGTCGGCTAAACCGACGCGCACTCTCAGTGAACATGTGAATGGAAGGACTTTAATTTTGCTTAGAAGAAGATCCCTATTCTGTGACAAGGTGATAATCTTGACTCATGTGATCCACATTCACAATAGATGTTTCTAAGTGAAATATAATGACTGGTGGCAAATCTGATCAAAGGCTGTAATATGTGTTGCTATATCTGTCAAATCGGATGGGATATTTTTATTGAGGCTACATCCAAACGTGAACCAACGTATTCCATATGTACTATTGATGTTCACAGGCGAAATATAATGGTATGAGCATCTGATCAAAATAGGTTGTAATACGTTGCTTCTAGAGCGTTGAGATGTAAAAAAGAAAAACTAAAACCGTTTTTATACCCTACACCACTTCGTGGACTAGGGTATTATAAGTTAGTTTTCCGCCAAATGTTTGTAACACCAATAAATAATCGAGCTAGACCGTATAGTAGTATACGGATCGGCTTAGAATCACCAGCTGAATCGATTTACCGATGTCTGTCTGTCCGTCCGTCCGTCTGCTGTCCATCTAAGCTTGTTCGCACTCAACATCATCAACAAATTTGGCAGAAGTTACTTTTTTTGGCCAAGGACGATCGGTATTGGAGGAAATCGGTTCAGATTTAGATATAGCCTTCATACAAATGTCGCTCCCGATTTGCCATTTTCCGCTCCAGAAACCGCATATTGTTCCCGATTTTCTTTAAAATTGGCACAACATCTTATAATCCAACTAACAACATCTGTGGTGAAAATGGGTAAGATCGGTTCAGACTTAGATATAGTCCCCATACAAATGTCGCTCCCGATTTCACTTTTTCCGCTTTAGAAACGACATATTGTACCCGTTTTTCTTTAAAATTGGCACAACATCTTATAATCTAACTACAAACACCTATGGTGAAAGTGGGTAAGATCGGTTAAGATTTAGATATAGCCCCAATACAAATGAAAGTGGGTAAGATCGGTTCAGATTTAGATATTGCCCCAAAACAAATGTTGCTCCCGAAACTTTATCGATGTTAGCCAAACTTTACATATTATATTTCACCAATAAACATACATGGTGAAAGCGGGTCACATCGTTCCAGGTTTTAATATACCCCCATACAAATGTCATTTCCGATTTAACATTTTTTGTCAAACACATACATTTACAAGATTCAAAAATCCTTCCCGATATCACTTTTTTACCGAATTGAATTGTAGTGAGATAGAAAGTGGGGTGTATCATATAGTCGGCTCCGTCCGTCTTTAGCCTTTCCATACTTGTTGGGGAGATATGTCCATACTTTGGTATAACCCAAATGGGGCTCCATTCTGCTGTATTCCAGCTCTAAAAACTACATCTTACATCGGATATTCATCAAATTTTGCAGATCATTATATGTTTCAACTAGGACTACCTACCGGGAAAGAGAAATATATTGGCGCATGTTTTGGCACAGGCCTCAAGTGTTGTTATAGGTCCCCTTCAAATGCCCGTCCGATTCATCATATTACCGCTGTGTAATCTGTATTTATCATTGGATCTTGAACAATTTTTCCTTATCATGTTATATTTACTTTACTCGGAATATCTACTGGAAAATTGGATCAATTATCATATTATTTACCATACTCATTAAATTTGACTAACGATGAATTTATAGTAACTGTATAATTTATATGAACTACATAAAATTGCTCCCATGAAATACCTGGGTTTAGTAATCAAAGGGAGGTATATACGCAGGGAGTGGTGTAGGGTATTATATAGTCGGCCCCGTCCGACTTTAGCCTTTCCTAACTTGTTTTTCATACCCGAGTTCCCTGGAATTTTTCTCCATTGACCTATCACGCATGTGTTTTTCCTGCGATTCTGTATTATACAATATATCAGTAAAAAACTTTCACAAATAATAGAAATTTGATTTGAACTGGGACATTCTGCTGGCTCAAGACCATTTTGCTCCTATATTTTATAGAATGCAAATTTATTTACAAATGGCATGGTGACATTTAGACTACCACTATCATGATTTTCACCCTGTAAAAGGTTTCCTCAGGTGGCTTCGAAGCGACTTTTCAACGTCATGGCACCTGGCCTCTTTAAGTAAATGATTCTCACAAACGAATGAGAAGCACAACTCATTTGCCGAATATGCGTTTAAATAATCGCACCAATTAATAAAGTACCATCTTACAAGCATCTCATTGAGTTGCATATGTAAGTATGTGTATGTGCAGGTCTAGTTACCCAGCAATACTTCAGCCGTGCCAACGCTCGTTTGTATTAGTTTTTCGTTTGTTTTATTTGAACTGGGATATTCTTCTGACTCAAGACCATTTTGCTTCTATATTTTATAGAATATAAATTTGATTTTCTAAAAAATAACAAATGTCGCCATGCCATTTGTAAATATATTTGCATTCTGTGAAATATAGAGGCAAAATGGTCTTCAGCTAGGAGAATATACCAGTTCAAATCAAATATTGATTACAGACCAAATTGAAACAAACTAAAAACTATAATAATGGAAATTTAATTTAAAATTAAGGAGAGTTCTAAGGCTCATATATATATATATACATATTCGTTCAAATATATATATATATATATACAGTGAGTCTCAAAAGTATTTTGCCTTCATGGAAAATTATGTTCATTTAGAAGAAAACGCAGTATAGATTGATTAATATTTTCAAAAAACAAAAATATTTTATTTAAACATAAAAAGGGAAACTTATAGTTGGAATTCATAAAAAAATCAAAATAAGTTCTTTATTATGGGAGATAAGTGAGATTTGTTTAAATTGTTAGTCTTTTTTAAGGTCACAAAAGTAAAGAGTGATTTTTTTGAGGTTAGGATTTTCATGCATTAGTATTTGACAGATCACGTGGGATTTCAGACATGGTGTCAAAGAGAAAGATGCTCAGTATGCTTTGACATTTCATCATGAATAGACTTACTAACGAGCAACGCTTGCAAATCATTGAATTTTATTATCAAAATGCGTGCTCTGTTAAGAAAGTTCAGAAAGAAAGAAATTGTGTTCAGCGACGAAGCTCATTTTTGGCTCAATGGGTACGTAAATAGGCAGAATTGTCGATTTTGGAGTGAATATCAGCCAGAAGCATTGCAAGAGCTACCAATGCATCCAGAAAAAGTCACAGTTTGGTGCGGTTTATGGGCTGGTGGCATCATTGGACCGTACTTCTTCAAAGATGATGCGAATCGTAACGTAACTGTGAATGGTGAGCGCTACCGTGAGATGATATCCAACTTTTTTTTGCCCAAAATGGAAGAACTGAACTTGGTTGACATGTGGTTTCAACAAGATGGCGCTACATGCCACACAGCTCGCGATTCTATGGCCATTTTGAGGGAAAACTTCGGAGAACAATTCATCTCAAGAAATGGACCGGTAAGTTGGCCACCAAGATCATGCGATTTGACGCCTTTAGACTATTTTTTGTGGGGCTACGTCAAGTCTAAAGTCTACAGAAATAAGCCAGCAACTATTCCAGCTTTGGAAGACAACATTTCCGAAGAAATTCGGGCTATTCCGGCCGAAATGCTCGAAAAAGTTGCCCAAAATTGGACTTTCCGAATGGACCACCTAAGACGCAGCCGCGGTCAACATTTAAATGAAATTATCTTCAAAAAGTAAATGTCATGGACCAATCTTACGTTTCAAATAAAGAACCGATGAGATTTTGCAAATTTTATGCGTTTTTTTTTAAAAAAAGTTATCAAGCTCTTAAAAAATCACCCTTTATTTTGCTTTTAAATTAAAATATGGTATTACCATCATACAAAAGTGAAAAAGTGGAAATCAATATTTTGTAGCATATCCATTGCTATGGATCACAGTTTCTAATCGTCGCAGCATGGACTCCACCAAATTTCTGCACTTTCTTCTTGTAGAACTTGTTTCAATGTAGTCAGCCCCAATGTAGTCAGCCCCATCTTATCACAGCTAGTATTCAGATTTTCTTTAAGAATGGACAAATATACATTCTTGTCCATGATTCCATCGATGAATACCATATTTCCAACTCCTAGAGCGGACATACAGCCCCATACCATTACGGAACCACCTCCATGTTTTACTGTTGGTTTGAGGTTTTTGATATTAAGAGCTTCGTCTGGCTTTCGCCACACCATGCGTCGCGCATCAGAGCCGAAAATATTATATTTGCTCTCATCGCTAAATATTACTGACTGCCCAAATTCAAAATCTTTGTTTTTGTGGAGATTAGCGAATGATAATCTTTTGTTTCGGTTTATTTAAATAAAAGGTTTTTTCTTTTCGACCATGAATATTGTTAGCTCTGAGTACTCTGCGTACTGTCTCGTTGCTTACATTGTTACTCATGGTTCCTCTCAATTTATCATTCAACTTTGGAGCCGATAAATGTGGATTTTCCCGAATATCTTTTAGTATTTTCCTTTCATTTCTGGCTAATAACGATTTTGGGCGTCCTGTACGAGCTATATTTTCTATATTTCCGCGTTCAGTTGCACGTTTTATAACATTTTCGATCGTTTGACGACACCTTTGAAACTTTTCTGATATATAAGTAATAGGTTTACCTTGGTTATAAAGGTATAGGATGATTTTCCTTTGGGAAACATTTAATTCTGTTCCTTTCGGCATTTTAATGAATTAAAACTCAACAAAAAGAAATAAAAATTACCAAATTCTAATTAATTTCAATGCAAATGCACACACGACTCGTAAACAAAACAAAAAATTTGAACACGAAAAACAGTGACAATAATATCAATGGTTACTACCAGTGTTTTGAAAAACGCAAAATACTTTTGAGAGCACTAATTTTGGTGGCAACACTCTTTAAATGCCCCAAAACCATACCAGATTTTTATTTTTTTGTACGTTTTCTTGTATTTTTGTATTCGGGAGCATATAATTTATGGTAGTATTAAAAATATATAATAAAATTGAGGAAATTAAACGCAGTTTTAACGAAAATTCTATGATTTACGGCATAAAGGAGGAGCAAAATACTTTTGAGACACACATATATTCGTTCAAATACTTACTTGATCTTTTAACGTCGTTTATCATCGTATTCGATCTCAGTTGCTAATATCTATAGACAAATACAAATTACCGTAGTTGCATCCGAAAGCAATCAGCAGAAGGGATGAAAATCAATGTCTGTATTTATACCCAACACCATTTCACCAAGAAATAACCTAGATTTAGTAATCAAAACCAGGTATATACACAGAGAGAAGGTTAGGGTATCATATAGTCGGCCCTGCCCGACTTAAGCCTTTCATTACTTGTTTTATTTTATTTTAACTTTATAAAATATAAAATATTTAAAGACGAAACTCTTCGCATCGGGTCCCTTAATTTGCAGAATTCTGACATGGATAAATGCTACAGAAATGAATATTCACCGGGAATTCCCGGGAAATCATAAAATAATTCCCGCTTTCCCGGGAATATAAGAAATTCAATTACTTTCGTCCCAAACACACTTTCCCCGACCATGGCCTCTAAGTTAAATATATTATCAAAAAAATATCTCTCCAATCTGAAGAAAACATATGTGCCGATAGATAATCATAACAGCCTTAGAAAATTAAGTCGTTGTCTCATTTATGACAGATCTTCAACTACATGTGAATGTCTTGTGTTGTTTACAGAATACAAGTCGTTTCCGAAATAAATTACATAGATTTCAACTAATCCACCATGGTGTTGGTAACACATGATTTCATAAATAATCCCAGGCTACACCCAATGGGATGGGAGGAGGGGTTGCGGCTGCAGCAATTATCAGACCTCAGATGACACTAAGATGACCCACTAAAATAGTTTCGCAACTCGTTGACTAGACGACCTAAACCAGAGCATTCCTTCGAACACATGGCGCGACGAGAGTCGTCTCCCACACTCAACTGCACATGATATTGAGATGTTTATAATTTTTTGACAATATAATACATTTAAAAACGCTTCTAATGTTGTGGAAATGTCTTCGGGGATTGATGTAAATATGCGCCACAGATTTACTCTCATTTAATTGTGGCGACACATTTTACGAACTGCCAGCCAGCCAAACAGACAGAGAACGGGAGGAAGGGACGGACATTTAGAGGCGACCCCAAGCCATTACATCTTTGTTGGAAATGTTGCTCCCTCTTTTCGGATCGAGTCTCCAACCCTTCCTGCATCCATTTATGTGGCTGTCTGTCGTCTTTGAATCGTTGACTATAAAATGAGTCGACGAGCATTAAATCTAGCGCATAATTATTTTAAATCGCTGTCATATGTGCGCGCCTCAATAAAAGCAGAAAGTACGTCGTTCTTTCCAGATAAATTCGTCGTATGTGTAACAAGTGCAGGAGAAGACATCTTCGGACGGATGGATACACATTGAGGCGTGAAATTTGTGGTTGTGGCAGTTTTGAAAGCTGTGATTAAGTTTTGCGTTGGAGTGGGGTCCGGGGGCATACGATTTGGGGACTAGGGAGGCTGGCGTTGTCTTAATACATTTTCAGAGGATTTATGATCATGTTGAAATGTAAACATGCTGTTATTACCAACAAACATCCAGCAAGCCGGAGTGCTAGGCGTTGCCGCCAGTATTTAACAAATTCGAGGAAAGGGTGTGGAAATATTGGGTGACACAAAAACTGACAAAGTAGTTCAATAAATTAATGCGCTGCCAATTTGAGGTCGATCGTCTTTGTTTATATCATCTATCCTTTTTGATTATAATTAGCAATACATTCTCGAAATAGAGATCGGACGGATATGCTCGAATTCCTACAAATACCTCGACATGCTTCAAACCTCTTCAGACAATTTCAAAAGTAAAGTCAAAGTAAAATTCCCTACAAGGAAGGAATGGGAGATATGATATAATATGATCTTCCCGACAAAACCTAGGCGATTGTGCTAATTCCGAATTCCTGTCACCAAAACCCTTTTGCTTGATGAAGTCTTGGCCATTATCAAAGATTGAAATAATCTCTCTCCTCTACTGAAAAAGGATCGCATATCAATCTTTGTTGCCAGTGTGTCTAGACAATCACAGCCAGAGGAAATGAAGCAGATCCTTCCCCAGCAACAACAGAAGTAATAAATGTGATCGCGAATCGAAAATAATACAATTCAGCGATCAGTGCAGTAGCTACAACGACTAGGGATGTGAAAACCGGTGTTAACTCCGAAATTGGCATTGGCACAAACCAGGGAAACCGGTGTTTTCATGTCGGTTAACCGGTTTTTAAATTACAAAACATTTGCATATCGTGGATATATTGTACAATAAAGGAACACAATAAAATTTGAGAGGAATGATTTGTTTACTAGCTGCGAATATAATCTGAACTGACCTCGTAATACCGCAGGTTTAAGATTTTCCCAAAATATTGATTTGTGACGTTGAAAAACCAAGTACGATATCAAATAGCTTCGTTTGGAGCTTGATGTGTAATATCGAAGACGTGGACTGCTATTGCTAATTTTTTATTGTTTTATACCTAAAGGAATCATGTCTTAACCGATCCAACATTCACGTCTAATATTATCGAAAATCTAATTGAGAGCAAATTTAAAACTGTAAAAAAGAAGCGACTCGATAGCATTGGTGGAGGTAGAAAGGGTACGAAATGTGTATTTAATAGTAATATTAACAGCGAATTTGTGAACACCTTCTCTATATTTCCATCAAAAAGGTAATCATCGAATATATGAATTTGCAAATGTCATTTATAAGCACATATGTATGTCTCGTATTGAATTCTGATTTAAATAACCAAGATTGGCGATTTAAGTGAATTTTCATTTAAAATATGAAAATGAATATAGAAAATAGTATTCGAATTCTTATGGTTTAATGTTTTTGTGTTCAGTAATCTCAAAAAAGTATAAAAGGGACGGCTTTTGACATCCCTAACAACGACATAAAAGAGATGATCGAGTACTTCTTCTCGTGAAGCAACTTCACTGAAAGAAAAAACTACATTCACATAATGGTTGATGACTCTTATCAATTGTTATTCATCTTTTATTATACCGATCGACATAGAAACAGTTTTTGAGTCCTTGGGAAGCAATTCCAAGGACCCTGTGTCGTGGGGTTATGGGTTCGACTCCTGGTCTGTCGCTGCAATATCTTCGTCGCACGTCTCAATCCCTGGACTCAAAATTACATTATAAATACTTTTATATTATGTATCTACTCAATTAGAGGTATGTTCACATCGATTTTCGTGTTTCTATGTGTTGTCGTTTGATAGGTATCATTATACCCTCCACCTCCAGGATGGGGGTATACTAACATTGTCATTCCGTTTGTAACACCTTGAAATATCGACCTGAGACCCTATAAAGCATATATAGGGTCCGCCAAATAACTTTTTTTTTGAAAATGCTATAAAAAAACTACTGAATATCTTCTCAAATTTCTTTTTTTATTTGAAAGTACAATCCTTCCTGTTAATAATGGAAAATAATTTCATTCAAATGGCTGCTGAGGGCACCCCACAAATAATAGTCCAACGGTTGAATAGTTGAAAAAAAATACGTTAGATGACGGACCCTATATATTCTTGATCGTCATAAAATTCTAAGACGATCTAGACATGTCCGTCCGTCTGTTGAAAGCACGCTAGCATCTAAACGAAAGGAGCTAGAACGTTCAAATTTTCCATAAATTCGTCCTATAGTCGTACATCGGTTGGGATTGAAACGAGGCGAAATCGGCCTAAAGGGAAAAAAATTTCCCTCACAAGGACTAAAAATACCCAAATAATCCCTAATATTTTAGAGTATTTAAGCATATTTTTTCTGATTGTACTTACTTGATATTGGGTATGCACATTCCCCCGATAACAATAGAGTGATTGTTATTTGTAGGGGGTGATGGGACAAAAAAGGGATAAAAATGGTACATATTAAACGACAACAGCTAGAAACATGAAATTCGGTGTGTACATTCCTCTATTTGAGTAGATACATAAAATAAAAATAGTTTTTCCAAATTCGTACTTTTAAGGGGTAAAATGGGAATAGAGGGATAAAAATGGTACCAACCAAACGGCTGCCCCTAGAATACTCAAATTCGGTGTATACATTCCTCTGATTGCATAGACACGTAAAATACACGGATTTTTCAAAATTCTTACTTTTTGGGGTTAAAATGAAAAAAGGGGATTAAAATAGTACCAATCAAATGACCCCAGCTAGAGTCATGAAATTTGGAGTATACATTCCTCCGACTGTGTAGACACGGTAAATAAACGGATTTTTCGAAATTCGTACTTATTGGGGTCAACATGAAAAAAAAAGAATTCGAAATTCATACCTTCAAGGGATACAAATAGTACAGAGGGATAAAAATAAAACTAACTGAACGACTACAGCTAGAATGATGAAATTCTAATTGGGTAGAAACGTCAAATAAAGAGATTTTAGGTAGTCGTAGTCTTAATTTACCCCCTTAAGTACCCCTGAATAGTACCAACCAAATGGTCGCAGTTGGAATTATGGAATTCGGTGTATACATTCGTCTGACTGCATAGACAAGCAAAATAAAAAGTTTTTTTCCAAATTCGTACTTTTTCTTTTACGAACAAAATTGGTTGAATCATAAAGTTAGGTTATATTGCACTATGTACGTCTGATAATGGATTTTCAAAATTTGTACTTTTGGAATTAAAATAGAATGAAAATACAACTAACTGTAGCACCCACTCTCTACCAATATTTATAGCATTTAAGCTTTTTGAATATAAGAATATTTATTTTTTGAATCGTATCGGTAGCCTTGCCTTATAAGCGTGGTTTGAAATAATTAAAATATTATATTTAATTATAAAATTATTTTTTCAATATTTGTTTTGGTTTGGCTATATTAAAAAATTTATTTTCCTTGTCATTTATTTTGGTTTAAGACCATAGGTTGTGCTGAAGTCTTCAGCAGAACCCAAAAATTAGCAAAAAAGGCAAAGTGAGACCTTTATTGTTGCAGCTAAAAGTTGACTGCGCAGTTTCGATGGGCGCTACCCCATCTCATCAGAACTTTCGCAACGAATGTAATGGGTGATTTTTTAAGAGCTTGATAACTTTTTTTAAAAAAAAAACGCATAAAATTTTCAAAATCTCATCGGTTCTTTATTTGAAACGTTAGATTGGTCCATGACATTTACTTTTTGAAGATAATTTCATTTAAATGTTGACCGCGGCTGCGTCTTAGGTGGTCCATTCGGAAAGTCCAATTTTGGGCAACTTTTTCGAGCATTTCGGCCGGAATAGCCCGAATTTCTTCGGAAATGTTGTCTTCCAAAGCTGGAATAGTTGCTGGCTTATTTCTATAGACTTTAGACTTGACGTAGCCCCACAAAAAATAGTCTAAAGGCGTCAAATCGCATGATCTTGGTGGCCAACTTACCGGTCCATTTCTTGAGATGAATTGTTCTCCGAAGTTTTCCCTCAAAATGGCCATAGAATCGCGAGCTGTGTGGCATGTAGCGCCATCTTGTTGAAACCACATGTCAACCAAGTTCAGTTCTTCCATTTTGGGCAAAAAAAAGTTGGATATCATCTCACGGTAGCGCTCACCATTCACAGTTACGTTACGATTCGCATCATCTTTGAAGAAGTACGGTCCAATGATGCCACCAGCCCATAAACCGCACCAAACTGTGACTTTTTCTGGATGCATTGGTAGCTCTTGCAATGCTTCTGGCTGATATTCACTCCAAAATCGACAATTCTGCCTATTTACGTACCCATTGAGCCAAAAATGAGCTTCGTCGCTGAACACAATTTCTTTCTTTCTGAACTTTCTTAACAGAGCACGCATTTTGATAATAAAATTCAATGATTTGCAAGCGTTGCTCGTTAGTAAGTCTATTCATGATGAAATGTCAAAGCATACTGAGCATCTTTCTCTTTGACACCATGTCTGAAATCCCACGTGATCTGTCAAATACTAATGCATGAAAATCCTAACCTCAAAAAAATCACTCTTTATGTCTTTGACTTAAATCAGGGTTCATATTAGTACCAGCGGTCACATATTTCAAATGAGAAACGCTGATAAACAAAATATTCCACCGAACCAAGTCGACACACTAAAAATCTCACTTTGCCAATTCAATGTTGTGCATGTGCTCGCATCGCTCGCAACAATGCAAAGGTTGTTGTTGTACGGTATGTCCCGTCTTCACTGTACCTCGTGTGTATTGTTGTTGTTTGTATGTATAGTTGGTCTGTTATGTTGTATGTCTTGTCATTTATTTTGGTTTAAGACCATAGGTTGTGCTGAGGTCTTGAGCAGAACCCAAAAATTAGCAAAAAAGGCAAAGTGAGACCTTTATTGTTGCAGCGAAACTGCGCAGTCAACTTTTAGCACGGGTTCTACTGAAGACTTCAGCACAACCTATGGTCTTAAACCAAAATAAATGACAAGACATACAACACAGACCAACTATACATACAAACAACAATTTATTTTCCTGTAATATTACTGCACTTCTACGAAAACCGACAACCTCTGTAGAATGCAATCCATGGTGGAGGGTATATAAAGTTCGGCCCGGCCGAACGTAACGCCGTTTTTATTTGTTTTTATCTCTTTTTGTCATAAGGGGAATGCGCATACCAAATATAAAGAAAATATAAGCAGATATATTCAAAAACATGCTGTAATACTCTAAATATTAGCGGTTATTATTATGACTGAAAATCATTGTGTTTTTCCCCGTGGACCGATTTCGCTCATTTGCAATCCCACCCGATCTACAACTATAAGACGAAATCATGCAAAATTTGGACGGCAGTGATTCAGAATCAAAATCCATCGTCAAAATTCAAATGAAAAAAACACAATTAGACCCTAAGATTATTTAGAAATATTAACACTAAAAATCGGGAAACTGAATATGTTTTTGAAATCGGCCCAAAGTTTACTACTTTTCGTATTTTTCGTTTTTAAAGGAAATTAAAATTTTTATTTTTTGTATTTATGTTTTTTAACATATTTTTACGTATCTGTTCATAATGCGAAGAAAAAAATTTATTTTTTTTGTATTACAGATTTTCACGTTTTTCAGATTTTGAAAATTGAAAAAAACTAATTTCTTTTTTTGACATCGTCGATCTGTTTCTCACACATTTTAAGAGATTTTACATTCAATTTTTTGTGTTAGACATTTTTTATTTATATTTTATTTTTTTAGCTTTATTATAAAGTCAAAACTATGTTTGTGCCAAATATAGTTTGTTTGTAATAAATATTAAAAAAATATCCTTTTTGAACAAATGTCTGACTTTGGACGAACACAACTATTTTCCTTCAAAATCCAAATACAAACATATTTAGCTTGAAGAGTTCTCCGTTTTTTCAGGGTAACTTTTGCCCGCCCAAAATTTCGGCCTTGGAAGATAAGATGCATTTAGTGCAAAAAGTCCGATTTTTTAGTTCCAAAACGCAATTTCTTCATTTTTCTTCCATTAAAAATGAAAAATTTGAAAATTTGATACGCAGATAAAAATATGAGTAAATTTTCTTTATGCTAATGCTACATTTTATATCGGAGTTTAGATATGAGAGACAAAAGGGCTGTTTGACTGTTTACAATGCGGGCCGTTGTGTCTAAATGAAAAATTTTGCGTAGACTTCCGTCTGAAAGACGCTGCAGATATTAGGAAGTCGGAATGAATATGCTAGGCCAGCTTTTTTTGAGATGACAGCGGAACCAAATCCACAATCAATTTTGGAGGTGTCCGAATAATTGGGTATTCCCTTTCCCACTACATCCTTGAAGGGAATTTGATCTCGAATGACTTTGCGAAAGCCATCTTGAAATTTCTGTAGTCGAATAGTATCGAAGTCGGATTGTGGTCACGATAGCATATGAAATATTTAATAATGAAATATTTTCTTTGCAATAATGTCATTCATCCTTTTTGTGTAGCAGAAGGAAGCCTCCGGTACTGCGTCTCGCTGGTTAATAATGTCAGAAGGAAGCCTCCGGTACTGTGTTTCAGTGTTTTCAGTGCATTCCTGCACTCATATTCTTTACAATTGCAGTCCTTCCGGGCATCTTCTTTACAATTGCTATGTTCTCGGGCTACAAGTTGCATCTTATTGAAGTTCTGATCTATAGAAATTGGCCGAGGATGTGGTTTACCCATTTATTTATTCTGTCCACCATGTTTGATTTGCATGGACGCAATTCTCTCGGTTTATTTAGTGGGTTTCCCTTTTTTATTCCATAAACATATTACAAAAAATATCTTGCTCTAATATGTATTGGGAATATGCCCGCTACTACGCATAATGCATCGAGGAATATAGTACGGTATCTGATCCTGCGTTGCCTCATAATTCTTTCATGGATAGTGGCAGAACCTAAATGAGCTTCAACATCATCAATTAGGGGTACGATAAGATCTCAAGAAATGATATGATAGTACTCTATTTAGATGACTATAGAAGCTGTGATCTTTTACAAGATCGCTAATAGGTTCATCGAAGTTCAAAATCTGTACCCTTTTACGAGATCGCTAATCGGCTTATTAAAGTTGAAAGATATTAGATCGTCGGATTGTACAAGAAGATATGTCATATAACCCGCATAACCCTTATTTATGTGTGTGTAGTTCATGCAGTAAAGATGCATCAATAGTTCACGCAACTATGAACTATTTTAAGATTGGCAAGAGCGCCAGCACCAAGCTTTTTCTTGTGGTTTTTCCAAGCTACGCGTTTATGTGAAGAAGTCGCCGATTCACAAAGAGCTCTCAAAGAGAACATCCGCCCAGAGCGCGAAAAACTATAGTACGATGTATTCAAAACGCTTTAGAATGAGTCCAAAGAGTCATCAATAGTGGCGATATCATCATGAAAAAATAATGGAAAAAATTGAAGGTCCCAAAGTATTAAGGGTCCGTCGTATCATTTTCAAAATACGGAACACATCACCACCTACCCAGTGGATTAGGAGTCTAATGCTATTATATTTGTTTAGACTACCTCCTTTCGGCAGGAAACCCATCTAGACGAAGTTGGGATTTAGTGAGACACATTGAGGTTAACATGTCTACTCATCCCTTTAAGTGTTGGTATTCTGATGGGAGACCCTAGAAGTAACATGTAAAAACGGCGTTAAGTTAGGCCGGTCCGAACTTTATATACCCTCCACCATGGATTGCATTCCACAGAGGTTGTCGATTTTCGTAGAAGTGCAGTAATATTACAGGAAAATATAATTTTTGTAATATAGGCAAACCAAAACAAATACAAATATTGAAAAAATAATTTTATAAATAAATATAATATTTTAATTATTTCAAACCATTATTTATTTCAAATCAAAAAATAAATATTCTTATATTTATATTTCCAAAAAGCTTAAATACCATAAATATTGCTAGATAGTGGGTGCTACAGTTGGTTGTATTTTCATTCTATTTTAATTCCAAAACTACAAAAAAATCCATTATCAGACGTGCATAGTGCAAAATAACCTAACTTCATGATTCAACCAATTTTTGCAATAATAGAAAAGGTACAAATTTGGAAAAAAAACTTTTTGTTCTGCGTGTCTATGCAGGCAGAGGAATGTATACACCGAATTCCATAATTCCAGCTGCGACCATGTGGTTGGTACCATTTTTACCCTCTTGACGTTTCTACGCAATTAGAATTTCATCATTCTAGCTGTAGTCATTTAGTTGGTACTATTTGTATCCCTCTGTACCATTGTATCCCTTGAAAGTACGAATTTCGAAAAATCCGTTTATTTTCCGTTTCTACGCAATCAGAGGAATGTATACTACGAATTGCATGCATAGCTGCGGTCATTTGGTTGGTACTATTTTTATCCCCTTTTTTCATTGTAACCCCAAAAAGTACGAATTTCGAAAAATTCGTCTATTTTCCGTGTCTACGCAGTCAGAGGAATGTATATTCAGAATTTCATGACTCTAGCTGCGGTCATTTAATTGGTACTATTTTTATCCCCTTTTTTCATTGTAACCCCAAAAAGTACGAATTTCGAAAAACCTGTTTATTTTAAGTGTCTACGCAATCAGAGGAATGCATACACGACATTTCATTATTCCAGGTGTAGCCGTTTGGTTGGTACCATTTTTATCCCTCCGTACCCATTGTATTCTTGAAAGTACGAATTTGGAAAAAACCTTTTATTTTTCATGTCTACGTAGTCCAAGGAATGTATACTTCGAATTTCATGACTCAAGCTGCGGTCATTTGGTTGATACCATTTTTATCCTCTTTTTCTATTTTGTCCCCAAAAAGTACGAATTTCGAAAAATCAGTTTATTTTCCGTGTATACACAGTCAGAATTCGAATTTCATGACTCTAGCTGCGGTCATTTGATTGGTACTATTTTTATCCCCTTTTTTCATATTAACCCCAAAAAGTACGAATTTTGAAAAATCCGTGTATTTTACTTGTCTATGCAATCAGAGGAATGTATACACCGAATTTCATTATTCTAGGTACTGCCGGTAAGTTGGTACCATTTTTATCCCTCTTTTCCCATTTTACCCCTTAAAAGTACGAATTTGAAAAAAATACTTTTACATCATGTATCTACTCAATTAGAGGAATGTACACACAGAATTTCGAGTTTCTAGATGTTGTCGTTTAATGTGTACCATTTTTATCCCTTTTTTGCCCCATTTCACCCCCTACAAATAAGAATCACTTTATGGTGCAGTTTTTTGCTATAAGGGTAATACGCATACCAAATATCAATCCTGAATATCTCAACACTGTCTTGATTTTGGTTTACATGGACGCTCATTTCCACGGGAGCATGAAGTAGTTCCCTCTGATATCGTTTTTTACTCTCTGGATCTACAATTTAATTTCTTGAACGTTTTTCAATATTTTCCACGAAAACATTCATTCCCATAGAGAACACTCTTTGCATCTTTTAATAACCTCATGTATTTTATTCAAATATTTTGTCAAACATATGTGTCACACTAAGTACACGCACTAACACACCCTCCCTCCCTCATACTCCTCGGCTGAACTGCAGAACATCATATTTTCAGTGTGAGTCGTCGTCGTCATCATCAGCCAGCCGCTGATACTGTCATAGCATCATCGTGATCGTCAGACATTTGGTGTTGTCTCATAATTATGTTGAGTCCCCTCGCCACCATTCAATATCGTTGACTTGGAAGGTCATTTTATTTCACAGATCCCATTGAGTTCCTAAAAACAAACAACAAAAGCCCAACACCAAACGATGTTTGTTTGTGGTGACAATGTTTGTCTTATAATTATCCGAATTTTTATTTTTTGTGTTCCTTTAAGACTCCATTAAGCGACGTTTGTTTGTAGCTGAGCGAGTAAAATAATATTCATGGGTTCTGGGTTCTGGGGCTGATACTGTTGCTCTTGTGGATGTTGATGTGGATGATGATGATTCAATCATATTAAGTGATTATTTCATAGTTGCTCCGTTCGCCATTGATGCGAGTAAAGTGCGCATTTCACATAATATCAATTATATTATTTGGGTTACTATTTGATCTTTGGCGATTAAGCACATTTGCCGTCAATGATTAATAAAATGCGTTTTAAATGGTGTGAGTAATATTCATTCACTCAGTCGTACGTTCGTACGTCCGTACGATCTCATGAATGGATGAGTAAGTATTCTTCATTCCTAATTGGCAGAGATACTTATTTACCATTCCCAAAAAGAAACAGCATTAACTTTTTTGAATATTTGTCTAGTTTAAAATTAATTTCATGATTTATAGGTATTAACCTTTTAAAGACACCCTTGAACAAGTCAGCGCACGAATTGCCGCCGTACGAGCGTTTTAAATACCCGCACATTTGATATTAAAATTCACTTTAAATACATGAGTATTGGGTTACTAAAGCACACCACATAACAGACAGTTAGGCAGACATCACATTTTGTGCTTAGAAAGTGATGATGAGTCAGTCTGAAAAAGAGTTCGAACAATTCCTTCGTATATTGATAATATGAATACGTAAGAACTAAGAAGAGTTAAGAACGTTTTGAATAATCTGCATGTAAAATGGACTGTGTTCCATGTGCCTTGCGAGAACTATCGTTTGTAAAAAATATTGCATATATTAAATGTAATAAAAAGACGTTATTACGACGTTAGACGTTATAGTACTGGAAGTTTGTGGCAATTGGACACAACTTCAACATTCGTAAATAACACTGTCCAACAGCATTTTTGGAACAGAGGAGCGACCATTTAATTCTGCAAGGGCTTGTTGAGTAGATAATTTTTGTAAAATAAACTTATAGTCCAGCTGGTCTGAGTTTCTTTTTATCGGGGATCAAAGTTTTCATTTTTTGGTCGAAGGGAGCATTATGCTAACTGAAGTGAAGGGTTATAAGTTAATGTCTGAGAGAATGCTTATTATCAGAACTATATTGTGGAATTTCACGAGGATCATTTTTGTGGAATATCTTAACCCTCTAACTCTTCTCCCTATGGGTCAATTTTACCCTTTTTTCGAGAAAATCAAGAAAAGTCCTTTCAAATAGGACATTTAAGGATTAAAATATTTTAGAAAATGTTTGCCGGGAAATTTCAGTGGGGGTCTCCGAAGACACCAAAGTTGTAAATAATGATCTTCCCGCTTAAATAGCAAAATTACACACCAGCTTATACAACAAAATTACTGGGGTTAAAATTGGTCCATGTTTTTTTGGAAAATCGATATTTTTCGATAAAAATGTTTGTATTTCGGTAGAGCACGGTAAACAACAAATTTTCATTTTCGCGGGAGATATAGCTAAAATGATTTTGCATGCATGACATTTTTATTTTGTAATTTTTCGCGATCTATTCAACGGATCCGGCAGATGTTTTGCGTGCACACAGAAAACAGATTTATTACCACATTATACGTACTATCGCAATATTGCATGGGTGATTCCATCAGTATAACCGACTTTATATTGCAACAACAGCATTTTCAGTACTGTGAACTGAAATTATTTGTTGCAGAGACATTAAATATAGAATGTTTTGGTACATCGAACTATCAAAACGGCATCTGCAGCTAAATTGTTGTATATATCTGTTGTTATTATCACTTGTTAGTTAGATGTTGTTTTCAAATTTTGTAATCCAGATTACGATTTTCGGTTGTTGCGACCATTTGTTGATTGGATACATTTTTTTGTATTATATTATCCTGGCCGAAATTCATTACAAAAACATGGTTTTGCTATTTTAAATGTTTTATTTATTACATTTTAAAATACAGTATAACAATATAATAACTAATATTTCCATATAACAAATACCAAATATGTGATGCGAATTTTACATTTAGGATCTTAAATTAAACATAATTAACTCTGTAGGGGAAGAAATGTCTATCGAAGTACCATGTTTGTATAATTTTAACACACTAGAATTTTCACATTTCAGAATAATATGCTCAATTAATCCAAAAACAGGGGCTCTATTTTTAGATAAATCCTAACAAAACACTACATTCCTTTTCAAAAGTAAATTACCAAACATGACACAAGTTACTTCTTTAGCTAAAGGGCAGATTTTTTTAAAATTAGAAGTTTTCATTTTAATATGCAAAAAATCGATTGTTTTTAACGGGACATCAACAAAATATTTCTTATCACATCAACTATCTTGAATTTCGATTTTCGAAACTTTCGTCAATTTTCTTTGTGGGTTTCGTACGACCGTCGAAGGAAACATATATGACAGTAATAGGAAGCTATTGCTGTTCTAGAATATAAAGTAGAAATATATTCGAACAAAATTACATTAGTGACGGCAAAAAAGTTACCTTCGTTTAATCTTTCAGAACTTCTTTTAATTTTTTGGGACACTGCCGTCGTTGATTTTGGAAAGCTGTTTGATATAAACGTCCCCAGCAACTGATTCCACCGTAAATTGGGTAAAGAGCATTTATATAAGATTTTGAGGAGTCTGAAAATTGAAACTGCTTTAAATAATCTTTCTGGTAAGCCATCACATATTCTTCATTTATGTAGGCGATATTTTTTATATGAATAAAGTAATCTGATTCATCTGAAAATTATGACTTAATATATTAGTACTTTCTTTTTATTTTGTTGTTATGCGTCTTACCTCGTGTATCATCACCAACAACTTTTTTGCTTACGTAGTCTACTGGATCTTGAGATAAAGTTATTAATTCAGCGAAAAACAAATAATCTTGACGAGTTACTCCATAAAATTAAGACAATATTCCTGTAGTACTATTTGTTATACCAAAAGTAAAGTGCAGTTTTGAATTATAGGGTAGTTTTTGTTTATATCGCTAGCTTCTTGCATGAATTTCACATATTTTATTTGACAATTTTTCAATATATGTAGTTGAAAAATTTTCAAATTTCAACTGAGGTCATCAAAACTTATATCCATGGTGGATCGCCGTTGATGTATTCAGCTTCTACATTAATGAAGACAACAACATGCAATTCCAACTTACTTATTTTCTCTAGTTTCCAAATTTCCACACTTATTTTGTTAATAATTTATAGCCTTTTGTTTTTCATTACGATTGTTTTGTTTTTGTGCTTGTGTTTGACAGCCGAGTGAAATTTTTGTATTCGTTTATTGTAACAACTAATTATTGTTTGTGAATTAAAATTTTTGGTAGGGTTATCCAAATTCATTTAATATTTTGTATATTTATGAAAATGATTACTACGACCAACAATATTATTATAGTTCAATACCATCCGATGTTGGATAATTATCAGAAAGCGATGACAAAAAACCAAGCTTTTATGATGTATATTTCATTGTTATAAATAAATTATTTATTGTCATCACTAATTATTGATACTAAAGTATTATTTTCTGTATAAAAAGTAGTTGTCACAATTGTAAGAGCTAAACACAAAATATTTTTATTGTCTTCGATTGATATATCCAATGTTTTTGCTGTCTTTACTTTCTTTTGGTTATTTCCATGTTAATATAGTAAATTAAACTAGATATCCATGAAGAATATGGAAATATGGTGTTTTCAATAAAAATAGTTGTGGTTATATCATTATTTATTGGTTATGATGGATTTCCAACAGTCTCATTCTCTGTGTGTGTGTGTTTTAAGAACCAATGTCGCTTGTAACATATATGTAGTAAGCCGCGAAAAAAGCTGCAATTGTTGCAAAAATCCAAAATTGCATTTTTTTTTTCAACTTCCTCTATTTGAGTTTCTGAAACAATTCTGTTACAAATATTCCCTATTTAGTCAGCAATCATATGCCAAAAAAATCCTATCATTCTCTATATGATAAAAAGTTACGCGGGTTTTTCTAAAGGCGCTTTTCACAATTTTTGACTTTACAGCCAACATGTATCCTATTTCACTCTTATTTTAGCCGTTTTGAAAAAGTTTTCCAGATTTAGGGGTTGCTTCTAAATTCAGACTAGAAGCTTATACTTATAAAAACTTTATCATATACCAAAATATAGCTAATTCTGACTATCCGTGTGTGTGAGAGGTACCAGATGGGGCGTGGCAATGTCGCCCATCTTCGAACTAAAACTAAGTTTATTAAAAAATATTACCTTGTACAAATTTTCAATTGATTCCTTAACTCCCTTCGAGAGTTATCGTGTACACCAGCCAGCCAGGCAGACGGACGGACACTCCTTCAATGCGTTGCATTTTTTTCTGTCCCACATGATATATACCATCCTACTATGTAGAGTGAGGGTATAAAAATCATATTTTTTGGAAACAAACACGTTTTCCAAGGTGTTATGAAAAATATATAGGAGGAATCAATACCTTTCGTATGAATAAATGTATATAAGATGAAAAAGGACGTCACTGACTGCATTTTTGTGAAATAATTTAGTACAGGAGATGGATTTTCAGAACCAACATTTTCAAACAGTTTTTACAAAATGAGCGCTCAATATCGTTCCGATGTTCATTATTTAGGCATAATTCGAAAGGTATTAAATGCTGCTATATTTTGATAAAATACTAACACCAAATGCGAAAATATTTCACTATGAAAAACATAAAAAATACTATAAAGGTCCAATAATTTGACCAATATTCAAACATGGGATGATGTGACCCACTTACACAATAGGTTCTTCCAGTTCAAGTATAACGTGTTATGCTCAATTTGAAGAAATTTGATGAAAAATCGTGGTTTCCGATTTAACCTATTTTCACCACAGGTGCACCTAGTTTAACTGGCTGGCCCACGATGTCGAACGTTAACGTTCGCTTGCCTCTCATGCGACAAACAGCTGATTTGGGACCCACTAACAGGCACCAGAACGACAAAGCGAACGAAAATCTATGCGAAAGAAAACGTAAGCATTTCAGTGTAAAATCGAGGCCCACTAACATTTTCTTCTGTCATCTAAGCGAATGAAAATGTCAAAATCATTCACATCTGTTTTGTCTGTCGCAAGCATAAATAAATAAAACACAAAACAAATTTATTTTATATTATTATTGCTCTCCTCTCTACATCATACTTCTTCTAGGCGTTCGAGATAATATCGCCACGAACTATGCAGAACGTAGCTCGCATTTATACTTTTCGTTGCTCCGTGTTTTTGTTGTAGGGTCATTCAATTGCGTTCCTTGTATTCCTTTAGTAAGGATCTTCAGGAATAGCTTTAATTTGTGGCTCCTAACTCCTAAAAGCGTTTCGCTTTCCCGGTCGAAGTCTTTTTGTAAACGTCGGTGTCCTGCAGGCATGTGACAGAACTTGCATATGTACATATGTATACATATGAAATAAGTATATTCTGGTCATCTCAAGAACATTAGACAATTTTAATTTTTAAAAAAGAATTTTTTATTTTGAGTTAAATTTTAACATTTTATTTAGATTTTCGTTATCGCAGCTTAGTTATTCAGTCTTAAAAAAAACAGTCATATTGATTGTTTAAATTTTTTTCGAATTTAGTTTTCAGTTATTTCAGCTGAGAAAAAGTTGTGTCAACTTTTTTATTTTATGTTAGAATTCGGATATTTAACGCTTTTTTCTTGGCATATATGCGATTATTTGTTGATTTTTTGATCTGGTAAAATTTTCGTTCACTCACAACACGTAAGGCTATGCGAACGAAAAGTCAGAAGATAGTGGGTCGCTTTTTGATGAGAAAGAGAGTGACTGACTCAAATTCACATAGATTCACATAGATTTTCTTTCGACATCGTGGGTCAGGCAGTAAATATAAGATATTCTGCCAAATTTGAAGAAGACCTGTTAAAATATGTGGTTTCTAGAGCAGAAAAAGTCAAATCGGAAGCGAAATTTGAACCGATTTAATCTATTTTCAACACAGGTGTTCCTAATTTTAAACAATCTGATAAAATATGTGGTTTCTAAAGCGGAAAAAGTGAAATTGGGAGCGAAATTTGTATGGGAGCTATATATAAATCTGAACCGATCTGACCCATTTTCACCACGGGTGTTTGTAGTGGAAAGGTAAGTTTAAAGGTAGTTTACCAAATTTGAAGAAGATCTGTTAAAATATGTGGTTTATAGATCAGAAAAAGTCAAATCGGTTGCGAAATTTGAATGAAAGCTATATATAAATCTGAACCGATCCAACTAACTTTCAGCACAGATGTTTCTAGTTGAATTATAAGGTACTGTGCCAAATTTTAAGAATATTGGTTAAAACTTAAATTGAGAACGAAATTTGTATGAAGCGATCTGGCCCAAATTCACCATATATATTTCTAGTTTAATTTTAAAGTACTGTGCCAAATTTGAAGCAAATCGAGTAAAATATGTGGTTTCTAGAAGGGGAAAAGATCAAATCGGGAGCGACATCTGTATGGAGCCTATATCTAAATCTGAACCGATTTCCTTTAAATGAAATAGGGTTCGCCCTTGGACCGCAAAACTAACTCGTGCCACTTTTTGTTACGATCGGACTATTAATGCTACCTGTACTTTGATTACAAGAATAAATGGACGGACGGACATTGCTAAATCGATTCAAAAAGTGATTCTAAGTCGATCGGTATACTTAACAATGGTTCTATGTTGCTTCCTTTCGTGTGTTACAAACAAATGCACAAAGACATAATACTCTCGACAAGCATTCAACGTTCACCGAGACTGGTACGAAAATAGCAATGCACCATTTAGAAGGACGATACATAAGGACTATATATAATAATTCTAGTACTTTTTGAGTGATCTCGCTATAACTACCTCGAAATCGTCAGTAACACTACTTAAGGCATCGAATTTGGTAAACTCTAGAGTGAAAAGAATTTGAATGCTCGTGAGATCGCAAGTGTTCATCCAATTTGGGAACAAAGTTCTAGTCAGTAGCTATAAACACATTTTTATACACTACACCACTTCGTGGACTAGGGTATTATAAGTTTGTTTTGCGCCAAATTTTTGTAACACCAATAAATAATCGAGGTAGACCCACCTTTAAATGTACGGATCGGCTTAGAATCACCAGCTGAATCGATTTACCGTCCGTCCGTCTGCTATCCGTCTAAGCTTGTTCGCACTCTACAGGTCGCAATTTCTGTCCGATTATCATGAAATTTGGCAGAAATCGTTTTTTTTTTGGCCAAGGACGATCGGTATTGAATTTGGAGGAAACCGGTTTAGTTCGGTTCGGATTTTTAGCATATTGTTCCCGATTTTCTTTAAAATCAGCAGAGCATTTTATAATCGAACTAAAAACACCTATGGTGAAAGTGGGTAAGATCGGTTCAGATTTAGATATAGCCACAATACAAATGTCGCTCCCGATTTGATTTTTTCCGCTCTAGAAACCACATATTGTAACCGATTTCCTTTATAATTGGCACAACATCTTATAATCCAACAAAAAACACCTAAGGTGAAAGTGGGTAAGATCGGTTCAGATTTAGATATAGCCCCAATACAAATGTTGCTCCCGAATCTTTAACCGATTTTGGCCAAACTTTACATATTATATTTCACCAATAAACATACATGGTGAAAGCGGGTCACATCGTTCCAGGTTTCATATACAAATATCCTTTCCGATCGATCATACAAATGTTCTTTCCGATTTAACATTTTTGTCAAACACATGCATTTACAGGATTCAAAAATCCTTCCCGATTTCACTTTTTTACCGAATTGAATTGTAGTGAGATAGAAAGTGGAGTGTATCATATAGTCGGCTCCGTCCGTCTTTAGGCTTTCCGAGGGTCGTGCGCAGGGGAGGTTTGGGGGTTCAAACCCCCCAGAGAGGTTTCGAACATATACGTTTAAAAACCTTCTAGACTTTCTGAAGCAATAAAATATAGAATTTTTAAGGTCTTTTTAAAATAACTCGTCTGAAATGGTAATTTTGCAGTAAAATCATGAAAACACGAAAATTACATAAAATGGAGCTGTATCCTGTGTCCTATTTTCAACACATATGCAACAACAACGATTTCTGTTACTTCAAATATTTGGGAGTTTGCAATTATAATACAAATCCATTTCGACAAACGAAGAAAACTGTTTGATATACATAGACTTATTTCTCTTTGTTAATTTACAACAACTGATGACATGTTTACCGCAAACAAACTAATTTTTCACACAAAAGAAACTCAAACAAAAGAAACTCAAAATTTCGTTTCTACGAAATGCATTTTTTCTCTGCGTGTAGGTCTCTATATTAAAATCTACTTTAAATTTTACTTTTTGCGAAACAATAAGAAATGAGTTTTAACTTACTAAAATTTTTGTTATGTTTATCACTTATGTCAAATATTTTTCAGAGTTAGTATTTTTTGTACATTCAAGTATTATTCAAAAGAGAAACAACAAATTCAGTAACTTGGATCTACGTAGGAAAACGAAACTCTAAAATACCAATTATTTGGTTTTTTGGAATTAAAATTTCTAGTTGTTTCTTCTTGCATTTCACCAAATACAAAAAACTGTATTTGTTATTCGAATTTATACATATTTAAGATAATAAAAATGAAGAAACATTTCCAAATATTTTTTATTTAATCGGAATATGCGTATAAATATTTTGAATAAACATTCTTTTACTCATGTCCTATATAAATTAAAAACCCCAAAACTCTTTAGAAATCCTATTTAGACCCATACTTTGTTAAAAAGCATATCCAATTTTCTGCATTTATCATAGAACAAATGCGGGACTGAAGGGTTTATCGCTGAGGAATTTGATGGTTTTTTGTGTAATATTTTTTTCAAAATATATATCGAGGGCTTATATTCAAAAGTGGCTATGAACCATTTTCTCGAAAATGAGTTTTGGATGCCAAACTATTCTCAGATTTGGATGTCATCTGTCATATAAATTTGGAAAAGATTTTTTTCTAAAGCCATTTTTTTAATTTTCTGATTTGGGTATCGCCTAGCACGTGGTCAGTGGTAAGTGGTCATAATTCGCTACAACGATTTTGTTTAAAATTTTTTCTAGATTTAGGGCATAGCGTACTATCTAATTCCATCATTTCGCGTTAATAGCATTTTGATTCCCCAGTTATCAGGCTAAAATAGGAAAAATGGTGGCTGTAAAGTCAAAAATTGTGAAAAGTATATTTAGAAAAACCCGCGTAACTTTTGATCATATTGAGAATACCAAAATATTTCTTTGGCACGTGATTGCTGACTTCATGGGGAATAATAAAAGTTTCAGAATTATGAATGAAGAAAGTTAAAATATAAGGAATAAACGGCGAATTTTGGATTTTTCATCAGTTGCAGCGATTTTCGCGACTGACTACATATATGTTACAAGCGACCAATCTGACGGATGAAGCTGGAATCTTTAAATTCGCTGTGTATATCACCGAAATGCGTTTTCTATACAACATTACCAAGATTTCATGAAAAAAGTTATGGAGTTTACAATAAATCTTATTTATATATTTGGGCATAAATGGCTATGTGCTTATTTCAACATTCATAGTGATCAATTTTAAACATATGAACCATGAAACCGAGAATAATAGGAAATTTCGAGAACTATTTAATCGTAGTAATTAGTAATCCTTTTTAGATTAAACTGTAGAAGAACGAATAATAATTTCTCTTCAAATTAAGGATCAAATCAGTTTTTTCGCTCTCCTGAAAAGTTATGTTTTTGTTCATAGCCACTTATGAATATAAGCCCTCGATATGTATGCATGTAATTTCAAGCAACTATTTAAAAAAAGTTCTACAATTAGAGAACAAGTCTGTTAATAAAAGCAGCTGCCTATCAGCAGACACTTTTCTGCTATTACAGCTGTTTTTTGGCATAACAGCAGTTTTCTGCAATCTTACATCACCAATCACACTGCTAAAGAGTTTACAGTCTGCTAAAATTGTCTGTTGTTAATTAAAATATAAAAATAGATAAGCGTTCATAAGCGAGTTTAGCTCGAATTTTCTTTTATATTAGCTTGGGACAATATGCGTATCATATATATTGATAAAAACAGCAAACAGCTGTTTACCGTCTCAGCACATACAAATCTGCTGTCTCTTTTTTAACAGCAGAAAATCTGCTCTTTTAGTAGACTTTCTGCCTTCTTTTACTGACATATTCCTTTGAGTGTACTGATACTGATGTTGAAATGCAATTTTTCCGACAATGGCTGTCGGTCAAAATCAAAATATTTCTCGAAGATCCTGGCAATAAAATATGAGTGGTTTCTAAATGCTCCAGTAAAAATTTCCCAAAAATTGGAAAATTAACTAAGTATGAGTAAAGTTTCATTCTTTCAAAGTCATAGAAAATAGTTCATTTACTAGAAATAAGGTAGTAGATTTAGTTAAAAACATTTCTTTGGATCTAATAAAAAATTATTATAATTGAGTAAATTCAAACTTATGTGGAAGAATATTTCCAAGGTTTTAAGTGAATATAAGTGATTTTTTTTGTATGGAAAAAATCCATTTAGGAAATTTTAACTTAAAAATGTGTTTTTTTTTCTAAAATGAAGTTGAAAGGTTTACTGAAATTTACGCCGAGTTCTTCATACATTTAAGTATTATTGAACTTATAAAAATATTTGAAATTGTTTAAAAAATTCTTGAATATTAATCTAAGAAGCAATTCTCATTCCTTTGCAGACTTATTTCTTAAACACTTTATGAATTATTCCAAACAACCACTGCGAAGGCGCCTATCTTGCCTTCGCAACAATCATGGAGTAATAGCTCAACTCCTTATGGCAGAGGTATCATGAAACTTTTGAGAAATATTTCATGTTGTCATTTTTTGTATCAAATTTGCATACTCTGAAGCAAAAGTATTTGTTTGATTTTTCCAGTTAAATTGAACTTATTTTAATTTCACCTTTTTTCCATGTATAAAATAAAATTTTCCTCAGTTTAAGTAAAAAATTTACTCCTTTTGAGGAAAAAATCAGCAAAATTGTCCTCAGTTTGAGTTTACTTGATTTGAGTAAACATTTACTTAGTTTTAGGAAATTTTCAGCAAAATTTTACCAAGATTTAGTAAAAATTTGCTTAGTTTTAGGAAAATTTTGCTTAAATTTAGTAAAAAATTACTTGGTTTTAGGAAAAATTTACTTAGATTTAGCAAAAAATTCTACTTATATTTAGTAAAAATGTACCTGCTTTCCTAGATTTTAGTTAATTTTAACTCATTATAGGGTTAAATTTTTTATGAGTGTAGATGAAAACCCCCCCAGGGGAAAATCCTGCGCACGGGCCTGAGCCTTCATTCTTTGAATTGTACCAACGCGTTTTTACACAATACTACTTTCAATGTTCCTACCTCGAACCTTCTATCTTGGTTTTATTAATTCTCAATTGGTCATATCGTTCACAAAAATTCGTTTTTCGTCCTCTATAAATCAAATATTTTATAGAGTGCAGTTATCCAACTAAGTTGCAAAGAATTCGGAAATAGAAATATAAAAAGGGTTCGGTTTGACATGAACGCATATCTTGCATACAAATTGTAATATATTTCTCTATAAAGTAGCGCCAATATAATAAAATCGGAGGACAAATTTAAAAATTTCTAAAATTAACCAAGAAAATCGGCAACTATTTTAAAAATCGCCATGTCGCCAAAACGAAAATAAACGTATTTAAAATTCCCACGTTTGGCGAGAAATCTCCATATCTGACAGCACTGCGACTGAACTGTATTTTGCTTCGTCTCAGCCAAGTCGTATTTATAAAGGTGATAGCAGGAGCCAAGCTGACTGAAATTTTTTTCATTCAAAAGTAACCGAAACTGTCAAATCCCATATATTTTGCTTTGACAGTATGGCTCACCATTCAAAAAATTACTTGTATTTTGTTGTTGCCGAATATGTTTTTGCTCTGCTACTATCACCTGTATAAATACGCCTTGGTCTCAGCGAGCGAAGGCCTGTGACATGCCTTCATTTGTCAGGGAAGTTCGCATGTATATCGAATCTTTTTATAAGGGGAGAATATGTCTCTTGAAAGCCCTTGAGGTGAAAGACAGGTCGGAATGTGTATCGGATATTTAGGAAGGAGCCATAAAGTCTTCTAAAAGGCATACATATGTTTAGAAGCCGTGGCCAATTCCACTGATGTCTTGTGTACATTTTCCACTTCCAATCGTACGGTGACGGCGATAATCACAGTTGCTTAGATCATACAATGTAGGTGAGAACATGCAAAAGAAAATCGGGCGTAATCTAGAAATGTTATCCGCCATATAAATGACTACTTTTCCATCAAATCCATACAAATCTAAATCTATACAAAATATATTGGAATATCATATAATCATAAATTACACACTTCAACTTCAGAAACAGCACCGGCCGACCGACCGACCAACCCGCCACCATTTATGGCTGTGTCCTTGAGAAGCACAAAAGAAGCCGCCCCAACGTGTGTTAATAACCCGCAATTAATCCATAATCTTATCGAACTCCGAATGAACAAAAATATGGAAGATTAACACAGAAATCGAATGTTCATAAAAATGAACTCAATCACAAATTTTTGTAGAAATGTGGATTAGGAAAGGCACTCGTAAATGGTGCGGAGGTACATACCTCCTCCTCAAAACAAAATAGAAAGATTTGAGGGTCGAGGGGTTAGAGTTACGTCCCCTTAAATCGTTGAAACGTTCTAATCCGTCTGAATAGTTAATCAAAGTTTAAGTGAATTTTCAGATACGAAAATTCCGAAAAAATACATGGACATTTGTTAATATTGCGGGCAATTGCTTGCGTATCTACGCGCTGGATCTTGCCAGACTGAATGAAAGAAACAACAACAATCCGCTTTGCGTGGCAAGTGATATTACAATGTCGTCTATAATGGCATTTGGGCGGAGTCAAGCGGCCAAAGCAACAGGCTGTAATAGGGCGCGGAACTGTGAGTGCAAAAGAGACTTGTGCGCCAAGGCCTAGGAGTGAAAGAGATAACTGTATGTTGGTGTGTTTAAGATGTCTTTTTGTTCAGAGGCAGGGTGGTGGTTGTTGTTGTTGTTTGCCGGTGTTTCATTTCCATGCTGTTCCCTTTGCCACCCTCTTCCAATTGGAATAAATCATGGAATAATCTCAGTTTCATGTTTCCACTGAGTACCCGGAGAGTTTTTGAGGACACACAGATTCAAATTGGAAGTGAGCAACACAACCAAAGCGCCCACCATATTGTTGTCTATAATTCCAATAACCGTTATAAACTCATTGCACTCCCCGTTCTCGACAGTGGTGTTGTTGTTGTTGCTGGCTGTGCTTATAAGAGCGAAGGTATCAGTGTATCAAACTCATTTGATTTAATTTCGGGTGTGCTTGATATAAGACCATCTCTTTCTTACGCATGTGGCTAAATGGGGGAGACAATACGGTGTTTGTCACAAAGAGAGTGAGTGAGTAGTGTGAGAGAGTATGAGATAGGTTGGAGTATGGGGTATGCGGGCTGGCTTGTGTTTGGTTAAATCGTATAAATCCGGTTTTTGGTGGTTGTTATCGCACCACAATTATCTGCGATTGAATTTCTGCTTTTGGAAATGAAACATGGTGGGCGCCGAGCCATGCCACGCCGCGCTGCCTCGCTCCGCACCAAAACGACTGCTTGTCGCACACACACAGCACCCAACGAGTATGTGCCGTTAGTCGTAGCTAAGACGTTGACCGACCAACAAACCAACGTTAGCGTTCTAATAAAGCATGCAAACTTTTTTTTTGCAAAAACAAAAAATAAAAACAACAAAAAAATCGGAAAAATAAACCAGCGTCAATAACAGATTTTTGCGGAGGATTCGTTTCGAAATACCGTTACTCGTGCGCTTTAATCAAACGTGTGGTCTCCTTCGTTAGGCGCGCGCTCTCTCTCTCTCTTTCACACACCCACTCACCGGTGACACCGACCTTATGAACTTCTTTTCACTGAGTATGAGAGTGCTTTGTGTGCTAACTTGATTTCAGTTGCAATCTCTAAACGAAGACTGAGAAATCGCAACAATTGGAATTTACGGATTGGCACAATTTTGGGTGGGTTCACACACACACTTGCACGCACACCCAACTCTCTCTTTGTTTAGCGGACGTTAAAGCCAAATCCTCTCCACAGTTGCTCAGATTGTAACCGTTATTCGAATCTGGAAGCACAGCCAGAGCAGCAGCAGCAGCACAAATAATAAAAAACAAAGAACTCCAGCAAAATCGAGGCTGGGTAGTCAGTCAAGTCAAGTGTTTCAGTCTCAGTCGAGAAATCAGATTCATTTCGGTTCATTGTGGCAGTGTTGCAGATGGTGGCCACTAGAGCAGTGATTAATTTTACAGTTAGTCCGTAACAAGATGCCAAAGCAACAATAACCAAATCAGTAAAAAGCTCTCTCGCTCTTAACAGCCCCAGCAAGAAAAAGCAAAACATAAATAAAAATAAAAAGCCAACAAAACCCTATAAAAGTCGTGCCGACGCGAGTGCAAAACGGGAAAAATATTTCAAAAAATTTAAATCAACCATAAAAAGCAAAACAAATATATTTGAAATTTACAACATGCCAAAGTGATGTTTCCTTTATAAACAGAAAAAAATCTTTCTTTTCAAAAAAAGAACTGTGATCAAAATAATTATCAAAAATACCATAAAGATTCAGTCCCCCCACACCCACAATCCCTTTAGAAACGTGTCTGTCCCGCGCCTGTAACACACAACATGGATATTAAGCCCATAATTTTATCTACAGCGGCACTACCAACGGCAACTAACACTCCCTCTTCCACACATCCAACGGTCACGGCCATTTCCTCCTCATCCCATTCAACCTCCTACACCACCGCGCCCACAACGGCGGCGGCCACCTCACATTTACCCTTGGACTATAGTCTGGGCAACTTTAAGCCCGCCATTGCCTCCGATTTCCCGGGACCTTTTGTAAGCACGTCGTCGGCGACAGCGGCGGCGGTATCACAGCCCTCCCTACAATTGCGCGATATTAGCGTTTTGACCACCATGGCGGCGACAATACCCTCACCCACACAGTTGTTGCAACACCGAGCGCAACAGCATCATCATCAGCACCAGCAGCAACATCAACAACACCACCAGCAGCAGAGTCCGTCTCTGGCGGAACCGCCACAGACAACGCCGCAACACCAACATCATCATCAGCAGCAACAGCAACAGGATTATCAACCTGTGTCGGCATTTAAAGCGGTGCTGCCGAAAAAGAAAACCACCGACGGTAAGTTGACATTAGAATTTTTCCAATTGGAATTTTTGGGCATTTCTGCAAAGTAATGTGTAGTGTAGTACCAAAAGAACATGAATACAGTGAATGTGGAAAAATATGCAAATTTTCCTTGCGCCAGGGTCTTATCAGCAAATCCAATTCGAATTGGAACAATTATGAAGCGACGGTATTTGGAAATGTGTGACACACCGTGGGACAACAAGAGATTTAGTGAATTCTACAATGTCCCATTGTGAATTTGGCAATAATATGCATTTGTTAGAATATTTAAATTGAAAAATTAATTTGTCATGTGTAAAAAATCACTTTAAAATTAAAATGTTTTTAAATTTGCCATCAACTGGCATATATTGCCTTAAGTTTTTGAGTAAATTCGATGATCTTCCCAAAAATTTGTGCGAAATGCGTGTGTTTGTGCAAATATTTGGCGTGTCTAAATTGGGTACTTTATTTGAGCTCAAATTCTCATCTAATCGCCCCTTTTGACAAACAAACAGCCAGTTTTAGGGTTTGTAAATACTACGTTTTGTGCATAACTTTTTTGTGAAATATTCAAAACTCCTCAACACGTTTGACATATAAATTTTGCACTTTAAGATAAAAATTTTGTGCAAAACAGGCTTACGATTTTTGCACAAATTGCCATATAATACTGTTGTTTTCGCAGATTGCCACTTATCTTGAAAAATCAAAATTTTCATACTAAAGTTAGACTCTTATAAGGAGGGAAAATGCCTTAAAATATCTCATTTTCAAATAATTTTAAACGTATATGGATAGAAAATTTACAATTGAACACTATTGAGCTGAGTTCAACCATTAATGAATTTATAAATTTAAGAAATTACATATCTGAAATGAAATATACATAAATTATACAAATTTATGAAAAGATGACTTTATCTAGTTAACGCTCAACCATATAAAGAGTTTCCTTCTTCAATCTTTCTCCGATAAAAAATTTTGCTAACTTGCGTTAAGTTATTAGTATGTTGTCTTCTTCATCTGCTATGCTCTTTTACTTCTTTGGGAGCATCAGCGATTACAGCAGTAAGGAGCTACGTACAAATAAAATCAGAAATTCAAAACTGAACTAACTGACTTTTTGCCTTTTATGGGAAAAACCTGAAACTTACACCTTTGATGACATAAATTAATACAGTCCACTTCCAGACTACCTCCAAGTTTTACAAACACTTTTGCATTAAAAACTCAAAATTAAGAAATCTCGCATAAGCGATTATTTGTGTAACCCATAAAATAAATTTGGAATATTTAGGTCCACATAAGGGCAAAAATTTTGTTGCAAATGCCCATCTATTATATTTTTCATATTCCGAAATTACCCTTTAATTTCAAATATTTGTGTAAAGTCGCGTTTTACGCCATTTCACACACAAAACACATTTGACTGAAAGTTTGTGCAAATATTTGGTGTGACCAAATCCCCTATTAGACATAACAATGTTTATTGATATTCAAATATTATATTATAAATTCAAATATTTGTGAAACATTATGCTTTGTGTAAATCTTTGGGTATGTGTGACCCCTTAATAAGGGCTCATGACACATACAAATCCATTGCACAATTCGGCATCCGATTCGAGCTCTCTTAAATAAATATATTAAGGCTGGTTTCCTTCAATCCGGGATAATAAGCTGCGATAACAAAAACTTTAATAAAAAGTTAATATTTTACTAAAAAAATATATTTTTTTCACATTGTCGCCAACTACAATATAAATATTTGTATCAAAACAAATTTTCAAACAAAAAAACATATTTTGTGTTGACTTTTTTTGGACTTAGCCTCGCTAACCATAAATTTGACTTACACTGGATATTTATCCAGGCTAAGTCCAACATTTTTAACATAAAATTATTTTGTTTTAAATTTGTTTTCATAAACACAATAATATTGCTGTTGGTGGCTATTAAAAAAAAAGTTTTTTGAGTGCAATTTTTACTTTTCATTTAGATTTATTGCTAAATTTGTTAAGTTGTAGTCTTAAAGTGTAAACAGCGCTTTAGGCACACCAAACATTTGAGTTTTTAGCACAAATTCCGATTTAATACAAGATGCTCCATTGATTTCAAATATTTTTTCCAAAATTGAGTTTTATATTGCAGATTAGCTGAATATATTGCCACCGAAATTGAGGCAGTCGGAAAAATCCAGTTAAAATTTAATTTTTATAGAAAATTTTATTTCAGAATTCCAAGGATTCCAACATTTATTGCACAATGTTTATGTGTGAACAGTGCTTAACTAATTTGGGTTGAAATCTGACTTTTAAATGCGATATAAGCTCAATTTCTCTGTCAGTGTGAAAAGGCTATTAAAGATGTATAGTACAATTTGGTAGAAGATTCGGGCTCCAAGAAGACTTTTCAGCGTTAGTGTTATTAAGAATTACTTGTCATTGAGAAATGTTCATATTATGCCTATTCGATGTAAGAAATAAATCGCACAACTTAAAAGTCATTTTAGACACACAAAAATGTGTATCACAATATTTGATGGTCAACACATGGTAAAAAGTTTAATTGAGCTTTTTGCAAATATTTTGTTTGCTTAAAATATTGAAATTGATGGAAAGCGCCGATTTTGTAGTGATTCTTATTCATGTTTCAATGATTTTGATGACTTCTTAGTCTAACCTAAGCCAGCCTCAAATAACATCTGACCTACAAGGCGATAGGATAACATCTTGTAGTTCCCAACATTTCCACCATATAATTTGGAAGTCTTTAACTATTATATCCAACTAAAACAAATTCAACTACTTTCAATTTTCATTTAAAAAAATTCCAATTCAATCGTGGAAAAAATCACACAATTTTCTATCTAAATTTCATTTTGCAATAAATCCTAACACAAAATCCATTAAAAAATTTCAAATATTTACTTTGATTTCTAACACGAATTTCTCTTTTTATTACATTTTCTGTTTTGTTTTCTGTGTTTGGCATACGCCAGCGTAATTTCCATAAACAAACATTTGTGAAATATAATTAAAATTAAACAATTTTTGAGCTGTTGATATTGTCGCCGGCGCTAAATACACAATGGGACGAAAATAACTAAAAAAAGAGAAAAAGAACGAAACAACGACAAAACACAGAAAATAATCAAAAATGAAAACATCAACAACAGCGAGCGAGAGCCATCATATTTCAACACCTGATGATGAATTTCATACATTTATTAAGCTCGCGCACACATGCACATGGACTCACAGAACAGTGATAAATTCAGGCTATAACACGGTGTATGCCAGGGAACTGTGCATATGTATGAGCGTATGACTGTTCAAAATATGTTCGCAGTTGAAAAACCAATGTCAGTTAATTAAAAAAAGATACTCGGCGAATGCTAACATTATATCATAGGCGCGCGCCTCGCGCCTCATCCATACGTGAGTGAGTAAGTGCACACTCACCGAACGCGAATGCCAACCACGAATACATTAAAAGTGGATGAAATGCCTGCAAAAGATAATGAAAAAATCCGTGGACGCATATAAAAATCGGTTGGAGGGGCAGGAAAAAAAGTTGCAAAATAAATTTGAATAATGCTTGTGATTTTTTTTCGAACGTTCGTTCGTCTTTTTTCCATCAGCCAGGAAAAAGTAATAATGAAAAAAGCTGAAACAAGCACACCACGATTGGTGTATGTGTGAACTGACAGTGACAGAAAATCCACTTGCATTTAAGCAGAATATGTATGTGAGGATGTAAGCGAAACAAGTGAAGAGCCATACATATTGCACAGTGGGTTTAAATATTATTTATTTCAAATGTTTATGCTGAATATATACAAAAAATAACAGAAATAAAGGAGTAATTGATTTATATATAATTCAGCGGATAAATGAATAATTGAGTAATTGAATTGAATAAATAATTGAATAATTGAGTAATTGAATTGAATAAATGAATAAATGAATAAATGAGTAAATGAATAAATGAATAAATGAATAAATGAATAAATGAATAAATGAATAAATGAATAAATGAATAAATGAATAAATGAATAAATGAATAAATGAATAAATGAATAAATGAATAAATGAATAAATGAATAAATGAATAAATGAATAAATGAATAAATGAATAAATGAATAAATGAATAAATGAATAAATGAATAAATGAATAAATGAATAAATGAATAAATGAATAAATGAATAAATGAATAAATGAATAAATGAATAAATGAATAAATGAATAAATGAATAAATGAATAAATGAATAAATGAATAAATGAATAAATGAATAAATGAATAAATGAATAAATGAATAAATGAATAAATGAATAAATGAATAAATGAATAAATGAATAAATGAATAAATGAATAAATGAATAAATGAATAAATGAATAAATGAATAAATGAATAAATGAATAAATGAATAAATGAATAAATGAATAAATGAATAAATGAATAAATGAATAAATGAATAAATGAATAAATGAATAAATGAATAAATGAATAAATGAATAAATGAATAAATGAATAAATGAATAAATGAATAAATGAATAAATGAATAAATGAATAAATGAATAAATGAATAAATGAATAAATGAATAAATGAATAAATGAATAAATGAATAAATGAATAAATGAATAAATGAATAAATGAATAAATGAATAAATGAATAAATGAATAAATGAATAAATGAATAAATGAATAAATGAATAAATGAATAAATGAATAAATGAATAAATGAATAAATGAATAAATGAATAAATGAATAAATGAATAAATGAATAAATGAATAAATGAATAAATGAATAAATGAATAAATGAATAAATGAATAAATGAATAAATGAATAAATGAATAAATGAATAAATGAATAAATGAATAAATGAATAAATGAATAAATGAATAAATGAATAAATGAATAAATGAATAAATGAATAAATGAATAAATGAATAAATGAATAAATGAATAAATGAATAAATGAATAAATGAATAAATGAATAAATGAATAAATGAATAAATGAATAAATGAATAAATGAATAAATGAATAAATGAATAAATGAATAAATGAATAAATGAATAAATGAATAAATGAATAAATGAATAAATGAATAAATGAATAAATGAATAAATGAATAAATGAATAAATGAATAAATGAATAAATGAATAAATGAATAAATGAATAAATGAATAAATGAATAAATGAATAAATGAATAAATGAATAAATGAATAAATGAATAAATGAATAAATGAATAAATGAATAAATGAATAAATGAATAAATGAATAAATGAATAAATGAATAAATGAATAAATGAATAAATGAATAAATGAATAAATGAATAAATGAATAAATGAATAAATGAATAAATGAATAAATGAATAAATGAATAAATGAATAAATGAATAAATGAATAAATGAATAAATGAATAAATGAATAAATGAATAAATGAGTCAATGAATAAATGAATACTGAAAATTAAATAAATAAAAATAATTTAAAAATAAATAATTAAATATGAATAAAAATATAATTTTTTTTATATAAATAATTATAAATGCAAATAATTAAATAATGGAATAATTTAATATATTTTATTGAGTTATGGCACTATTGCTTAAATAAATTGAAAATTTTATTTTTTTATTACTCCCCAACTGAGCTTTTCTTCAATGTAGTTTTTTTAACCACTGTCTCTCTTCTGCCTGGCTTATATGAAACGAAATGACAATGATGGCGCGCAAAAAAAGCGCTGAAAAAAGGAATCCCTCCAAAACGGAGAACGAACATGGAAAATATTATTCATTTATTCCGTTTGTGTGAAATGAACACACAAATCTCCCATGTGGACATAAAAAGGACATACGAATGGATTTTGTCGGGATTGCAAAAATCCAACAAAATGTATATGTAAATAAATGTATGTATGTAAATATATCTATACAGCACATGAATGTAGTATATATCCATACAAAGAAATATAAAGAAAAAAGATTTACATTCTCGCATACATAGCAGCATGGCTGCCAAAGTGGTAGCAAAATGTTGGCTATACATGAAACTTGGAGAGGGAGAGAAAAAAAACTGAAAAAAAGTTTCGAATTGGCGGCCACATATGCCGGAATGTTTGTATGTCTGTATGTGTATATGGGTCTCTATATATATAAAGTTATATGGATGTCTGCCTGTATCGTCCAGACAATCATGTTTAAAGGACATGATGAAAATCCGCAAAAAGGCAACGGCAACAGCAACAAATACCATGTATATATCACAGTTGTGCTAAAAACCAGATACGAAATATTTCGCACAATATTCAATTTCATGTGGACGAGTTTTTCCATTCACTTGTTCCACATGGTGAGAAATGATTTTTGTTTGTTTTTTTTTTTCTTCTGCACATTCAGTGCTGAAATATTTGTGACGTTGTCTTACTACTCCAGATCTGAATACAACTTTGTTGGCAATATATGCGAATCCTCACATACATGAAGCTTTTCACTAAAATGTTAACATGGATTTATTTTCCGACACTTTTATTCTCTTGTTTTTGTGCTGTTTCCCTGCTCCCTTTCGTTTAGTGTCCTTTTTCGCCAGGAAACAACGTTTCTTTCTTTTTTTTTTGATGGTGTTTCTGTTGTGATATTTGATACTGACACATACTGTGAATACGGACGGCTGTATTGTAAGCAGGAAAAAATCTTTTTGGCTTAAAACTGAAATGTGATTACTTTTTGTAATAATTTTTTGCGTTTGCTTTTGGCCAGGGTGGTGGGGGAAGGTTCGGTCAGTCAGAGGATGGATTGGGTGTGAAATTTGACAAGGACTGATGTATGCACACATTTGGCGATGGCTGCGAAAACAAAGTTTGTTTGAGCAGACAGATTTTTACATACCAGGAGATACTACAGGAAGGAGAAAATAATGGAGGGGCGGAAAAAACTATGGGCCACCAATCTACAGAAAATAATGAACAGAAAATGTGGGCACGAGAAAAATAATAAATAGAAGAACTAAACTAAAAACGGGCCGATATATTGGTCCACAAGTAGTACATATCAATAGTAGAGACCTCGCTGTAAGAATGGTCAAGCGGGGCTCAAAAGCTATCCTCATGGTGAAAGGTATATAAATAGAGACTGAGCAATGGTCAGAGGAAGAAGCTGGGGCCAGTAGAATGTCAGAAAGATTGTCTTAGTTATGGATTGTGGAAGAGGACATTATGCATGGCTTGTGAAATGTCAAGGCAATCAGAAATAAGAAACATCCATGGTCCGAGCGAGGGATAAACAATTAGAATGACAGACGTTACAATGTTTCCAAGAAGTTCAGAAGGTGTGCCGAGCAAATATTCAAAAGGTCTGCATAGAAAAATAAATTCTTGTTTAATTAAATTAAATAAATAATTAAATTAAATACATAATTTAATAAATAATTTTAATAATTTATTTTCGCATTTTCCCAGTCATACAATGTTTTAATATTTTAGTTTCGTACTTTTCGGAGTCATACAAGGGTATCAAATGAAAGAGAAGAAGATCTGCTTAAAATACTTCCAATTATATGAGCTCTTATTTAATTGAATTAAAAAAATATTAATAGAATAATTTTTTATAGAACTTATAATTTCCAAAGGATAAAGATACTTAGGTAAATTATTTTCGTACTTTTCCAAGTCATACAAAGGTGATATGTATATCAAATGAAAGAGAAGAATATCTTTTAAAAATACTTCAAATTACATGAACTCTTACTTCATTGAATTAAAAAATATTAATAGAATGTTTTTTACAGAACTTAAAATTTCCATAGGATAAAGATGTTTTAGTAATTTATTTTCGTACTTTTCGGAGTCATACAATCATACGATGTGTATATTAAATGAAAGAGAAGAAGATCTATTAAAAATACTTCAAATTATTTTCTCTAATCTTGTTTAAATCAATTAAATAATTAATAATTAATTCAATCAATTTATTTTCATACTTTTCCGAATCATACAATAACGATACGTATATTAAATGAAAGAGGAGAAGATCTGCTAAAAATACTTCGAATTGCCAGCTTTTATCTATATAAGTTAAGCATTCACCATCATTTGAAATTTCTCCCTTAAAAATTAGAAAAAAATCACTCTTTAAGGTAGGAACTTGATATAATTGTTAACGCTAAGCTAATATTGATAGATGCCTGATATTTGAGGTATATTTATCAGACATTTTTCTCTTTAATTTGATAACCATATCGTCTATGTATGACTAGCAGAAATACGAAAATAAATTAATAAAATTTCACTTAAAAGTAAAAATAAATAAACTTGAACTTTTTAAGGGGGAAATTTGAAATAGCTGTTAAAGCTAAACTAATATAGATAAATGTCTAATATTTGAGGTAGTTTTAACATATATACTTATCTTTCTTTTGATGCCCATATAGTCTATCTATGACTCGCAAAAGTATGAACATAAATTAATAAAATTTCCCTTAATAAACTTGACCTTTTTAAGGTGGAAAACTTGAAATATTTGTTGATGCTAAACTAATACGAATAGATAAATTACATTTGAGGTATTTTTAACAGACATTTTTCTCTTTCTTTTGATACCCATATCGTATTTGAATGACTCGCAAAAGTACAAAATTAAATTATCAAAAAAATTAAATTATTGGAAATTAAAAGTTCTATAGAAAAGATCGCTAAATGGAAAACTGACTACCCACATATGATCTCTAATTTCATGTGTATATGGTCTTGTTGAGCTATAATGAGAAGAAAATGTAAAAATGTTGCACGGTGTTATATATGTAGATAATATATCATTTGAGCATTTCGAAACGATCAAAATCAATTAATTTTTATTTGAATAATGATTATCTGTATAAAAATAAATTTCCCAAATTAAAGAAATTCTGACCGATCCTCGAAGTCACACTGAAACCTTGTGTCCTCCTGACTTGCTCTAACCACATAAAATTTGTTGTTAACATTTTTGTTGTTCGATTTTTTTTGTTTATTTCAAAATAAAATCGCAAACAAATTATTCTATCACCACAACTGACAGTTGTGTCAACAACCCTTTGAAAATATTTTCCTAAAGGGTTTTCACACCTCTGTTGTGCTCGTTACCTACCCCCTGCTCAGCCGAAAAAATTTCCACACAAATCCAAATTCGAGCCACAGTATTTTGAAATCGTTTCTCGTGTGTTTATTGTGCCTTTATTGTTTGTCATATTTAGAGTAGTAGAGAGGTGCGAAAAAGATTTTGATTGATTTATGACATCTTTCAGGGGTATCTCTCACTCTCGCTAACCCTTTTCAGCGCTATGACTTTCTAATCTAGTTCGTTTTTTGTTTTTCTGAAAACGAAAGACGAAATAGTTTTATGACTTTCCAATCGACCACTTAATTATTTATGATATGATTTAATTGCATTCGTTCAGAAGATAATAAATAGACGAACTATTTACTTTTGTCAAAGAGGTCAGTCATCTTATAATCTTGGCATAGAAATGAAGAGGGAAGTGATAATGGTAATGGAAATATAAATAATAGGAAAAAATCAGAGTGGATATTGACCAAAACCGGGCAGACAGACATCAAGGCAAATATTTTGTGATAAAAAATATTTAAGCTGATTTCTATTAAATGTTAACAAATAAATAATTCATATTTGATGGTATTTCAAAATTGACATAGTAACCTAACTAATTGAATTCAATTTCATTGTACAATAATTTCGGAAAATTTGCACTAAAATGCCTTGAACAAAAATGTAAAAACATGTTTTTGGAGGTGTATTCAGGAGCGTTTAGCTCACAGAAGGCTTGATTCACCAACGAAAAACATTTCCAGATCATCATTAAACAATACAATCAGGATTTCTGGGGGTGATCACAGCTATTAATTTTCGTGACCCATCTTACTATACTATGCAAATTTAGAATACCAGCTATTAAAAAATAAAATATTTTTTTTTTGATTTTTGTTTCTAGTTTTAATGAAATAATGAAAAAAATAATGAAAATTTCAAATTTTCAAAAAAAGATGAGTTAGGTCTTTTATATATTAAAGGCAGCAAAATGTTTGATTGATTGATTTTTTCTGTTAATTATGACCAAACTTGTCGTGTTTTGTTAAAATAATCAAAAATATCGATTTGCTAAAAATATAAGTTAGCTCTTTTTTATATTAAAGGCACCATATTTTTAAGAAATTGATTTTTTTTGTGAATTTTGGCCGAACTTATCGTGTCTTGTTAAAAGAATCAAAAATCTCAATTTGCAAAAATATGAGTTAGCTCTTTTTTTATATTAAAGGCACCATAATTTTTGAGAAATTGGGTTTTTGGTTACTTATAATCGAACTTGGCGTATTTCATTAAAATAATCAAAAATATCGATTTGCTAAAAATATAAGTTAGCTCCTTTTTAATTATAAAAGGCACCATGATTTTTGAGAAATTGATTTTTTTGTTAATTTTGATCGAACTTGTCGTGTTTTGTTAAAATAATCAAAAATCTCGATTTGGAAAGAAATGAGTTAGGTCGTTTTTATATTAAAGGCACCAAAATGTTTGAGAATTTGTTTTTCTTGTTAATTATGACCGAATTGATTTGCAAAAAATATGAGTTACGTCTTTATTATATTAAAGGCAACCTCGATGAAAAATATTTATATTTTTTTCGTGACAGCAAAATTTTTGACGTCTGTTCCTAGACCACTGTTTTGACGTGAAAGTGAAAAAATAATAGAAAAAAGACCTAACTCATAATTTTTGGAAAATTGATTTTTTTGTTAATTATTTCCAAACTTGTCGTGTTTTGCTAAAATAATCAAAAATTTCGATTTGCAAAAAATAATGAGTTAGGTCTTCTTTTAAATTAAAAGCTCCTTCGATGAAAAATGGAATTTTTCGTTAAAAAAAATTAAAAAATGCATCCATAAAAATTTGTTAATATCATTTTCCCGCCAATATTCAAATTCAAATTCGACGAAAATTGCAATTTTTATAGAAAAAATAAAAAATTATCAATTTTTGGTGTTGATTTTTTGGTTAGTTACCGGATTCAATTGATTTTTTGTTTTTGTGTCTGGATCTACCCCCCGCCCCCTTCCTAAGAATTCCATTTAATGTCAACTGGTCAAATCAACTAAAAGCTTTGGCGCTACAAAAATAAAATCTCTTTTAGTTGGAGTAAAACAAAAATCACTTAATTTAAATGCAAATATCATAAATCTGTCATTTAATGTCTACATGGCAATGGCTTCATTAAGAAATGCGACGCCAGTCCTATGCTACGACGACTGTTGTTTGGCTCATGCCAGACGGCAGCAGCTTCTTAAATCAAATTAAATTAGTCAAAATTGCTACAATAATACAAATTAATTAATGAAAGAGGCCCCAAGAAGAATTTTACTACTTTCAGTTCTAAGACTAAGACTCAGTCAATGGTCGACAAAATTTATGATAGAATCTGTGGCCTGAAGCAAAAACTAAACAAATGACAAATCACGCATTTCATAATTACTTGGCCATCCATCATGCCGAGGACGAGAGGAAGGCACTCGCAGATAAAAATCACTTTCAATTACTTAAGAGAGAGAGCACCAAAAAATTCAAATGAAAACGAAAAAAAGTAACGACCGGTTTATAAATTTGAAAATAAATAAATTGTCAATGTGTTTGTCCCCCACAGCCAATTGCCGAGAATTTATGGATGAGGCAACCCTTGTAGCTGTTGTTGTGCTCTGTTTTTTTCTTTCTGTCGTTTGGTTGGTTTTATCGCGGATTTGTTAAGGCAACTAAATCCTCTACAACTTGTATGTTTTATGGCGGTTGTAAATTAAAGTAAATCAATGTATTTGCCAAAATGTTTATGTATATCAATGTTAGATTCTTCAACTAACTAACAGTGCATTCATAAATTACCCCGATAGTTTGCCATACGGTTTTATGACCCTCCCCACCAAAAAACAACAAAAACAACACCACCACAGCAGTCTAGGCTAGCTAGCCTAGCAATCTTGCCCGTTGTAGTGGTTATAATTTTTACTTTTTTCTCTTCCAACCGAACAGAGTCGTTGGCTGTTCGGAATGCAAAGAACGACTCGATTTTAAATCACACCAATCGATTCGTTAAGCAATTCAATTAATACCAATATAATAATCGAGTCATTGGCGTCCATGTAGGTACGTATGTAGCTGCCCCACTCGTACCTATCACGGACAGAAATATGACAGAAATTTATGGAACACCTCCACCTCCTTCTTTTTTCAATATAATTTTTAATAAATATTTTTTTGGGTTGTTTGTTGACGACGACGACGATGATGTTATGATGATTATAACACGAGTATCGTAAATTTACCACTGTCAACGACAGGGGTTCTTCATTTAAAGCAGAGGCTTTGTTTGCACCCCCTTTCGGGTTACCTTGGGAGGGGGGCAGGAGAAATTATGATTCAAATAAAAGCAACTAAAAAGGGAGTTGTTAAGTTCGGCTGGGTCGAAGCTGATATGCCCTGCTTTACATATCAAAGGTGCACACACTGTGCCCCCCCCAAAATGGGAACAAAATTGAAAAAGAAGACTGGACATACTAGCTCAATATTTATAAAGAATTTATCGAATCAGAAAAATATGTATTTAAATAGCTAGTATATATAGGTATAGGGTGGGCCATTTAAAACTTTAAAAACTTTAAACTGTTTCGGCAGTAGCTCTTTCGATCAACCCAATTTTTCAGTAACCACACCAAACAGTGACTCGTTGTATAGGGTCCGCCAAATAAATTTTTTTTGAAAATGCTATAAAAAACTACTGAATATTTTCTCAAATTCCTTTTTTTATTTGAAAGTACAATCCTTCCGGTTAATAATGGAAAATAATTTCATTCAAATGGCTGCCTCGGGCACCCCACAAATAATAGTCCAACGGTTGAATAGTTGAAAAAAAAACGTTAGATGGCGGACCCTATGTATACATTGGCTTCTCAACCGTCACGTGTGGGTTCTTTGAATCCCATACGGGGCAATCTGGCTTATTGGCATAGCCACCGAGACTAAAATGAGCTTCATGAAGGCTGAACTGAAGGCCGATCTCTTCTCCAAATTGTTTCCCGTAAAGTTCTTACAGTTTGCGTTACAGACTCACTACTTTGGAAGTAAGTTTTCAATATATCCCAAATTTCGTCGAGCGTCCCATTTTGCAAATGTCAAACATAAATCTGAAAATAAAAATTAAACGGTATTTCGAATTTATTCATTTAAATTTAGTAAATTTTCTTCTCCGAATGCATTGCCAGATATGTTGCAAACCCTATGACACTATTAATATACCCTCCCATACCTCCATTAGGATGGTGGTGGGTAAAATAAACCAAAGCTCATGCCAAAAATAAATAAACATTTAACAAAAGCAAATACCAGATACAAGAAAATAAAACAATTTATGACTTTCATCCACAAGAAGGTGGAGAAGAAGACGAAGAAGCACCAGCAAATGGTTTGTGTTATAATCAGCAATCAAACGTAATCAATTCAATCAGTCGTTTCAGTTCAATTCGAATTTCAGTATAAACTGAAATCATTTTGGTGATTGTTTTTTTGTTTTTGTTAAGGTAAGATTTATTTATAAATACTTAAAGACCATCAACAGTAGGTGGGTTTTATCACCAGCAAAAGATAAAAATAAAATGCTCATTAAGATAAATGCAACAACAAAGATATTTATTAGTTTCCTCTTTATACAACTGAGGGATTAACAATTAATATAACCTCTATACTACGTTGAATATTTTTTGTTAATTCAAAGATCTAAGGGTCCGACCTAAATTCGAGCGGACAATTTTGATTGGTTGTATTATTATGGTAGCTAAACGCATAAGGATTTAGGGACCTACCATAAGAATACATATGATAAAAATTGACAGCAACAGCAGTCCGCGCTGATTTAGGTTGGACCCTAATAATAAAATAATGTGAGAGCGCCCCGGTAGTCGAGTTGGTAGCGTGCTCGACTATCAGCGCGGGGGTTGTGGGTTCGATTCCCACCAGAGGCTCTGGTCTGTCGCTGCAATAACTAGCTACAATGGTCTTAATCACCCCGGCTCTATCCCTAGACCCAAAATTATAATATAAATTTACTTTGTATTGTAATTCACAATAAATAAATAAAAATAAAAAATTAATGCGATTTTTGGTAATGTTGCCAACCACAAAGAAATTTACTTTGATATGCAAATGTTTAACCTTTAATAAAAACGCAGCTATTACTATTTTGTCTTATATAGTTTATATCCCCCTTGAAATCATACATATTGTTGCAGTTGTGTATGTTTTGTTTGCAAAAAAATCATAAATATACCGGGAAGAAGAAAATAAAACTAAATAAACAAATCATCCCAAAAGTGAGCGAGTGTTTACTCAATTGATGACAATGTAGTGTAGACCCTATACAATGGGTGTGTTCGATTGGATTTAAAAAAAATAATATTGGTATGGAAATAAGAGAAATTAATCAAATTTTACTGTACTGTCAACGGAAGAGGCTGATGCCATATGTCAATTAAATATTTTCCTCAATTAAAATATATTAAATTTAAATAAATAATTAAAAAACGATCAATTAATGTTTAACCCTGATACGACTATTTAGGATTATCAACTGGAATGGGAACCAAGTGGCAACGCTGTAGCTTAATCAGCTGTTTGTTATTGATTGTACATTAGGCTGGGTCGCGGTCCATACACATGGAAAACAATTTCCAGTCACCCCACGAAAATTAAGTTTAGATTGTAAAATATTTCGTTACTAAAGGGTGTTTTTTTATTGGGGTATAGAACTTTAAGTTGGCATCACTTTTTTAACTGGCGGCCATTTTGTCAGCTGTCAAGTGGTTAATATTTAGTTTGGTTTGCCATTTCATCATGAACAGGTTGACAAAAGAACAACGCTTGCAAATCGTGCAAATTTATTTCGAAAGTAATGGTTCAGTTCGCGAAGTTCACCGCAAGCTCCGTCCATTTTATGGTCGTCACAATCGAATTATTGAAGGAAACATTCGATGAGCGCATAATTTCGCGGAATGGACCTGTCAATTGGCCACCAAGATCGTGTGATTTGACACCATTGGATTATTTTCTTTGGGGATATGTGAAGTCGCTCGTCTACGCCAACAAACCAGAAACGTTAGGGGACTTGGAAGCCAACATTCGTGGCGTGGTTGAAAATTGGACCTGTTGAATTGGCTATATTCGAGCCAGCCGCGGCGGCCACATGCCCGAAATCATATTTAAACATTAATGGCATAAAATTATCCTTCCAATAAAGCCAAATTGATGGACACTAAAACGATTTTCTTGTGTTTTATTTCAATTCGAAGTTATATACCTCAATAAAAAACACCCTATACATAAAGCCGTCTGTGAGCTAAACTCTCCTGAAAACACCACTAAAAATCATATTTTTCCCGTGTAATTTTTTATGTAGCATTTTTGCCCAAATTTCCTTTCAAATGATGAACACCGGAAGGCTCATTTTTGTAAAAAGAGTTTGAATATTTTGGCCATTTTAAACCATCTCCTACATTAAATTTTTTCACAAACAAGAAGTCAGTGACGTAAGTTTTCGTCCGATATTCATTATTTAGGAATCATTCGAAAGGTATTGATTCCTTCTACTTATTATCCCCCTCCTCCAGGATGGGGGTATACTAACTTTGTCATTCCGTTTGTAACACCTTGAAATATCGACCTGCGTCCCTATAAAGTATATATATTCCTGATCGTCATAAAATTCTAAGACGATCTAGCCATGTCCGTCCGTCCGTCTGTCCGTCTGTTTAAAGCACGCTAGCATCTAAACGAAAGAAGGTAGAGCGCAAAATTTCCATAAATGCGTCTTATAGTCGTAGATCGGTTGGGATTGAAACTGGCCGAAATCGACCCATAGCGAAAATTTTTTCCCTCACAAGGACTAAAAATACCCATAATAATCCCTAATATTTATTTATTAATATTAGCTGTCACTTCCAGACCAGACCAGACCAGACCAGACCAGAAAAAAAGCAATCAAAAGTCCACTAACACGACCAATGTTAAAAAGTTATTCTAAGTCAAAAATAAAAATTTATATTTAAAGTGCTTCCAAGTGTCTATTATCGCAGAAAAAAATTTAACAAAAATGCGACGAAATATTTTGCAGATCACCATTAAAAAAACAATCTTCATTTTTGGGGAGTGACCGCAGCAATTTATTTTCGTGACCCTCCCTATTACACATATGTCAGTGAAATACAATCCAAAAAGGTAGCGATGCAAAAATGTATCACTGGACGAATGATATTTAGTTAATGTGAGCTGAGAACCATAAATTAGAAAAACAACTTTTAAGCATAATTTGAAACCTGCAATATATTGTCAGTCGTAGTTTTCTTATAGACCTCAATTAAAAAAATAAATAGTTAAAAGTAGTCAATTAATTTTTTAATTCTTTCCATTTTTTAATTGAATTACCATTTCTTTCATTTTTTATTTTTAATAAAATTACAAATAGAAGATTTTGTTTATTTTAACAAAACACGACAAGTTCGGTCATAATTACCAAAAAGAAAGATTTCTCCAAATTTTAGAGTTTAATCATTTTTATATTAGGGTGTCCATATATTATAACTACAGATTTCTTCTGTTCGGTGACTTATAGTTATAATTTTGTTTTGTGCAACAGTTTATCACCAAAGTACGGAAAAAGTACGAACCTAGCCCAGAAATGAATTTTAAGTTTTAACATATTTCTGGCATTTAAATTGAGTTTTGGTGTATTCAGAGACTTTTAATACATGACAAATATTTTTGTAGAACATTTTAAAACGTTAAAACCCTGTATTAGGGGTTTTTTACTCTTTTGCTCAAAAGGTACCAATATCGTGGAGCTACAGGGTTAAAATGTACACATGCTATACTTACAATATAAGGATGATAAGTTTTCACATGTCGATTCATCATAAGATTGAGCAAAATGCCGTCACAAGTATATTTTTTTAATACCACCTCTACTACAATCCGTTGTCAGAACCTTGAAAGTGCCCCATGAAATGACAAACTGACTTAACTACACCATTTCCAAGTGTAATTCAGAAAAGATCAACTGTAATTCAGAATTTCCATTTGAAATTCAGAACACATGAGTTGATATTCAGAAATTCCATTTGAAATTCAGAACTCATCAATTGATATTCAGAAATTCCATTTGAAATTCAGAACTCGTCACTTGATAATCATTCATTCAGAATTTGAAATTCAGAATTCATCAATTGAAAATCAAAACTTGTTATTTGAAATTCAGAACATCAATTGACGAGTTCTGAATTACAATTGATCTTTTCTGAATTACACTTGGAAATGGTGTAGTTTTGACAGTTGAATGACATTGGCAACATTGACATATAACTGTCATTACTATCTGGCCACCCTACAATTTAAAGTCGCATAAAAGCAAACTCTTCCCTTCATATTTGTCAATTAATTAATTGGTGAAGTGCAAGGAAAGTTGTAATTAAAAATTACATTACAGCGATTAAAAACTTAATTGTATTAGCATTTTACTCAGTTCGTTGGATGGTGGTTGGATGCAATTAAAAATTAAGTTTATCTAATAAAAAAATTAATGAACTTTGCAATTAAAATTTGCATTACACCAATTAAGAAATTAATTATATTAGCATTTTACTCAGTTCCATGAATGTAGAAAGCTGCAACTATAACTTCAATTTATCTAATTAAAAATTTAATCAACTATGCAATTAAAAATTACATTACACCAATTACACATTTAATTGTATTAGCATTTTCTTCTTCTGCGTTGGATGGTGGAGGGCTGCAATTAAATTTTTTAATTATTCTATTAAAATTATAATAAATTTTGCTATTTTCTATTTCGAGCAAGTACTATAAACTTTACCATACTTTGTAATAAATTATTTATATTGTTTTATTGGCCTCAATCTGATTTTTCATAAATTTTCCTAGGACGTTTGAGTTTAAACTTCAATTGAAATTTATGTTCACAATAAATTTCTCACAAAATTTATTGAACACTTTGTGTTTTACAAAAAAAAATCTATGGAACTGAACTTTACTGCCATCATAAGTCACCGTCGTCGTCATCATCATAGACTTTGTACTTCTAGATGTTAGCTTAAACATCGACCTCCATTACAAGAGGGATAATCCCCGGAAGGAAAAACATAACAGGATAACAATATTTATCAATTGTTTCAGGTTGTAATTATTTGGCTACCTTTTAAAAGGCTAAGCACTTGCTGCCGAAGCTGCTGGAAATTGAAAATAATCGTACCGGGGGTGGTTTGGAACAAGTGGCTTGCGTGTGCCCGCATGGCTGCCTGCCCTGCCACCTTCACGCTGGCAATATATTGCTCCCGGGTGAATTTAAGCAGATGATTGTTGTCGCTTAACGCTAAAGCTACACGAGCGCACGAGAGTGCAGAGACACAGCTTCCTTACACGTCCTGCCGCCTGTCTGTGGTGTTCTGCTCTGTGAGCCCGTCCGTCCGCCCTCGTTACTCTCCCCCCTCTGTTTAATGTTTACAAATTTATGGCCTTTTCCTTTTTGCCGTCGTCGTCCTCGTTCGTCCCGGGGCAAGGGCGTTTTGTTGTTGTTATTTTTTTGCAGATGTCTATTGCGTGTTTTGTGTTTACTTTAACAGCTCAGCTCTCGGGTTTAGGCCGGTCTACTCGGCTGTCTGGCAGTTGGCTGCTCAGTCTGTCCGTCCCTGTCTTAGCTGTGCCACTGCTTGTGGCATTTATGACTAAATCCTTTGGCTCATTATTATCATCATTTGAACGGGCCAGGACAAGTGCTGTCCACCGGATGGTGGTGTTGGTGTTTCGTGTTTTGCTCGAGTGTATGTACATATGTTTCTGTTTCTGGTGTTGTTCACTTTTTAACCGGTTGTGCTGGCTGCTGTTTGTCGAGCATTTATCCGTGTTTGTTTTACGGTCGAAAACGGGGGTGGTAATCCTATGTTTCTGCCGCTTCTCGTTTGGTTACGGATAATGCCTATTGAAGCTGAAGAGCAGTTGATTTTTGGGAAGTTAAACGTAGTCGTGGTTGGTGATGATGGTGGCGGTGGTGGTTTCCAATTGATTTCACTTGTTTGCCCAGAGGAAAGGGTTAAATTAACAAATGATATAATAACAATAAAAGCATTACGAGTTAAATTGAAACTGACAAATTACACAAATAACGAAAGAATGTTTAATTTATAGACTCGGGGAGAAAAACGATGAAAATTCCAATCAAAAACGAAAGAAGGAAGACATTCAGCTTTATACCTTAGCATCCATGCCTGCTTATCTCAGTATTTGCATTTTCATAAATGGCTTCTAATTCTGTTATCGACTTGAAGGCAAGAAGCCGCCTCTAGGAGGACCGGCCAGTTTCTTTTTATGGCAAAAAAAGAAAAAAGTAAATGGACAAAATTAAATCAATCAATTCTCCAATTCCCCAACATAAAATCAATGAACATTCGAAAAAGAAATGTTTCACATTTAAAATCATCCGGCATTTTTGCCCATAAAAGTCCCGGCCTTGTGATTTATTGCTGTTGCTCCTAATGTTTCTTAATTGTTCACGTTGTAAAGTTTTATGACATCACAGACGTCAATCAAAATTTCCCCATGATCACCATCAGCTATCGAATATTGACCTTATGTTCAGCTATTCATCGTGGTGGTCCAGCCGGCAGGCCGGCAAGTGTATAGCGGTTGTCTTTTAAGGGCCATAAAGCGCCTTTACATGGTAGCTGTGGTTTGTGACTGGTTTCGTTTAACCAAAATCAAAAGAAAAATAAAACCCGAAATGTGGAAGCAGAAAAATCTCAGTTAATATTTTTTCGTTAAAAGATGAAAAGAAATCAGATGATTATCTGGCCATATGATCACACTGATGAAATCGTATCGGGAATAATACAAAAACGAACTTAATGGACCATACAGCATTCGAAAAGAGCTGACTAAGAATCACACCACAATCAAACACGCTGGCGACGGCCGCTGTTGTTTTCATCACGATGATCTGAGTAGTATCCATAAATCCTTACAGAAATATAAAAGAGGCTCAACTCATAATTTTTCGCAATCGGACAACCCAAACCAAAAATGACCCAATTCGTATAAAAGCTGTAAAAAAGAATATAAGTAAAAAATATGATTTCCTCTATTGTTTTGAATTGTATTAAGAAATGTTTTTTCTTATATTTGTTCCAGTTTAATTTTCTTATTGATTGATTCACATTCTTTTATTATTTTTTTTGATTTCATTTTCCCAATATTTCGGTTGTCTTCGTCAACCATCATCAGGGAATAAACAATTCATAATTAATAGGCGTCGTCCTGTTGTCTGCATAAATTATTGTCAACTAGTTGTAACACGTTTTGTCCACCTATACAATTATCTTTTCATTAGGGTATCGAAATAAAAAAAACCAAAAAAATCCGATGGATTTCTAAAATTTTTAGTTTGTTTTTGTGCAAAACCCGAATGTATTTCTTAGCAAACAACATTATTGTGGTATTTTTGTAATTAGTTTTCAATGTAGATTGATTTTTTGGCAAAACCGTTTCATAACCGGTTCTTCGGTTTCGAACCGGTTATGGCCAAAACCGTTTACATCCAAAATGTTAACATGGAAATTCAATAAAAATCGATTTTAGAAAGTTTTACAAAATATTTTTTCGGAAAAAATCTGGATATAACACGGAAAATAAGTGGGTTTGCACAAAAACAGACTGTTTTTCACGACAAACAACAATATTATAGTGTTTTCAAACTTAGAATTTAACTTAATTTGATTTTCTGACAAAACCGATTCAGAACCGGTTCAAACCGGTTATGGCCAAAACTTAAATATAAACGTGGGAACTCAAAAAAATCATTTGATAAAATTCTATAAAATATTTTTTGGAAAAAGTTGGATATAAAACTGACATTAAGCGGTTTTGCACAAAAACTTAATGTTTTGCACAAAAAATACATTATTGTAGTGTTTTGGGACTTAGGTTTCAACGTAGTTTGATTTATTGGTCAACGGTTATGGTTAAAACTTAAATATAAACATGGGAACTCAAAAAATCAGTTTTATAAAGCTCTACATTATTTACTTTTTTGAAAAAGGTGGATATAAAGCTGAGATTAAGCGCTTTTGAACAAAGTCTTAATGTTTTTAACAAAATCTGAATGGTTTTCGCCAAAAACAACATTATTATAGTATTTTGCAACTTATGTTACAATGTAGTTTGATTTTCTGGCAAAACCGTTTCATAACCGTTTGACCCGGTTCAAATCGGTTATGCTCAAAATAAATTATAAACTCAACAAATTAAAATTTATGAATAAATTTTCGAGAAAATATTTGTTTCCGAGTTTAACTCGAGTATTTGTCTATTATTTTAAGCTCAATGCAGTTAAATAACCGGTTCAGCCGTTTCGAACCGGTTATCATAAAACCTTAAGTATCACTAGAAAAAGACATCCAAAGGAGGGTTTTACTAATGGTTTCAACGTATTTTGATTTTCTGGAAAACCCGTTTCATGCGGTTCAAACCGGTTATGCTCAAAATATATTATGAAAACTAAACAACATTACTGTAGTTTTTTCTTATTACTGGTTTCGACGTAGTTTGATTTTTGGCAAAAGCGTTTTGTATCCGGTTTAATTTAAATAATTTTTTAAAAATGTTTTTTTTTTGTTGTAACTCAAACATATGTATGTATGTCTATTATTTCAAACTCAAACCCATTTCAAAAAAAAACATACGAAGAAGAAATTCTTGTGTTTCCAAAGAAGTTTTATTTTCGACAAAACCGGTTCAACCATTTGGAACCGGTTCCAACCGGTTATCCTAGAAACTAAACCGGTTCAAACCGGTTATTTTCAAAATATAATGTAAATGCAACAAATTAAATTTTAAATTTTTTTTCTTCTTGTGTTTCGAATGTAAAGAGTGATTTTTTTGAGGTTAGGATTTTCATGCATTAGTATTTGACAGATCACGTGGGATTTCAGACATGGTGTCAAAGAGAAAGATGCTCAGTATGCTTTGACATTTCATCATGAATCGTCTTACAAACGAACAACGCTTGCAAATTATTGAATTTTATTATCAAAATGCGTGCTCTGTTAAGAAAGTTCATTGCGCGCTTCCATTTTATGGTCAGTTTAATCGACCCACTGAAGCGGCTATTCGGGCTATTGTGACTAAATTTCGCACCAAATTTACATTGTTGGACATTAAACCACCAACACGCTTACGTAGAGTGCGAACTGAAGAAAATATCGCAGCTGTATCGGCCAGTGTTAATGATGACCACCAATTTTCGATTCGTCGCCGTTCGCACCAATTGGGTCTCTGTTACTCAAAAACGTGGAAATGCCAAAATTGGACTAAGCGGATGGACCACCTAAGACGCAGCCGCGGTCAACATTTAAATGAAATTATCTTCAAAAAGTAAATGTCATGGACCAATCTAACGTTTCAAATAAAGAACCGATGAGATTTTGCAAATTTTATGCGTTTTTTTAAAAAAAAAGTTATCTTAAAAAATCACCCTGTAGTTTAATTTTGTGGTTAAACAAGTTCAATATCATTAAAAAAATCTTCCTCAAACTTAGATATATGAGGTTCCTCATAATTAATTTTCCTCATTTATTATTTCCTTTCCTTATTTATTTTGAAATTTTGTTTTTTCCGAGTGTACTCCAGAGATTTTTGCTATTTTTTTGTCATGCCCATAAACCAAGACAAATTCAAATCCTCATAATTATGCAGCCACCCAAACCAATTCCATTCAAATCACATTTACGCAATATTACCCAATGTGTGTGTGCCCTCTGCTCATCAATTGTTTTGTCTTTTTTGTGCCCCTTCCCCTGCTCCCAGCTCATCTTCATCACCATCAGCATAAAAACACAAATCATGGAATGGGAGGAGGGCAAAAGAAAATCGAACAGATTGTCATCAAATTATGCGTAGAGATACGCTAAATACGGCGATGATGTCTATTTCAAGTGTATACCATGTTCATGTGGAAAGGAGGAATGGTGTATGGTGGCATGAACCCAATCCCAATCCAGCCGCATATAATTTTCATCAATTTCGCACATACCATATAATTATTAGGGCGGTTTTATTTCATTGTCAACGAACGAACGAACGGGCTTGGGCACGTCGCTACGTCCCATATTCGATGTACGATTGCGTATGTCTCTGGGGGTGGGTGTACCGCCGCCACGTAATCTGTCTCAGTGTAGGCATGACATGTCGCTGCTACAACAGTACGGCAGGAAGGATGATTTTGTTCTTCGAGACCTCCCGTTCCACTCCCCTTGGGTGGCAAATTCTAATTCGGCAGATAATTTACACAAAATAAATCATTAGATTCCCCCTTTCCATTTCCATTTCTTAAGGAGGGAGGCAGAAGAGAGGATACACAATTAATTGAGTGGCAGGGGCCTTTTGTTATATGCTATGATTACATCTTTCAAAGGTTAATATCTAATGGCAAATAATTCGTACATATGAGATGGAATAAAAATGAATATTCATGGCTATTATTATGGATGGGCGAATAATTTAATGTGAATTAAGTGGAGGAGGACGAGGAAAGAAAGGAAAAGGGGTAAATATTGGTCCTTAAACCTCCCAACAAATTAAAATCTTGTTACAAAAATAGGTTTGCATCCTAATCGCTTTGGGGCAGTGGTTTGCATGACAGGTTTTCGAATTTGATCTTTATCCCCCACAAATCAAATTCTTGATATGAAAATATATTTGGATCATAATCGATTTGAAGCTGCGGTTTACATGAAAGGTCTTCGAATTTACTCTTTGATCTTTATCGGCCTATTTCATCCCAAAGTCCGCAATATCCTTATCAATAGCTGACCCAGGCACCTCTCCTCATATCAAATCATGAATTGTTTTCCTTCTCGGTGCCATAATCTGCTGGTAATCATCATAAAATGATTAGTCCGTGGAACCACCAAAAATAACAAATCCAAAAATATAAAATCGAAGCGTTAATCTGGACTGGCCCAATGTTATTTGCAAGAGATTAAGTCCACGATTTGCCACTTGAGGAGTGAGTAGGTGTGCGAGGCAGGGCGAACATTATAAAAAGATAAAGGTTTAGATTTAATGGCATATCAAGAAAACGAATAAAACAGATTTTGGGCGATTAACAGACGGTGGCGGCGGCGACAGGAGTACTAGCAGCTACAACAAATACAGGCGGGCAGTTTAAATTAATGGCAGTGAAACATAATAATCAGTTAAGATTAATTGGCTAACAAAGTAAGTAACTATGTCTGAGATTGATAACGGGGATTGTATCAAAAGGTCAATCAAAAAAGCCAAAAAAAATCCAGAGGAGAAGAAAAATCATGCAGAAAATATAATTCGTAATATCAATTAATTTTGTGATCACCAATAAAACTACATTACAAATTCACCACAATTTCCTTTCAAAAAAGTAAAAAAATCCCAAGAAGAAAAATCAAGGTGAAAAAATTCGTAATATCAATTAATTATGTGATCAGCAATAAACTACACTACAAATATACCACAATTGCAATTATTAGTCAACTGTCTTCCTTTGGCTTTCGTTTGAAACGCTTAAATAACCAGCTTGCCATGTATTACATGAACCATAAACCTTTTATTCAAGGCAAATATTTATCGAATTATGAACGTCTTTATGTATGTGGAGCGGTGAAAGCCGCTCCACTCTATGCTGTCTGCGAGCCTTTGTAGTCCCACCGCCTCCACACAATCAATACAAATAGTTGCTCTTGATATTTGTTTGTCATAATCGCCATCGATTTGCCTGCAACCAAGCACCGCGTCTTTCACTCTGCTCACAGAGTAGAAAAGTAGAAAATATGAAGAAGAACTAAACAAAAAAAGAACAGAACAGAATCGATTCGAAATCAATAAATTAAATAGAAAATAAATATAAATACAACTTGGTTGGAGCATACATCGAGCTCGGCCGAGTTGTTGGTATGGTGCTGCCTTTTGGCATACCACCACCATGGGCAATCTACGAGCAATCTATAAGCAATACCCTTTCACAACCTTATCGGGGATCATAAATCAGAAGGCTATCTAAACTTTAGACTCATTTCGTCTCTCTGCGTTTGTGTGTACGTTTGGCCGGTGGTTCTGATAAATAACATCTACTAATTGTAGAGTTTTGTTTGTTGTATTGTGTGAGTAACAAATCAGCCGCACGTTTTTTTTTGCTTTGCTCTGCTTCTTTCGATTTATTCAGAAACTTGAATAACAACAAAAAAGTGTGCAATAAAAACACGTTTAAATATGCGATGTGATAGGACTCAAGGGTGTAGGCAAAGTTTTCTTTTTAGAAGGAGCACAAGAAAAATTAAACATTTTTTGAAAATTTTATATGTATGCCTCAATCAAACCATTTCATTATAGCACTTTCATTGCAACAATGAAATTATTTCATTGCAACTATTTATGACCGTATGACCGTAGAAACTCTTTACTTAGAATAACGAAACTATTGCATTATAAATATGCAATGATTTTATTACAACAATAAAATTATTTAATGAAAGTATTTCATTAAAACAATGAAAATATTTCTTTGGTGAAAATAGTTCGTTATAATAATGAAACATATTTCATTAACCATATGTACGACCGTATGAAACTCTTTACTTAGAATAACGAAACTATTGCATTATAACTATGGAATTATTTTATTACAACAATAAAATTATTTAATGAAAGTATTTCATTAAAATAATGAAAATATTTCTTTGGTGAAAATAGTTCGTTATAATAATGAAAAATATTTCATTAACCATATGTATGACCGTATGAAACTCTTTACTTAGAATAACGAAACTATTGCGTTATAACTATGAAATGATTTAATTACAACAATAAAATTATTTAATGAAAGTATTTCATTAAAATGGTGAAAATATTTCGTTAAAATAAAGAAAATATTTCATTAAAATAATGAAAATATTCCATTACAACAATGCAAATAGTTCTTTATAGCAATGAAACTATTTCGTTGATACTGTTTCATTACGCCAATGAAATAATTTCATTAATATAATAAAAATATTTCATTAAAACAAAAAAAATCATTAAAATAAATTTATAAAAAATAGAATATATTTCATAAAAATATTTCTTAAAAATAATGAAAAATATTTAATTTAAATAAAAAAATATTTCATTAGAATAATGCAAATATTTCATTATAGCAATGAGAAAATCCATTAATGAAAATATTTGATTAATGCAATGCATTATTCAATATTATGCATATTATGCATTATTTCAATAAACGATGAAAATATTTCATTAACATATTGAAAATATTTCATTAAAACAATGCAAATAGTTCTTTATAGCAATAGAACTATTTCGTTGATACCGTTTCATTACGCCAATGAAATAATTTCATTAATATAATAAAAATATTTCATTAAAATAATGAAAAAAATCATTAAAATAAAATTATAAAAAATAGAAAATATTTCATTAAAATAAAAAAAAATATTTCTTAAAAATAATGAAAATTATTTCATTTAAATAAAAAAAATATTTCATTAGAATAATGGAAATTTTTCATTAGAATAATGCAAATATTTCATTACAGCAATGAAAAAATCCATTAATGAAAATATTTGATTAATGCAATGAAATTATTTCAATAAACGATGAAAATATTTCATTAACACATTGAAAATATTTCGTTAAAACCACGAAAATATTTCATTAACACAATAAAAATATTTCATTAACACAATGAAAATATTTCATTAAAATTTTGTGAAAATAATGAAAACATTTCATTCAAGCCATGGAAATATTTTATTGTAGCAATGTAAATTTCTCGTTGAAATTATTCCATTGCAACAGTGAAACTATTTCATTATAACACTGAAAATCTTTCATTACAACATTCTATTAATGAAATGTTTCATTATGTAAACGTAAGCTTTTTCTTTTAAACAGTGATAATAGGCCTGTTCGATTGGGCTTAAGGTGGCAACGTTGCTATCCATTGGTTTTTTTAAATGATTCAACAAGAAAAATCTGGCAGCAACACTGAGAGAGTAAGCTTTTTTCTTGTTAATCGAGTAAATTCCATACAAAAATTAAGCTAGTAAGCCCAATCGAACAGGCCTAATGTTTCATTGTATTAACGAAAAAGTTCTTTATTTTAACTCTGCAAAATTCTTGATTTTGGGTTGCTATACACAAAATAAACAGATGTTCCATTGGTGGAATTAAACCTTTTCTATCGTTTTTTTCTCCCTCCTTCTCCTCTTTTAACTACGCGCCCTTTGTTGTTGCTTCAGCTACGACAGAAAAGTAACCAAGTAAAACCTTTAGGTAAATTGCATTTATCTCTTGATCATAAAACCAATAACAGCTTAACTTTCCTTTTTATCTTCAAGCGTTGTATAAAAAACAGTTTTCCGCAAAATCTTTACAACTGTTGACATTGGCCACAATTCGCTTTCCTTGGCGGCAGTAGAACAGTTTTGCTTCCTTTATTTGTTAAGTGATTTCATCATTGAAACTATAAACGGAATAAACGTGCCGCGTATATCGAACCCCAACGAATATTTAAACTAGAGTTTTTATGATTTTATGCGATCATTCAATTGAATGATTTTTTATCGCTTCATTTGATACGAAGGGAATGTTTTAAGATTCCAGCGGTAGTTGCTTTCAATATTTTGATATCCAAAAACCCCCCACCTACAGTTGGTCAAAGTCGAGTAATGTCTTGTGACAGCTATTGGTGGGGAAAATTGGTTGGACATTGTAAACGAAATATTGTTAGTCATTGGGAATAGATAACGCAGTTCATGGACTTTAGACTAGCCTCACTATTAACTCACTCTGTATTTGGATTAGAAGAGTCGTCACACTATGCTCTGAAGTTTCGCTTAGTTTATGAGGGAGATGAAGAAATCTTACAGGGATTCATATAGATTTGTGAATTTGCAGAAAGAAAACCTCCTTTATATCACAATTTTCTATAATTTCCTCTTCTCTTCTCTCCTTTGCTATTTGTTCTACAGTAATATTCCCTTAATCACTTCACTGAAAAGTCTCTGAATTTCTGTTCGCTATTGCACCGCCTCTATTGCACAAAACGCAAATCATTTAACCCATTCATCTGCAACAATTTAACAATACAAATTTTTCAAATAACAATTAAAATCTCATTGCAAATTATTGACCATGAAACCATTAATCATGTAACCCAACACCCGGTTTTCCTCAATTCTGTGGAAGGAAAAACATCCCTAAATTTTCCGTCCGCCAAATATAAAGCGCGAACACACAACATGGTCCACCTGTTCGGAGAAGAAGCAACATATCTCGTCAATTTCACATATTAGTAGTCCATGGCCACATATGAGTCTGTTCCAACAAAATGAAATTCATGATACTGCGAATATCAGAGGGGAGTGAGTGGTTTTCTTTTTTTTCGATATACCATATCAAATTTCTAAACATAATTATTTTTACATTGAATATATGAGAGCGATTGCGAACTAATCCACCTTACATGGCCATTAATGCCATGATGAATCCACCAACCACCCCACGCACTACCCTAATCAAACGGCAAGCAAATCAGACACGGACAGAATGGCAGACTGGCAGTCACAGAGTCGGCAGAAGCAGCAGCAGTGGCTGTATCATTTAGCACTGAGGCTGGCCATGATGCTGTGGATGATTGTGATGTTGCAGTCAAAATATACAAATACTTTACATCATACTCTGCCATGGTTCTGTAGTTTCTACTTCTACTTCTGCTGCTGATTTTGTTGTTTGTTAATCATATAATATGCGTTTCAATAGAACGAAACATCTGTTCTTGTCCACATCCTGTTAAATGGAGCATGACCAAATAGAAAAACACACACAACGGCTTTGTGTGGAAAAACTCCTTCCTGTCCTCCTGTCTTCACACTCCTTTTGATGGGTTCTGTGACAACAGGAACAACTGCAAAAGTTAAACGTGTCAGTGTGCACACAAAGAAGGGGTTGGACTTTACTCCCTTCCATGTCGAACCGGTTCATCTGTTGGATGTGTGGGGTGTTGGAAAGTTGTATTGTAATCACCTGAACAAAATCATTTCAATTTGTCAAGGAAAAAGAGCAAATGTATGTTTTGGAAAGAAAGCCGGGAGGCACTTCGATCTACGAAGGCTTAAGATCAACTCATATTATTAGAGAGCACTCTTCTGAGATAGGAAGTGAAGAGCTCCATGATCTATTGTTAAATAAGCCTCATTTTAAAATTCTGCTTCTCAACAAAGACCAAGTCAATTATTATATCGATTGGCCCAGCCTCTTAGAGATTGGGCTAATAGTAATAGTAAAAGTAATGATTATCTTGAAAACTGGATGATAGTACTCCCTATGTAAAGACATTTCCTCTACACCTATTCCAACCACCTCTTCGATAATCTTGAAGACAAGAACTGACCTGTTACCATAATATAGTCCTCACTGTGTGTTACAATATTCTGAAAAAATTGATGAGGTTCGTACAATAGCACCGGAGATATTGGCGAAAGAAATTCCAGGATAGCAGGAGGAACTACTATCGCCTCAGTGTATGCTAAGCTTACCAGTTATCGAGATTTGTCTGACAAAAAATTCGATAACAAGCCGATATTAAACTAAAACAATCAAAATCGATATTCACTTCTCACAGGACGACTCGATTGTCGGACAGAGTCGCTACAAAGAGTAGTGTCGTGTCGCACTTTCCAAAAAGAACCTGAGAGATGACAAACACGATTGTCGCTACAAGAGAGAGGCAACAATCGGGATAGTCTGGATACAGGTTGACTCTTGTCAGCTGATATTTAACTAAAATAATCAGAATTGATATTCATTTAAAACTAATCACAGGGCGAATCGATTGTCGTGACTCAGTCTCTGCAAAGAGTAGTGTCATGTCACATTTTCCAAAAAGAGCTTGAGAGCTGACAAACACGATTGTCGCTACAAGAGCGAGGCAACAATCGGGATAGTCTGAGAATAAGATGACTCTTGCCAGCTGATAACTCATTCCAAATTATGAATTTCCTCAAACCTCCTTTGGAGAAATTTTCCCATTTATAAGCAATATATGACAACCGCAAAATTTTCATTTGGAAATATGTCTTAACATTTCTCCCCTTCTTCTCTCCTTCCAGATGAACTTGCCTTCAGCATCAATCGTTTAGTAAAGACTGAACACTTACAGGCCCACAGCAGTGCGGTGGCAGCAGCCGCCGCCGCTGCAGCTGCCGTGGCCGCCTCGGCCCAGCACAATGCCTCCAACAACAAGCTGATCAAGGAGGAGGCCAACAATAACAGTCTCACCATGTTGAGCAAAAACCACATACTCCAGTGGAAACTGGAGAATAACGCCAACGGAGTGGCGGCTTTGCATCATCCGCTGGGCAGTTTGGCCGCTGAACGCTTATACGAACGTGCCTCGCGTTCGAGATCGCGCAGTTTGTCGCGTTCTTCCTCGTCACAAATCGATTTGGACGATGACAGTACTTGCCGGCGATCGTTGCACTCGCGCTCACGTTCACGCTCCAGTTCAGTGGAACTGGAAGTAGATTCACCGCCCGCCTCGCCCTTGCCACCCCGGCATCCTGCGTCGAGACCCTCAAGTGCCCACAATATCAGCGAATTGATTAGCAGTAATAGCCGAACTAGTCCCAAAAAGTCTGAAATGTTTTCGGTCTCGGCTCTGCTGCGCAAAGATGACAGTCATCACAAAACATCCGCGCTGCATGCCCATCCCGGCTGTGATCCCTTCGAGGCATTCCGCCAAGCCTATCCGGGCAACTATGAACAGGCCATGTTCCAGAGACCATTCCTGTCGCCAGCCTTCCCCTTCTTTGCCGCCTTCGCCTTCCATCAGGGTCAACAGCAGCAATCTGGTTTAAGTTCGAGGTAAGTGGTTACAATTGGATAAGTGGCCGTACCCAGTTGGGGCTGCTTGTGCATCGCACAACATGCAACAACACAGGAGCATAATTAAAACATGTCTGGCTTAACGCAACATATTTTAATTACATTAAAGAGTAACCCTTTTGTGTTTTCGTCTTCCCTCCCCCGTTCAGCTATCATCCCGCCTCCCAAGAAGATCTCTTTAGATTGCGTAATTTAATGGTGCCTCTGCAATCAGCCCAAAATGGTGGTAACCCCAATGGAGCGGCCGGTGGCGTTGTTGGCCCCGGCTCCAATGGTCTGCCGCCAAATTCTCACTTGGGCCTGGCCGGCCATCCGTCGCATTTGCACTTCCACCATATGGCCTCGAAATGGCCCGGTTTACCGCAATTCAGTGACCTGTACTCATGCATGAAATGCGAAAAGATGTTCTCCACCCCGCACGGCCTCGAAGTACATTCCAGACGGACACATCACGGCAAAAAACCCTACGCCTGCGAGCTGTGCAACAAGACCTTCGGTCATGAAGTTAGTTTAAGTCAACACAGGTTGGTACCAGACAGACAGACATGTCCTTTTAGTCTTTGTGGCAAATGTAAAATGCCGTTAGAGAGGAGGGGATTCCCCTTCTCTGACTTGTTTGAATGTTGTCCCACTAATTATTATATTTTTATTTCTGTTTCTCGTTTTTCGTGTTGCAATTACAGGGCTGTTCATAATGTCGAGAAAGTTTTTGAATGCAAGCAATGCGGCAAACGTTTTAAACGTTCCAGCACATTGTCCACTCACCTCCTGATACACAGTGATACCCGACCATTCCCGTGCAGCTATTGCGGCAAACGTTTCCACCAGAAGAGTGATATGAAGAAGCACACGTACATTCATACAGGTAAGGACGAGAACCACAAACACAAATCTTAATTAAAACTCGGGGAATTTTTAATGAAATGGCAGTGGAAGGCAATTAGAATTAAAGGACCAGGAGAGAAATCACAGGATGTCTTGGATAAATGAATAAATGAATAAATGAATAAATGAATAAATGAATAAATGAATAAATGAATAAATGAATAAATGAATAAATGAATAAATGAATAAATGAATAAATGAATAAATGAATAAATGAATAAATGAATAAATGAATAAATGAATAAATGAATAAATGAATAAATGAATAAATGAATAAATGAATAAATGAATAAATGAATAAATGAATAAATGAATAAATGAATAAATGAATAAATGAATAAATGAATAAATGAATAAATGAATAAATGAATAAATGAATAAATGAATAAATGAATAAATGAATAAATGAATAAATGAATAAATGAATAAATGAATAAATGAATAAATGAATAAATGAATAAATGAATAAATGAATAAATGAATAAATGAATAAATGAATAAATGAATAAATGAATAAATGAATAAATGAATAAATGAATAAATGAATAAATGAATAAATGAATAAATGAATAAATGAATAAATGAATAAATGAATAAATGAATAAATGAATAAATGAATAAATGAATAAATGAATAAATGAATAAATGAATAAATGAATAAATGAATAAATGAATAAATGAATAAATGAATAAATGAATAAATGAATAAATGAATAAATGAATAAATGAATAAATGAATAAATGAATAAATGAATAAATGAATAAATGAATAAATGAATAAATGAATAAATGAATAAATGAATAAATGAATAAATGAATAAATGAATAAATGAATAAATGAATAAATGAATAAATGAATAAATGAATAAATGAATAAATGAATAAATGAATAAATGAATAAATGAATAAATGAATAAATGAATAAATGAATAAATGAATAAATGAATAAATGAATAAATGAATAAATGAATAAATGAATAAATGAATAAATGAATAAATGAATAAATGAATAAATGAATAAATGAATAAATGAATAAATGAATAAATGAATAAATGAATAAATGAATAAATGAATAAATGAATAAATGAATAAATGAATAAATGAATAAATGAATAAATGAATAAATGAATAAATGAATAAATGAATAAATGAATAAATGAATAAATGAATAAATGAATAAATGAATAAATGAATAAATGAATAAATGAATAAATGAATAAATGAATAAATGAATAAATGAATAAATGAATAAATGAATAAATGAATAAATGAATAAATGAATAAATGAATAAATGAATAAATGAATAAATGAATAAATGAATAAATGAATAAATGAATAAATGAATAAATGAATAAATGAATAAATGAATAAATGAATAAATGAATAAATGAATAAATGAATAAATGAATAAATGAATAAATGAATAAATGAATAAATGAATAAATGAATAAATGAATAAATGAATAAATGAATAAATGAATAAATGAATAAATGAATAAATGAATAAATGAATAAATGAATAAATGAATAAATGAATAAATGAATAAATGAATAAATGAATAAATGAATAAATGAATAAATGAATAAATGAATAAATGAATAAATGAATAAATGAATAAATGAATAAATGAATAAATGAATAAATGAATAAATGAATAAATGAATAAATGAATAAATGAATAAATGAATAAATGAATAAATGAATAAATGAATAAATGAATAAATGAATAAATGAATAAATGAATAAATGAATAAATGAATAAATGAATAAATGAATAAATGAATAAATGAATAAATGAATAAATGAATAAATGAATAAATGAATAAATGAATAAATGAATAAATGAATAAATGAATAAATGAATAAATGAATAAATGAATAAATGAATAAATGAATAAATGAATAAATGAATAAATGAATAAATGAATAAATGAATAAATGAATAAATGAATAAATGAATAAATGAATAAATGAATAAATGAATAAATGAATAAATGAATAAATGAATAAATGAATAAATGAATAAATGAATAAATGAATAAATGAATAAATGAATAAATGAATAAATGAATAAATGAATAAATGAATAAATGAATAAATGAATAAATGAATAAATGAATAAATGAATAAATGAATAAATGAATAAATGAATAAATGAATAAATGAATAAATGAATAAATGAATAAATGAATAAATGAATAAATGAATAAATGAATAAATGAATAAATGAATAAATGAATAAATGAATAAATGAATAAATGAATAAATGAATAAATGAATAAATGAATAAATGAATAAATGAATAAATGAATAAATGAATAAATGAATAAATGAATAAATGAATAAATGAATAAATGAATAAATGAATAAATGAATAAATGAATAAATGAATAAATGAATAAATGAATAAATGAATAAATGAATAAATGAATAAATGAATAAATGAATAAATGAATAAATGAATAAATGAATAAATGAATAAATGAATAAATGAATAAATGAATAAATGAATAAATGAATAAATGAATAAATGAATAAATGAATAAATGAATAAATGAATAAATGAATAAATGAATAAATGAATAAATGAATAAATGAATAAATGAATAAATGAATAAATGAATAAATGAATAAATGAATAAATGAATAAATGAATAAATGAATAAATGAATAAATGAATAAATGAATAAATGAATAAATGAATAAATGAATAAATGAATAAATGAATAAATGAATAAATGAATAAATGAATAAATGAATAAATGAATAAATGAATAAATGAATAAATGAATAAATGAATAAATGAATAAATGAATAAATGAATAAATGAATAAATGAATAAATGAATAAATGAATAAATGAATAAATGAATAAATGAATAAATGAATAAATGAATAAATGAATAAATGAATAAATGAATAAATGAATAAATGAATAAATGAATAAATGAATAAATGAATAAATGAATAAATGAATAAATGAATAAATGAATAAAAGAATAAATGAATAAATGAATAAATGAATAAATGAATAAATGAATAAATGAATAAATGAATAAATGAATAAATGAATAAATGAATAAATGAATAAATGAATAAATGAATAAATGAATAAATGAATAAATGAATAAATGAATAAATGAATAAATGAATAAATGAATAAATGAATAAATGAATAAATGAATAAATGAATAAATGAATAAATGAATAAATGAGTAAATTAATGAATATATTAATTATTAATTACTAACATATTAATTATTAATAATTAAAAATTATTTAATTAATGATAATTAAATAATTTCACATAAAAATCTTTCTTAATTATAAATATATATGTATATATCTATTGGCTTAAAGCTTTAGCGTACATTGACTCAATATTGCTTTTCATTTTCCTTTAAGTATCCTTAGTTTTTCCTGTTGTTGTTGTTTAGTATTTGATTTTTGTTTTCTTGCTCTTCCTCTGCTTTGAAATAATGAAGAGGTAGTAAAAATTCTTTGGTGTGTGAAAGAAACGAAAGAGCGCCATAAACGAAATCGAAGACTAAAACGATAAAAATGTCTAGAAGACATTAAGGCGCTGATTTCTCCAGCTTAAACATACATACAGGCGTACAAACACTGCAAACGAAAAGGAAAACAAGCAAAAAGGTTTAGATTCTTAATCAGAAAACGAAGGAATAACGAAGCGAGTGGAATAACGAGCATATGGCCGTAAAAATCTTTGTATTTCTTCGGCAGCAGCAGAAAAAAAGAAACTAAATTTAGTTAAAATTCCAGCAAGGAAATATTCATCACACATACAGACACATACACACCGTTGCTTGTATACATTCTTACATATACATACTTGTACACTTATCCATGGACCATTCATTTATCGCTTTTGTGTGTTACAATATGGCAGTCAACGAGAGACACAGATTCCTTTTTCGCCTCCCGTTTCTGTCATTTGATGATATTCCACTGATTGTGCTTTGCCTTTTTATGGCTGTTCTTCATCTTCAACGCCATCTGCTCTCTTCTTTCGCTGGCGTTTGATGCCATTTTGGAATCGTAAGGAAATCCAAAATTTTTTTTCGGTGATTGGGGTGGTGGGCGGTTTGGTGGTTGGCTTTCGGGATGGGGTTGATTTTATTAGAGGTAGTTTTATTACAGCTCCACCATGCCATGAAATGTTTCAATGTATTGGTAGCCATGATTTGCTCAATGGGTGGGGGGTCTGTTGTGTGTGCAAGTGTATGTGAGTGGGTGAGTGTGTGTGTGTGTGAGAGGGTAAAGCTTATAAAATCAGGTTGCCTTGACTAAATTTTTCATTGGTTGTCTGTGATTTTTTGTTGCGCTCTGCCATGGCTACCACTTCCGCTGTCGCCGCTCGTTTTGCCGTTGCCAGTTAAGCTTTCTGTTTGCCAGCCATGAACTGGTTCTCTGAGTTTTTTGCGAGAGAGAGCGACAGCGAGAGTACTTTTGGCCCAACGTTACAATCTTATCTTCAGCAATCTATTGAAATGTCTCTGAGAGGGTGTTAAAAGTGTCGCTGGAGCGAGTAGTGGGGTGTTCCGTGATTCCATTTTATTTCATACGTCAGCCATCATCACTTTCCAATGCGCGCACTCTTTTGAACCAGAGAACCGAAGGCAAAATTGCACAAAAGCTTTGCCTTCATTCGAGTGTGACTGAGTGTGAGTGAAGGTGGTGAGTAGAGCACAAATCTGAGCGCATAAGTTTAAGTCTACGTGTGTGTGAGAGAGCGCCCCCCAAATCAAATGGTGGTGGTCTCGTTGTGTGTTTGTTTTTGTTTGGCTACAATTACGCTCTCTTGCCATGGATGTCATTCAATGATTTCAACGATTCTTTTTTCCAGACTCCAAAAGGAGACTAATGTAATGGGGGGGTGTATGTATGAGAGCTTGCCTGTGTGTTGGTGACTTTCGGTGGGGTTTCTTGTGAATTGAGTAGGGATAACGGTCGGGATGTTTGTGTTGTGATTTCTGTTGCATAGATTGGTAGTTTTTATTCATCCTTCTCCAGACCCAAACCGTTTCGCAGTCAGTGTCATCAACACTAAATGGGATTTTTTTCAAGGAATTTACTATGTGTGCGTGTATGCATAACTGTTTTAATGGAATGGAGGAGTTTGCTCCAGTGTGTATGTGTGTGTTGGGGGTATCCTTGTTTGTATAGTTGGCCATACATGTCCCTGTGTTCTATCAGTGGATTAATATCCTTGTGTTGGTGTATTTGTATTTATGTCTATGTCTGTCTGTCGTCGGTTTGTATCTGTGTGTGTGTGTTTAAACGTGAGCTTGCGCTTGTGTGTGTATTTCGCTTTCAGCATTAGCGCGCTGTGCTGATTTTCCATTTATTAAATTTGTGTGGTTTTTTCACAATTTCCGTTGCTGTTGTTGTCTCTGTATATATTCATCCCGTTGAATGGCAGCAGATTTTGATTTAACATTTCAGGGATTTAATGTATTTTGAAATTGAATTTGGCTTAGATTTCTTTTAACGTGTCTATCTATGTGTGCGAGTGTGTGTGGATTATGTGTATTTTGTTTAATTTAAAAATATTGCAATCATTCATTACAAAGTTATTTAAAGAATTGTGGAATTTGTGAGCAATCATAATAATATTTATAAGGAATTTAAAAAGACATTTGCAACAAAAATACAAATCTAGGATATTTATTACAAAATATTGAAATCATTCATTACAAAGTTATTTTTAGAATTGAGGCAATCAAATAATACGTATAAAACAGTTGAATTGCTATTTTCAGTGAAAGTCCACATCTAGAGTCTTTATTTCAATGCGATTTTTAGCAGAAATTTTTATTTAATTTTCATTAAAAAAAAAACTCGAAAAATTATTATATTTACCTTCTGTACTTGAAGCCCACACTGAACTAACATAATTTTGAAGAAAATCGATTCTATTCTCCGGAGTTGTCTAATAAAAATTATATAAATTAATTGTAAAAAATTTCATAAACCCTATATTACATATTTTCTTCAAAAAAACCAATTTTAAGAAGCCCAAAAAATCGGAAAATTTTGAATCACCTCTACGGACAATTTGGCGAATTTTTAGAGAAATTGCTTATTAGACAAAATTTTCAATATTTGTTAATTATACGTTTTATATGTTTTCTGTAAAAATTTGAATATAGCACAATTTTTTACAAAATACACAATCTCAAGAACTCCAGAAGAAATTCCGCGAAATTTTAATTTTATATTTAGGTTTATCTTTTTCTTTAAACTCTTATGAATAAATTGAGTTAATTTTGAAGAAGTCGATGGTTACAGTCCAAAGTTTTTATCCGAATTTTAAATAATCTGTTAGAAATATTAAAAATACTCCGAATTCAAAATCAATAAAACTTGTTAATAATATCAATCATACGCTTCATATTGCAGTCGAAAAACAATACGATGCTTGGTCTTCTTCCTCTGTACTTGAAATCTACACTCTTTCGCACATATTGTCTTGCTTTGAAAGAAAACTGTTGGTTACGTTCGAAGTTATTTCCAAAAATTTCATAATTTGTTGAAAATATTTCTCATGAGTCCCGTAGTCTACTCATATGGACGCTTATTTCACATATTAAATCATATCTTGGGAGTTTTCTGATAATTTTGAAAAAAAAACTAGATCGTCAGGTATTATTTTACTACACCATTTACAATTGAAATTAGTAAAATTCCACTTGAAAAAATTAAATTTAAAATTGAGATTTTCCCTTTCAATTTGAGAAAATTGTAAATACAATTGAGATTGAGATATTTCATTTTTAGTTTAAGAAAAATCTAATTGAAATTGAGATTTTTCATTTGAATTTGAGAAAATTCCTATTGAAATTGAGAATTTTCATTTCATATTGAGACAATTCCATTTAATTCCATTGAGAAGATTTTACATATTGAGAAAATTCCATTTAATTCCACTGAGATATTTTTAATTCATATTGAGAAAATTCCATTTCAAATTGAGATTTTTCATTTGAATTTGAGAAAATTCCTATTGAAATTGAGAATTTTCATTTCATATTGAGACAATTCCATTTAATTCCATGGAGAAGATTTTACATATTGAGAAAATTCCATTTAATCCCACTGAGATATTTTTTTAATTTATATGAGAAAATTCCATTTTGAATTGAGATTTTTCGTTTAAATTTGAGAAAATTCCTTTTGATATTAAGAATTTCCATTTCAATTTGAGAAAATTCCATTTGAAAATGAGAATGTCAATTTCAAATTGGGAAAATTACAATTGAAATTGTTTTTTTTTCAGGAGAATTGTTATCGAATATAAAATTAAATAAAAATTACCAAATAATTTTATAGCTGCTTTCTACGCGAATTTAAAAGAAAAATAAAAAAATTCTTGAAAAAAAATATTTTTTGAAAAAAATTTATATTTTTTATTTAATTTTGTAAAAACACACAATTTAACAATAGACAATTTTGTTTACCATATCTTAGGCACAACAAATAAATAATGGTCAAATTGAGACAGAAGACTTGAAATGTGCCAAATTAAAAAAAAAATTAAAACGATTAGATTTTTTTACTTTGTTTAAGCTCGAGGTTAGAACAAATAGTATTTATAAGTTAAAATCAAAAATAGGGAGTAAAAGTAAATATTTATTATTTTTTTTTAATAATTTAAATATTTTTTAGAAATAAAATGATAGTTTGCATTTGGATTTTTTTAAATGATTAGATTTTTATGTGACAAATTTACAAAATTTTTAAAACGATTAGATTTTTTTACTTTGTTCAAGCTCGAGGTTAGAACAAATAGTATTTAAAAGTTAAAATCAAAAATAGGGAGTAAAAGTAAATATTTATTTTTTTTAAACAATATATATGTTTTTTTAGAAATAAAATGATAGTTTGTATTTGGAATTTTTTTAAATGATTAGATTTTTAACTCTGTTCAAACCCGAGGTCAGATCAGTTAGCATTTAAAATTAAAATCAAAAATATTTAAAATATTTTTTTTTTAATAAATTTCAATATAAATATATTTGTAAACAAATTGATTGGTTTTATTTGGTAAAAACAAACAGTTTCTCAGCAAATGTTTTTCTCAATATCTTTCAAAAAATAGAATAAACACGATACCTAAAAATTTCAAATCGAAAATGTGGAGTAAATATATGTAAATATTTATTTTTTTCCCAAAGCTAAATATCGAAAAAAATCTCAAAATTCAATAGCTTTTAATTGATAAAAATAAACAACTCCCCTGTCATTTTTCTCAATATTTTTGAAACAACAGATATATCCTACAAATATGCTAAATTGCAAAGTTAAAAGGTGACCATAGTTCTCAATATTTTTAATAATAATTTGTTCTGGCATTTTTCATCAAAATCATACCACCATAGATAATTTCTTGTGGATTTAACTCAATATATACAATTTTGTAATTTTTTGTTCCGCCTGCTGATAGTCATTTCCGATGATTTCAGTCAAAAATACTCCCAAAATTCGTAAGAATAAATGAGCGCGGAAATAAGCTCGAAATAACTCCGGAACCCGTGTCGAAAATTCCGAATATACATATCTCAAATTAAAGCTTGAGTCATAGTTTTGCCTTCCTTTTCCCTTCTTCAATGTCTATTATACTTCTGCGATGCTACTCGAATATTGTTCTGTATTTATTCATTTTCCCTAGCCATAAATTCAGTAAAACGGACAGTTTTATAACATCAAATTGGTTCCTTGTTTCATTCAGTCATTATCCTGTGAACACTTGCAGCTGACTACAAAGACAAGCATTCGATCTTAGGCAATGTATTCACTAATAAAATTGGTGTATCACCCCAGAGTTTTAAGTCGAGTTGAAGTAGGATTTATGTTCGAAACTTTTCGTTGAAATTACATTTGCTGCTAGAAAACCAAATTCATGTTCGAAACTTTAAATTAATGTTTCCTACAATTTCCTATCGAAAATCTGCAATTGAAAACATTTGCAGCTAGAAAACCAAATTCATATTCGAAGCCGTTGTTTTTTCCATGACGAAATTAATTTTTCTTACAAAACCTTTTGCAATTGAAAATATTTGCAGATAGAAACACAAATTTGCCAACATGTATTGTGGAATTCAAATCGAAAATAGTTTTTGTGAGATTTAAATTGACTTGCAACTCGGAAGAGGAGGTTAGGTTTTATATGAAAATCGAAAATCAAATATTAAAAATTTATCCAGAAGATCTAGCCTTTAAAAGAACAGAAAATATTTATTTCCATTTTCTAGCTTTTTCCCAACAAAGTTTTAAATTCCCTTTTTTATTTACTTTAATTTTGGTAAATATATTGATTTTTCCTTAGACTCCTTAAACAAACTCTAACCCTTTAGACAAAGCCAAACAACCGAGCTATCAGCACATTCACATCCTGTGGCAAAACACAGACACATTAAAAGGATTTCCACTTATCTTCCCCCCTCTCTCAACACACACCTTCTACTTCCATATCAGGCTAACACAACTCATACACGTCATGTCGTCTTTACAACCTTCGACGATATTAACAACCCAGAACACCACCCAGAACAATTTGAATCCATGCTTTAAACTAAACAGATTTCAATGATTTTTAGCCATGATACAGATTTTCTTGCTCGTAGCTCGTCGTGTTTCCTTTTCCGTGCAGTCAACCTTTTCTCCGTTGGCCGCCTCCGCACTTCCGTTTCCGGCTAAATCTGAAATGAACGTACGTACATATGTATGTGCGGGTGAGGGGAGAAACGACAACAAATGTTGTTATAGTATACATGTATATAACACACACAGACATATGTATATAGAAAGTATATAGATAGCTGAATGTACATACATATATAGAATGATAACAACAACAGCCATCGTAAAATAACGTCAAAAAGGAAAAATCTGTTGAAGAATAAAATGGAAAAAAATGTCTGCAAAAAAAGGAAACTGAAATCATTGGTTTGGAATTTTAACTACTCGACTCCCCCAACCACCCACAACTCATTATTATCAGCACAACACAAACGCACACACTCACACACACACATCTGTATGTATGTATATGGCCATATCTGTGTAAGGATATGCTGGCAGATACATACTCGTCCTTATTCGGGCGAACAGTCAGAGGGAACCAAGTTGAATTGAGTACATAATGATATTGCAGGGACGTGATTGTTAAAACATTCGACCATTGGGATGTGCTTTGATTCCTTCAACAGATTTTTTGCCATCCTAAACGAGCAACGGATTCATGTATGACTCCTAGAGCTCGTCCTACTTGTGCTCGGCATTGTGTCTCTCTGTGTGCGTGTGGATGGATGTTGGGTGGCCCTCTGGGTGAGGGCAATCATGTTTGGCTTTACTCATTCCGGCGTAATTACACAATGTTGTGAGTCTGTGTATGCGTGTGCTGTCATAGTGTTAGTGTAGGGATACACAGAGTGCAAGGCTCCTGCCAAAAGGAGCCGAGGCAAATGGTAACACAACGAAGCAAAAAAATGTAATAAAACGCACTATACATCACATAGCTACACTCAAACCAACACACATACTAACCTTACACACACACTCATCCCTGTGTTTGGTTTCCATCCTGTGACTCCATGGCTGTACTGAATCGTAGTGTTTTTTGTGTTCACAGGATTTCTGTGCTGCTCCTCTTCTCTGTCTCAGTCTCTGTTTTCTAAGCACGTCCATATGCTAACGGCCCAGATAACGTCACGTACCACAGCACAGATTATATGAAGGGAGTCAGCCAGCCATGGCTGACGCTCCTTCCTCCTAACGTCGCCTCGCGGGGCTTTATATGTTTCTCTGCTTGTTTTTTCATTTCGATTTTTCAACTTAAAGCAAGGTTTTCTTTTTTATTATTTATCACAATCTGGTGCATACAACATACAAGCAGTTTTCATTTTCTTCCCCCACTACCTCCCCTCTCCCAGTAACCTGCTTTGCATCACTCCATTGGCAAGGCGTTGCCTTGGCCAGAATGTTGTTCTTTTTCGCTGAAATCTTACGTTTCCTTTAAAAATCTTTATTTTTCTCGTGTCTGAATGTTTTTTTACATTTGAAATGTTTCTTTTCTTCCTCCCTCTCTATGTGTGTCTCTCTTTTAAGTTTATTTATGTTAAGATTTTTTTTGGGGGGAATTGTATGTTTTATCACGGAAAAAGGATGCTTTCGTTGGGAAGGAGTTAGGTATATGGCATGTTTGTTTTATAGATTGCTTTTACTTTTGTTGTTATAATTTTTGTGATTTTTTTGGAGATACGTTTCCGTAAATATTTGTTGGATTTGCTGGGAAGTAAATTTAAGGGAGTTAGAAAATACTCAAGACAACCGAAATTGTGTCTGTATTGAAGCATGTTATTCCACAAAATAAACATTAAAAATATTTTTGTTCATACATATTTTATTGAAAAAAATATATATTTTGTCGAAGTGCTATGTTTAACATTTTATGATATCTGCTGGCATTATAAACTCAAAAATGATATTTAATATTGTTAAAAAAATATTAATATTCCAATTTCCTTTAATATTTGTATTATATTTTTAGCATGTCTCAATTTAAGTTAATTATGTGGGCTCCAAATGTTGCAAATTTCAAATTGATACTGTGGTTTAGCTACAGTAACCAAAAAAGAAAAAAAAATAGAATTTTATTGACTACAAATATTTTTTCTGTCACGATAAAACCATATCGAAAAAAACGTAAATGCTGTCACTCTCCAATGATCATCATTCTGGCAATGAAAACAAGGTCTGATTTAATCTATGAATAAATGTAGAAGTTATTATCCTCCATAAGATGGACCTTATTTTTCATTTGCTATTTTGCAAAATCACTTTTGTGTGAGGTTAGGACAAAAAGGAAGGGTCCTTCATCCAACACACAAAGAAGTAAGGCGTCTTTTTTTGTTAAACAATCGATGTTCTGCAAATCATTTTGGGAATATCTTCACTTCACTCTCACAAAATGACAACAAGTTAAGCTCTTTGTTCTCGCAACTCTCTTTAAAATTTGCAATCATGTTTAAAGACAATATTCGTTCTGAAACGTATTTCGTTTGTCGTAAACGTTAATTATAAAAATTTTGTAATAAAAGAAATAAACTACGTTTACATTAAACCTTTGCATTCACGGCAAATGTTTGAAGTGTTACGGTAAAAGTAGAACGTTTGCGACAAATAAAATATGTTTGTGATAAACGACCTCCAAACAAGTTTTCTGAGAAATGACCCCCAAACAGGTCTTTCTTTTCTTGTATGAGAAAACCAATTGAATTTGATCTGTGTTATTGTCATGGCTCAATATCTTTTGGTATCGATATTTTACAGAATACAAATTCATTTATTTATCATTATATCTCGCCAATTATTGATGCAGAAACATCATTTGAATATTTATAATTTGAAACATCATATTGAATATTTATTTATTTGTGAAGAAGAATTAAGATAACTTCTGCGTTTATTTATAGACTTGCAACAAATAGGTCTGTTTTCTTCGTTTGGATGTTGGAAATTAAAAAATAAATAAAAATTAAAAAAATATATAATAATTATTATATAACTCAAAAATATTTTAATAGCATTTTCGAGTAAAGAAAGCCAAAAATATATTTTGCACAATAATAATATATTTTGTTTTCTATTTTAATGGGTTAAAATTGTGGCCATTTTATTATAAAAATTATAAAATCAAAAACATGTTTTTTACCATTCTCTTACGTTTATAACAAGGACTTCAACTTTTACATTTATCGATACATATTTTCCAAATTGACACTGTTTTATTACTTATTTGTTGTTAAAAAATAAAACAAAATTTTCAACATATTTTTTCGATTGTATTTCTGCTTTCTAAATTCAAAATGGAGATTAAATTATTTTTTTTTAATTTTTCAAAAATTAAAAAAAAAAATTTTTCAAATCTTTTAAAATATTTAATTTTTAAAAATTTTAAGATTTCTAAAATTTTTATTTTTTTTACATTTTTAAATTTTTGAAGTTTTAAATTAGTTTTTAACTGTTACTAAAATTCTAATTTTTGTCTAAGGTTTTAAGATTTCGAAACACGAAAACTAAACAAAGTTGTATTTATATATTTTTAATTTCACTAAAATTCCAGTTTTTGTTGAAAAAAATAAAACAAATTTTTCAACATATTTTTTTCTATTGTATTTTTGCTTTCTAAATTCAAAATCGAGATTAAATTATTTTTTGTATTTTTTTTAAATTTTTGAACTATTTAATTCTTCAAAAATTTAAAAAAAAATATTTTTTTTCAAATCTTTAAATATTTTAAATTTTTTAATTTTTTAACATTTTTAAGATTTCTAAAATTTTTTTACATTTTTAAAATTTTAAAATTTTTGAAGTTTTAAATTAGTTTTTAACTGTTACTAAAATTCCAATTTTCCTCAAAGGTTTTAAGATTTCGAAACACGAAAACTATATTGAACAAAGTTGTATTTATATATTTTTTAATTTCACTAAAATTCCAATTTTTGTTGAAAATACCTTTAAGATTTATACTCTCATTTTGGAAATATAAATCCGATCTCACGCGCTTATATGATCAATTAATTATTTTCACTTTAACACAGAAACAATGATTTAGGAACGACCTTCAAAAAATCGATTTTTTCGAAAAAATTGATTTTTTTTTTCGAAAAAAATCTTTTTTTTGGGTCTACGAAAAAAATTGTAAAAAATTAAAAAATCAGGAAAATATGTTTTGTTTTATTTTTTAATAGCTAAGAATCTAACGCAGAAAGCAAACTCTATATGTAAAAGATCTATGGATAAATGTAGAAGTTATGGCACACTTTGTAGACGCAAAAAAATCAAAAATAAATGATGATATTTTATTTTTTAATAAATAGCACAAGAAACCCCCTTTACAAGTTAGATAAAATTATATTCTTTATCAATTTGTCATAGCTGGCATCTGAATGAAGAAAACAAGGCCTAGTTGGAGAAAATCCACAGATAAAGTTATAGCCCTTCTGTAGTAAAAATTGCAGTGCAGACCTCGAGTTTGAACAATTATTATTTAATAGTCAAAATCAGAAAGGTCGAACAAGCAAAATAAATAAGTTAATAAGCTTGGATTAATTTGAAATTTTGTGTATCTATTCCTCTCATCAATAATATTTAAAAAAATCAAATCAAATATTGATTACAGACCAAAAAAAAAATTCAAACGAAAAAATTAAAACAAATGAGCATTGGCACGGCAGAAGTATTTCTGGGTAACTATACCTGCATATACACATACTTACATATGCAACTCAATGAGATGCTTGTAAGATGGCATGTGTGCTCTATTACTTGGTGCGATTTTTTAAACGCGAATTCGGCAAGTGAGTTGTGCTTCTCGTTCGTTTGTGAGAATCATCTCCTTATAGAGGCCGGGATTGATGTTGAAAAATCGCTGCGAAGCCACTTCAAAAGACTTTTGACATGATCGAAATCATGATCGTGGTAGTCTGCAGCCTAGTAATAAATATCACCATGCCATTTGTAAATAAATTTGCATTCTATTAAATATAGATGCAAAATGGTCTTGAGCCAGGACAATATCCCACTTCAAATCAAATATTTAGAAAAATAAATTTTAACAAGTTATGACCAATTTAATAATGGCGAAATTACGATTTCGCATAAAGGTGTGTGCTTTCAATCGCCTGTAGCTCTTACACTAAGTGAATGATTTTAATATATTATATTATTATTTTCGTGTGTAATTTCACTTACTTTTAAAATATTCAAGTGGAATAGAATCGCCCTTTTTTATTTGTAATGGTTTTACAATTTTATTTTGATTTTCGAAATAACGTCATTAATTGATTTTGATTTGAACTGGGATATTTGCTGGTTCAAGGCTTCTTTTAATCAATATTTTTATTTTATTGAATACAATTTACAAATGACATTGTAATATTTATTACTGGCTGCACACTACCTCTCTCAGGATTTCTGGCATCTTCGCTGCAATTTTTCAACCAAATACTTGGACTGTTTAAGTAAATGATTCACCCAAGCTTTCCGAATATCAATCAAGTATTTTTTAACTTTAAAGTAGTGATCTTAGATGTCGTGTGAGTTTGGAAGTGATGGGTTTAATTTTTTAAGATTTTTTTTTCAAAAAACCTTTTGCAAGCAAAATTTCATCATGATTCGGTAGCTGACGCCATTTTAGACCAGTTTTAACACTTGACGTCACGCTCCATTTTAATTTCGTCGAAAAACTAAAAATCTCCTCCAAATTAAAGCAACTCTTATCATTTACGAAAATATTTTAATAACACTCAAAGGACATAAAAAAATACGAAATCAAGCAAAGAGATTAATATCAATAGCCTCAGCCTTCCCCTCACCAAAATCCCATAACAACGAGCTAAATTTTAATCTCTCAGATTACCAAAACAAGCAACGAAACGCCATAATCTTGGCTACGTTCTACGTACGCTGCCAATGGTTCGCTGTTTTTTTTTTCGTTTTTAATAGAACAAATCCGAAAATAATTTCAAAATAAAAAGAGCGCAAAAGAATTTTTATGACAAGCATAAAACCAAAATAAAAGAAATCATAAAAAACAAAGAACAAAACAACAACAACAACAGTAATACCAAAACGAACACCATTTAGAATGAAAATCAAGGAAGCGGTTGAGACGTAGTTGCCGTTGTCTTCCACAACGAGCGGAAATCTGTAAATGCAGCAAACAAGAACTGAAGTCTGAAAATTTAAATAAAAGACAGAAAATTTAAGAAAAATCCAACCGCAGAAACCACAAAAAATAATCGTAACCATAGCAAGAAAAATGAGAAGAAGAAGATTGAAAACAAGCATCAGAAGAAGAAGCACCAACACTTTAAGTGAAAATAAAGTTTTATGGAAAAACAGTTTAAAGCCAAGCATCAATGTATTCTCGTGGGGTGGAACAGGGTGGTGTTTGCTTGTTGTGGGAGGTTGATTTGTCTGCAAATTGGGGTTGATTTGCTCGGAATGCTTGGTTGGGGGAGGCAAGGAGGCCATATGGTTTTTGTTTTTTTGGTGGAGTGCGGAGCCAACATAGACTCTCTAAGACAGACTAAGGATTTTGTTGGCAAACCGCTACAGAGGAGTCTAACAGAGACAGAGGCGTGGAAAATAAAAAACCTACAAAAAATTTTAACTAAGAGTCGAAAGAATACAGGTCCTGAGAGGATTCAAGGTTTATTGATATAAAATTATTAAAAATTATTAAATTTATTATTATTACAAAAATGTTAACTAAGAGTCGAAAGAATACAGGTCCTGAAAGGATTCAAGGTTAATTGATATAAAATTATTATTTGGTAAAAATAAATAAAAATCCAAATTTGCACAAAAATATGAGATAGGTCTTTTTTATATTAGGTCTTTTATATTGAGTCTCATAATAGCTGGCTAAAGAATGAAATTAATGCAGAAGATTATTCCTAATCACTTCATCTCTACCCCCCTCTCTTTAACGAACAACTACGCCTCTGCTTCACCACAACTTAGAGCTCTCTACGTGTACAATTTCAATTAGATTTTCTTTTTGGACGAAGCGCAAAAATTCTTTTAGATTCTTCTTCGTGGCAAAATAGAAAAAATTTAAAGCAAAAGTTTGGCTTAGATTGTATGCATTCACATATATATTTATTGATTTTTTCCTCAATCACCTCTTCCACTTTTTCCCCAACTCCGTCGACAGATTTATCCTACGATTATTATCCTACGACTCTGTGATTTTTGATGCGCTCTACTTTGTTTGCCGCTGCCACTGCCACTTCAATTTCTTGATTTTTTATAGCAATTTAAATAATAAATGAATTTATACTCATAGTCTTTATTTCTTTGTTTTTTTCTTTCCAGGTGAAAAACCCCACAAGTGCCAGGTATGCGGCAAGGCCTTCAGTCAAAGTTCCAACCTCATCACCCACTCACGCAAGCACACCGGCTACAAACCGTTCTCCTGCAAACTCTGCCACAAGGCCTTCCAGCGCAAAGTCGATCTGCGTCGCCACAAAGAAACGCAACACACGAATTTGGGCCCCCTGCTGGAGCGCAACATGGGCAAGGTGGAATTTTTGGCCGCAGCCTCAGCGGCGGCTGCAGCGGCCGCGGTGCAGGGTGGCCAAAATGAAAATGGTCTGCATGCGAATGCTTCGAGTAATGCCAGTGGCCATCAACAGTCAGTTGGTGGTGGCGGCGGTGGGCCACACCACGGGCCCTCGGCCAATGCCGCCCTCAATGCCCAGCTGACCGCCATGAATTGCCAAAAGGTCTCACTGTTGGTATAACATCATCAGCAACATCAGCAGGAACAACAACAACATCCTCAATTGTTATTGCAGTCACAAATGCAAGCATCTAATTCTCATCCACATCATCAGGCGTCGTCGCATAGTCACGCGCCCCCAACTACTCATGCGCATTCACAGCATCCGCATCTACAGAATCCACAGCATCCGCATCATACTCAAGTGTCGCTAAGCAGGCCCGAACAACGAACATGTGCAATATTGAATACAGCCGTCATAGAAAAATCACAAAATTTTAATTTATTTATAACATAAGAAATTATAAGAAAGAAAACAAAATGGACAAACAAATCAAAAGAAAATGTTAAAAAAAAAATTAACATAATCTGGAGGTTTTGCTGAATAATCGTTAACATGCTGGTATAGCAGGTCTGTTAAAGAGCAAAAGAGAAGAGAGAACTTTGAAGAGAGAGATCAAATGAATTATCTGAAGTAAAATGAAACATACTAAGTTATCTAATAAATTTAATTTTTTTAATTTATAATTGCAATGTTATTGAATATTTTGTTCTCTTAAAATAAATCATATTCTCCAGAATGTTGCTATAACTACTACTACAGCAATTTTAACAGGGTGAGAGAGAATATATAATTCTCACTCACTCCCTCTCTCACTTTCTATTTCTCTGGCTGTAACATCGTAATGTAAAATTTTCACAGAGGTTGCACTATGTTAACATTTTCTAACAGATTTCAGTACATGAGATATATTTTCTCAGTCTAAATTCTAATAATTTGGTTCCCAGTGGTAACATGAAGCTAGGGCCCCATACACTGGGGCCCTTATCTCCCTGTTTCGTTTTACAAATCCAGAGTGGTCGTCAAAATCACTTCCTTGCTTACTAAATGTTAACAAATATTCAGCAAAAATTCACAACTTTTTTTTAAATTTTGTATATTAGTTTTATTTTTGTTAATTGAAAAATCAAAGTAATGAAATAACTCCCATGTTGCCAAAAGAAAATTTATATAGAACAAAACAACTGAAAACAAAAATCAAAAAGGAATTCAGCAGAAATTCTCTACGAAAATTCTCACATCCTTTTGTATAGGTCCTAACTACACAATTTCCCCCATTTCCATGTAAATTTCAACCAAAGAATTTAGTAAAGTTTTCGTTTCGTTTGTGTTCTCTTCTGTTTTGTAAATGTAAATTGAATAATTCCACTATTGCTAATAAGTACGAACTACTAAATGTATGTTGTAAATTTTTGAGATTGATTTAATATTAACTAAAATATATAAGAGAATAAACATAAAACCTAAAACACAAAAATATTTACTAAATCAAAAAAATATCTAAATCTGTATAAAATCTTTCCAATTCCATATTTAAACGCTTTTAAAATAAAAAAGAAAATGAAAATCAAGAAAAATCCCAGAATCCTACCATTAAGAAATAAATTGTATTTAAATAATAAATTAATTAATTGATTATCTGTAGTTAGTTGTGTGCGTATTAAAACAAATTTTATTCCGCTATTTTTTAATGTTTTTAAGTTTTAATTTTTTTGATATTAAAAAAAAGTTGAACTGGAGAAGTCAAGTGACGTGAAAAAAAACCCAACAATCATTCCAAAGAATTTTTATCTAGATGTAATAAATTAATTTTTTCCTTTTTATTATTATGATTATTATTATTATAAATACAATAAAACAAAAACAAAATATTATGGTGTAATATTTAATTTTTAAATGTTACTACTTTTAATTTTAAGTGAACAAATTTTTATGTTGAACAAAAATATCGAAAACAAATGAAAATAAATTAAATTTATTGATAAACTAAAACGACAACAATTGGTAGAGAGTTTTCTTTTTCTGGACTTGGTGCCAGAGAGGATAGGTTTCCAGGACTTATCCACAGTAATTGTGAAAGACCTAACTAAGAAGAAAACGTCGGAGCTAAGTCAAGCCTAAAATCATTCGCCACGATTTTTTTTCGATATTCCAGGTAAGGATAGAATTGAAAAATAACAACAGTGTGTCCCAGAAACGCGCAAAATAAATTGAAACGCAACGAAATTGTTGCAGCTATAGTCGTGAAATTCGGTATGTACATTCTCCGAAGCAAGCAGACAAGCGCAATAAATTGTTTTTCCGAAAATTTTTACTTTTTAGGGGGAGGGGATAGATATGGTACCAACCAAAGCATGCAGTCAGAATTGCATTTTACGATGGGATATTTCAAAATTTAAAAAATCCACTATTTCACGTAATTTTCTCCGGATTGAGTATAAATTTACTTGATTTGAGTAAAATTTCTTAAAGTAAGTAAATATAGAAATATATTCATAGATCTGACTATATTTTTGGATAAAGGACCACCAAATAAATTTTCTGTAAAATAAAAAAAAAAACAAGTAAGAAGGCGTTCTGTTCGGCCGGGCGGAATCTTGTATACACTCCACCACGGAGTGCATTCCACAGTATTACCAGCAGATTAAAGGATGTCGACATAGAAGTACAGAACCATATTACGAAAATTGTGATATGTTTATGGACATTACTATATTTGATTACTAATTCAAACTACTTATACGCACTGTTTAAAATCTACTACTATAAATAAATACAATGTTGTAATTGTGAAAGTGAACATGCCGAAAATATTAGGCGATTGTCAGTCCCTAATGGCGAGAAGCATTTTCAGATACAGACAAACTGACTGCATTATTTTGATAAGAAAAGTACAAATTTTAAAGATATCCCCATTCGCTCCATTCTCCGCCCAAATGTACAAATTTGGAAAAAAAAACCTTTTTGTTCCGAGTCTTCATAGTCAGACCACCGAATACACACCGAATATATACACCGAATTTCATGATATCAACTTCATTTTATCCTTCTTTTTCAATTATATGCCTTAAAAGCACGAATTTCGAAAAATCCCTTTATTTTACGTGTTTATGCAATTAGAGGGATGTACATACCGAATTTCATGATTCTAGCTGTTGTCGTATCATTGGTACCATATTTTAACCATTTATGTTCCATTTCGCCCGCTAAAACATTTATTTTCTTTGTGGTGCTGCCAAGCTACAAGAGGAATGTCCGCAACAAATTTCAAATGTATGAAAATCCGAAATTTAATTAATAAGCCAAGGCTACCAATATTTTTATACTATGTATATATATAATGGAAATAATACTTCAATTCATAAAGTAAATATAAGGCAGCAATCATAAATACCCTAAATATTGGGGGATAGAGATTTTCGGCTGCAGTTCTTTGGTTGGTTGTATTTCCATCCTATTTTAATTTCAAAAGCATAAATTTTGAAAATACCTTATCTCTCACGTACGCAGTATAAGCAACTTCATGATTCTACCATTTTTTGTCGTAAAAGCAACAAAATAAAGTACGAATTTGAAAAAAAAAAAATATTTTACGTGGATATGCAGTCACATGAATGTATACACCGAATTCAATGGTTCTATCAGCGGCCATTTTGTTGGTACCATTTTTATCGCCTTTTTCGCATTTTACTCCTTAAAAGTACGACTTTCGAAAATTTCATCATTCTAGCTGTAGCCTTTTAGTTGGTACCACTTTTATCCATCTGCTCTCATTGAATCCCTTGAAAGTACGAATTAGGAAAAACGTTTTTTTTCGTGTCACTCAGTCAGAGGAATGTATACTGAGAATTTCATGATTCTAGCTGCATCCATTTGTTTGGTACAATTTGTATCCCCTTTTTACATTTTATACCCTAAAAGTACGAATTTCGAAATTTTTCTGTATTTTATGTGTGTACGCAATCAGAGGAATATATACACCGAATTTCATTATTCTAGAGTGATCTAATTTTGTGTAAGTGCATCTAGCATCAATGTGCATAGTTGCGCCAAAAATGTGCGGTATTAGAAAAGTGGGCGTGGCTCCTCCCATACGAAGTTAAAACCAATTACTGAATATTGTCAGTTCTATGACACCTAGAGTGCTGTAATTTTGTGTAAGTGAATCTAGCATAAACATGCGTAGTTGTGCCAAAAATGGGCGGTATTGGAAAAGTGGGCGTGGCACCTCCCATACGAAGTTAAAACCTGTTATTGAATATTGTCAGTTCTATGACACGTATAGTGCTCAAATTTTGTGTAAGTGAATCTAGCATCAATGTGCGTAGTTGTGCCAAAAATGGGCGGTAATGGAAAAGTGGGCGTGGCACCTCCCATATGAAGTTAAAACCTATTATTGAATGTCACCTATTGTGCTGTAATTTTGTGTAAGTGCATCTAGCATCAATGTGCGTAGTTGTGACAAAAATGGGCGGTATTGGAAATTTGGGCGTGGCACCTCCCATACGAAGTTAAAACCCATTTTCGAATATATGCCGTTCTATGGTAGACAAAAAACTGAAATTTTGTGTAAGTGCATCTAGCATCAATGTGCGTAACTGTGCCCAAAAAAATGGGCGATATTGAAAAAAGGGCGAGGTACCTTCCATACGAAGTTAAAACCTATTATCGAATATATTCAGTTCAATGACAGCTACAATACTTATCTTTTGTGTGAGTGCATCTAGCATAAACCTGCGTAGTTGTGCCAAAAATGGACGGTATTAGGAAAGTGGGCGTGGTACCTCACATACGAAGTTAAAACATATTATCAAATATGGTCAGTAGGTGTCATAGACCTAGAGTGCTGAAATTTTGTGTGAGTTGATCCAGTGTAAATATTTGTGCAAAGATGGGCGGAAAGTGGGCGTGACCCTTCCCATCAGAAATTAAAACCGGTTTTAGAGTATTTCGACACCGAGATGGGCGGAAAGTGGCCGTGACCCTTCCCATACGAAATTAAAACCAGTTTTTTGAGTATATTCTACAACGATATTCTTATATTGTTGTGTGAGTTATTTTAGTTGTTACCTGCTTTGACAATATACAGACAATAAATGGGCGGGATTTGAAAGATGGCGCATTTTTGATTTGAGTTTTGTAAAATTACACGTTTTCTGTGGATTTTCTTAGCACAATAGTAAAGAAAGGTTATAAAAAGAGAAATATTCATTCGCCAACGGCCGACTTAAGTCAAGAAAACGGAAATTATATTAAATTTTTAGTTTTTGTGTTGGTTGAGTAATGAACAATTTGATTGATTTTCTATGTGTTTTGAATGTAATGTAATTTCATCTTACGAATGAAGTTTTTATTTAGGTAATGGGAAAGGAGGAGAATCACACTTAACAAAAAATCAATTTGATTTTGACATTTTTTCAATTATTCGCCGTAAACTAACGTTCTCCATGGAACATATCCATTTCTTTAGTATCTCAGGGAAGAACCTTGATTATAATTGGTACTTATATTACCGATCAGGACAACAGTTAATAAGAAAGCAGAGTTTAATTTTACCGTTTGGTTTTTTTTGCCTGGCGTAGCGGGCGGGAGTTCAGCTAGTAAATATATACAATTTAAAGTAACAACTATGTATTAAAAAATGGCTATATTACTGCCTTAAAATATAAATTTAGGTTTACGAAGCTACAGGGAAGGGAACTGACAATTAACGATTTACTAACTATACAACTCTCGAGTATATAATATCGTTCTCTATCGCGCTCACTTTCTTATGAGTCTTTAAATGGGTTGTCTGCTTTAAAAATTTTTATATTTCAAAAAATCTCTTAATTTAAAAAATATGCCTATGTTTCATACTCGACATAACTACGTGGAATAGGGCATTATAAGTTTGTTTCACGCCAAAATGTTTGTAATTTGTAATTTACTTTATTAAAGATAGAATTTTTTATTCGGAAAAAATAAGTTTTTATATAAAAAACAATATGTTGACGATTTCCCGTCCTGTTCCCGTATCCCGGGAAATAAAAAATAATAAAAAAGTAAAATAAAATAAAAAGTACGTGAAAATGCAAACCCTAATTTAGTCCCAGCAGGGAAAATAGATTATTCTCATGTCCAAAAGTAAAGTAATTAATTAATTACACTGCTCAGCAAATTAAGACTTTTTGACATATCTAGTACCCATACAAAAACCTTTCCGGAAAAAATCAAACCGAGATCGAAAGAAGTTATATTAAGTATATGGAAGTTATATTTAAATCTGACCCACTTTCTTCATAAATGTTTCTAAATAGTTGTGGCAAATTTTAAATATATTTTGTTTCTAGAGCAGAAAAAGTCAAATCGAGAGGGAAATTTTTATTAGAACTATATTTAAATTTGAACCGATCTGACCAACTTTTACCACATATGTTTCTAAATAAATTATAAATTTGAAGCAAATCGAGTAAAATATGTGGCTAGAGCGGAAAAGGTTAAATCGGGAGCCACATTTGTATGGGGGCTATATCTAAATATGAACCGATTTGCTTCAAATTAACTAACGTTCATCCTTGACTCGCTTTTCTTTTACTTTTGCCAATTTTTGTTAGGATCGGACGATAATTGCGACCTGTACTGTATTGATTCCAAGAATAGGTGGACGGACAGACACACATCGCTAAATCGACTCAAAAAGTGAAACTCAGCTAGGGTTTGCATTTTCCCGTACTTTTTATTTCCCGGGAAACGGGAATTATTTTTTCAATTTCCCGGGATCCCGGGACAGCACGGGAAATCGTTAACATACTGTTTACAATGAGTTAAGCTTATTTTTTCCAATGAAAATTTCACATTTTATTAAAGAAAAATATATATATATATATATATAATAATATATAATATATAAATATATATATTTCACAACGGACCTGTTACAGAATTCGTATAATAAAGCGCAATGTGAGATCAATTCAAACATCTTTTCAAGTTTTTTTCTTATATTATTGGAAAATATGGAAGCGACGGAGAACGATCGTTCACATTAATAGAGAGTAGAGCATTAAATGTAATGTTTGTTCTTTGTCCTGTCGCTTCGAAAATTTTAAATTCGTTCGGCGTTCGGATACATGCCCAAAAATTATTTTTCCCGGATTTCATTTTTTTTTCATATGGAGGTTGAGAGGAAAAATCCGAGAAAGTGGATTTTGAGTCTAAATCCGAACGCAGCTTAAAAATATTTTGTCATCCAACTGCAATATTTCACATGCCTGATTAAAAGCTATGTGATCAAAATTTGTTTTCAACATTTTTAATTTTATTGTGGAAATGATGGAAAAAATATGTGAAGAAATATGTAAAATTTGCTACTGAATCCCGCGGGATTCCCGTACGAATTTCCCGGGATACGGGAAATGAAAATGTGCGAATTCCCGTGAATTTTCCCGCGGAAATCCCGGGATGCAAACCCTAATCTAAGCCCAACGCATCGAAGTTGCAATTAAAGCTCTTCACGCTTAAACTACAAAATTTCACGCCAACTTATACAGGGTGATTTTTTAGCTATTATCTTTTTGGCAACACTAGTTTAAACAGGTGACGCACGTTTCGTTTTTTGTTTCACTGTCAAACATCTTCAGTTTGGTCTATAATTTAACCATGAATCGTCTTACAAACGAACAACGCTTGCAAATTATTGAATTTTATTATCAAAATGCGTGCTCTGTTAAGAAAGTTCATCGCGCGCTTCCATTTTATGGTCATTTTAATCGACCCACTGAATTGTGACTAAATTACGCACCAAATTTACATTGTTGGTCATTAAACCACCAACACGCTTACGTAGAGTGCGAACTGAAGAAAATATCGCAGCTGTATCGGCCATTGTTAATGATGACCATCAATTATCGATTCGTCGCCGTTCGCAGCAATTGGGCCTATGTTACTCAAAACGTGGAAATGTCAAAATTGGACTAAGCGGATGGACCATTTGAGGCGCAGTCAAGGTCAACATTTGCATGAAATAATCTTCAAACATTAAATTATATGGACTATCGATTCAAATAAAGATTTCATGCATTTTTCTGAATTTTATGTGTTTTTTTTTTTTGAAAAACTATCCTATAGCTTTTAAAAAATCACCCTTTACAAAAAACTACTAAGGAAAAGCTAAAGTCGGGCGGGGCCGACTATATTATACCCTCCACATTCTACTCAATTGCAATTGAATTCGGGGAACGATTTTTGTATGGGTATATATCGCAATATATGTTTCCAGCTGACATATAACGTGTTCTGGAAAATTATATCAAAATCTGTATTACCTTGAGAGCAAAAAGTTAAATCGGGAAGGACATTTGTATGAGGGTTATATTAATACCCTCATAAGATGTGGACCACTTTCACTATAGGATTTTCTAGTTGAAATAATGAAATAATGTATTTTGCCAAATTTGAAGAACATCGGTTGTTTCTAGAGCGGAGAAATCAAATCGGAGCGACATGAGGCCAATCTATATTGAAACAATATTACCACAATGTTTCCAGTTTAAATAAAAGTTGGTATGATAAATTTTAAGAAAACCGACTAAAATGTGTGGTTTCCAGAACGCAAAAAGTTAAATAGAGCGCGAAATTTGTATGGGAAGTACATCTAAATTTGAACCGATCTGACCCACTTTCACCTCAGATGTTTCTAGTTCAAATATTTAGTCTTGTGTCAAATCTGAATAATATCTATTAACATATATAGTATAACTTCAAATCAGGTGCGAAATTTATATGGGAGCTATATATAAATCTGAACCGATCTGCCCCACTTTCACCATAAATGTTTCCACCTGTATTATAAGGTACTGTGCCAAATTTGAAGCCAATCTGTTAAAATATGTGGTGTCTAGAGTGGAAAAAGTCAAATCGGGAGCGACATTTGTATGGGGGCTATATATACATAAATAGGGTTCTTCCTTGGAACGCAAAACTCACTTTTGATAAAATTTGGATAGGATCGAACAATAATTGCTTTGATTATAAGAATAGATGGACGGGCGGACAGACAGACAGATGGACATGGCTAAATCGATTCAAAAAGTGATTCTATGTCGATCGGTATACTTAAAACTGGTCTATCTCGATTCCTGTTGGATGTTACAATCAAATTCACAAAGTGTAGGGTTAAAATTCGCCCATAATTTTTGGAAGATCGTTCTTTTTCGACAAAGACTTTGGATATAAAAAAATACAAATTGGATATTTTTGCAAAATTTTCATTTTCGCGGCAGATATAGCTAAAATGATTTTCATGCATAACATTTTTGTTTCTATTTTCTCGCGATCTATCCTACGGATCCGGCTGATTTTTTGCATGCGTTCTAAGAACTAATGTCGCCTGTAACATATATGTAGTCAGTTGCGAAAAAATCTACAATTGTTGCATCGCGGTTGCAATGCATTTATTTCGTCTTTCTCTATCTGGGTTTCTGAAACTATTCTGTCACAAATATTCACTATTTAGTCAGCAATATATAATGAAAAATTTCCATTTGTAGTTCCAGCAACAAGAGGAGTATACATTAGGATGGGTCACGAAAATAAATTGCAGCGGTCACCCCCCAGAAATGAAGATTGGATTGTTTAATGATGATCTACAAAATATTTCGTTACTGGGTCAAGCCATCTGTGAGCTAAACGCTTATGAAAACACCTCTAAAAATCATTTTTTTCCCCGTGTAATTTTATTTATGTTGCATTTTTGGCCAAAATTTTTTTCTGAATTAATAGACCTTGGAAAAAACTCATATTTCTTGGAAACATTTTGTAAGAGGTGCAATAAAAAATAAATAGGAGGAATCAACACCTTTCGAATAGGGTTTGCATTTTCCCGTACTTTTTATTTCCCGGGAAACGGGAATTATTTTTTCAATTTCCCGGGACAGCACGGGAAATTGTCAACACACTGTTTACCATGAGTTAAGCTTATATTTTACAATGAAACATTCACATTTAATTAAATTAAATTTCACAACGAACCTGTTGCAGAAATCATATAATAAAGCGCAATGTGTCAATTCAAACATCTTTTCAAGTTTCAAAATAAATTAAAGATCAGATATTTCTTATTCTATTGGATAATCTGGACGCGACGCAGAACGATCGTTCACATTAATAATAAGTAGAGCATTAAATGAAATGTTTGTTCTTCGAAAACTTTAAATTCTTTATTTTTGGCGTAGTTTAGTTTTTAGTTTTTTTTTTTCATATGGAGCTTGACAGGAAAAATCCGAAAACGTTAATTTTGAGTTTACATCCGAACTCAGCTTTAAGATAAGGTTTATTGTGCAACTTTGAATCTCATTCTGCTTCTGTGAATGTTTTCCATTAGAAATAATTGTTTCATTTAAGTATTAAGAGTTAAAAAGACTTATTTTTCATTACAAAATATTTAAATATTAAGTTTTCGTCATATTCTAAATTTCACCCATAAAGAGTGACTATTTTCACAATTTATTTAAAAAAAATAAATTGGCGCAAAAACGCGCAACATGTAATTGCGGAATATTGAAGCTAACACATTGTAATTTAATTAGAATTTCATCATATGGCGGTATGTTACAGAATTCACATTAAAAACCCCACATATATTTTGAAAATACCTTAAATTTAGACATATTTTCAAAAAAAATTAAAAAAAATTCTAAAATTCTTTAGATAGTACGCTTTTTTGTAAAATCACTCTAAAATACCTGAACTTGAAGATTCTACAATCAAAGTGCTACTTTTTAAAGTGGGGAAAAATATATTTACCTTTGAAGTTGTCAATTTGCAATTTTCAGAACTGTTCGCGTAAAACTCAAAACATGCTTGACTTTAAGGCAGTGCAAATGGAAAAGTAAACAACACATGCCATTGATATTTTCGGTATTGATGTAGAATTTTATATTCTTTAATCGTATAATAAAAAATGAAAAAAAAATTAATTTTGATTTTTGCATTAATCTCCATTATTGGCGATTTCAACCCTCTGTGTGATGGTTTTCACAGCCAAAATGTTCAAACACTTTTTACAAAAATGAGCGCTGCGGCGTCAATTTAATTCCGATGTTCATCATTTAGGCATCATTCGAAAGGTATATACACCGGAAAACATGATTTTTAGGGTTATTTTCAGGAGCGTTTAGCTCACATATGGCTTGATCTGGGGCCGAAATATTTTGCAAATCATCATTAAACAATCCAAACTTTATTTTCGTGGGGTGACTGGAATTTTTTTTTTCCATTTGTATGGACGGCTACCCAGACTAGTGTACATACATACGTATTTGCATGATTCCAACAATATATGTTTAGTTGTCACTATTTTTATTCTAGTTTGTAAATATATGAATTTAGAAAATGCATTATTTTGGCGTCCATAGTGGAATGAGCACACCTAATTCCATGATTTTAACTACAACCTACAAAAATCACAGAAGATTTTGAGAGAATGACAAATTGCAATCAGTTCCGTGAAAAATAACCGGCACCATTCAAGGCAAACACACCAATACATTCTAACTTGGCATGCAAGAGACTCGATATGGTAACAGCATTGTTATCCGTTGGTTTATCCTAAATGGATCGGAAAGAAAGAACTGAAATCTAAGCGAGTAAATTACATACAAATATTGAACCGGTGAGCCCAATCAAACTGGGGATTTCCATTCCATTCGCTGTGTAAAGTGCATCATTCAAGCGGCATCCTTCCCCTTTCTCAGAAAAGTAAATGTTCACTTTGTGCTTTCATCGATCACTCAGCTCTCAGCGTTCATTGCCCTTTGGCTGTGAGTCGCTTGATCGATCGATAGTCCGATACTAAATTGATTTGAATATCGTTCAACTCGTCATAAATACCCGTTGTCGTTCGTCACTTAGCCAGTCAACTCCCACACAACAGCAACTTCTGCATTACCGGATGTTGCTGATTTCTTAGTAATGTTGTCTGTTGCCTGTGGCTGTAGTTGTCATAGCGGTTGTTGCTGCTGCTGTTATTGATCAATTTCTCGAAAGATTGATTTCTGTGGGTTCTCCGGCAGTAATACATGAATTGGGATTGTTTTTCTCTGCCACAGTCTTTGGCGGCTTTCTTTGGTCAATTTAAAAATTACCGGATATTATCGATCATTTAGTAAATCGAAATTAATTTTTCGATTGTTGTTTTTGGAGTGAGAAATTCATTCATATTGATTTAATGCAGACGATGTTGCAAGTGAATGGAATTTTTGTGGAGGGTTAAAACTGCAGACATAGTGTGGTGTGGTGGGTAATGTACGCACCTTGTACAAAGAGTTGATCTTTCAGAGGGATCTACAGTTTAGAATACAGTTTCTTCACTTTGGGAATTCGGCTATTATTTAATGCAATATCTGCAAATCCATTAATTTTTCATCATTTATGTCTATAAAATAGTGATTCCAAATAGATTTTTCCACAGCATTACCGGAAGATTAAAGGCTGTTAGAGGCTATATATAAATATAATACTGCATTTCTAATCAAAAGTGAAAATGAGCAGCAATCTTCAAAAATGTGCCCTAATTATTAGGTGATTGACAGTTTGTTTAAAGATCGGTTATGTTTTGCGTCCACATTTGAATGTAAACGTCTAATTTCATGAATTTTGGTATAGCCATTTGCTTGGTACCAGTTTTATTCATTTTTCATTTGGATCATAAAAGTACGAATTCGGAGAAATACTGATAATACGCAGACAGACGAGTGTAAACACAGAATTTCATAGCTACAGCCGTTTGCTTGGTAACAATTTTGTCCCGTTTTGATAGTAAAGGTACGAATATCGAAATATATTTTTATTTTTTGCTCCTACGCGGTCAAAGAAACGTGCACACCGACTATTATTATTCGATTGGTACCATTTCTATTCCCATTCGACCCATTTCCGCCTAAAATTACAAATTACGATAAATTTATATACATACATATAAATATATACATCGAATTTCTTGATTTTAACTACGACGGTTTGGTTGGTACCATTTTTATTCCTCTTTCCCAATTGCATCATTTAAAAGTACTTTTGAAAAATCCCTCTATTTAAAATGTATACGTAATTAGAGGGATGTACATTCCAAATTTCATGTTTCTATCTGTGTTCGAATCATTCATACCATTTTCATCCCATGTTGCACCTTTTTCCGCAAAAAAGTACAAACTTCGTAAATATTCTTTACGTTTCCCCTGTACAGTCAAAAGATTGTATACATCGAATTTCATGATTTAAACTTCAAATTCAATTTTAAACTTGGTACCATTTTAATTCCTCTTTTCCGATTGTACCCCTTAAAAGTACAAATTTTGAAAAATCCCTCTACTGTAAGAGTCTACGCAATTTGGGGGATGTAGATTCCAAATTTCATGTTTCTAGTTGTTGTCGAATCATTCGTACCATTATTATCTCCTTCTGCCCCATATTCCGCAAAAAATACAAATTTCGAAAAAACAAAATCTTTATGTATTTTATGCCGTAATTCACTATATTACCTTCAGCGGTTTGAGTGGTACCATTTTTATCCCTCTTCTCCAATTGTATCCATTAAAAGCACGGATTTTAAAAAGTCCCTCTATTTTACGTATCAACGCAATTAGAATTTAATGTTTCTAGCTGTTGTCGTATCATTGGTACCATTTTTGTCCCATTTCGCCCGCATACATTTTTATTTATTTTTTGGTACTTTTTTTACGCTACAAGAGGAATGTGTGCAACAAATTTCAAGTACAAACAAAGCAGAAATTAAATAAATTTGGTTAGACAACCTAAATACTAGGAGGTATTCTCAGTTTTTGTTATGGAAAAATTTTTTCCCTCTGGGCCAATTTCGCCCACATTCAATCCAACCGATCTGCAACCATAAGACATATTTAGGACAAATTTGAACCTCGTAGCTCATTTCTTTCGGCGGCTAGAGTATTTTCAACAGACAGACAGACGGACATGGTTATATCGTCTTAGCATTTTACCAGGCTACAGAATATATATACTTTATGTGGTTTCCGATGAATATTTTAAGGTGTTACAAACGGAATGACAGAGTGAATATATCACCATCCTAAGGTGGAGGGTATAAAAATGCACTTTTTATAAATTTCAATTTGAAGAAATTCGGTGAAAATACGTGGTTTCTGGGGTGGAAAAAGTCAAGCCGGAAGCGACATTTGTAAATGTGAACCGATCTGACCAGGTCCGTGCGCAGGATTTTCCCCTGGGTGGGGTTTTCATCTACACTCATAAAAAAGTTAACTATAATGAGTTAAAATTAACTAAAATTTAGGAAACCAAGTTCATTTTTACTAAATATAAGTAGAAATTTTCCTAAACCTAAGTAAATTTTTCCTAAAACCAAGTAATTTTTTACTAAATTTAAGCAAAATTTTCCTAAAATTAAGTAAATTTTTTACTAAATCTTCGTAAAATTTTGCTGAAAATTTCCTAAAACTAATGTTTACTCAAATCAAGTAAATATTTACTCAAACTGAGGACAATTTTGCAGATTTTTCCCTCAAAACGAGTAAATTTTTACTTAAACTGAGGAAAATTTTATTTTTACAAGGAAAAAGGTCCAATTTAACTTGCTTCAGAGTATACAAAACTGATACAAAAAATTACAACATGAAATATTTCTCAAAAGTTTCATGATACCTCTGCCATAAGGAGTTGTTGCAAAGGCAAGTTAGGCGCCTTCGCAGTGGTTGTTTAGAATAATTCTTAAAGTATTTAAGAAATAAGTGTCTGCAAACGAACGAGAATTGCTCTTAGATTAATATTCAAGAATTTTTTTAACAATTTCAAATGTTTTTATAAGTTAATTACTTAAATGTATGAAGAACTCGGCATACATTTCAGTAAACATTTTAACTTCATTTTAGGAAAAAACACATTTTTAAGGTAAAATTTCCTAAATGGAATTTTTCCATACAAAAAATTTCAGATTTTTTTCTCACTTAAAACCTTGAAAATATTCTTCCACATAAGTTTGGATTTACTCAATTGTAAGAATTTTTTATTAGATCCAAAGAAATGTATTTAAGTAAATATACTACCCTTTTTCTAGTAAATGAACTATTTACTAGGGCTTTGAAAGAAAGAAGCTTTACTCATACTTAGTTAATTTTCCAACTTTTTAGGAAATTTTTACTGCAGCGTTTGGAAACCACTTATATTTTATTGCCAGGATCTTCCAGAAATATTTTGATACATTCGTCCGACAGTCAGTTCGTCAGTACACTCAAAGGAATATGTCAGTAAAAGAAAGCAGATAGTCTACTGAAAGAGCAGATTTTCTGCTGTTAAAAAAGAGACAGCAGATTTGTATCTGCTGAGATGGTAAACAGCTTTTTGATGTTTTTAGCAATATATGTGATACGCATATTGTCCCAAGCTAATATAAAAGAAAATTCGATCTAAACTCGCTTATGAAAGCTTATCTATTTTTGTATTTTAATTAACAACAGCCAATTTTAGCAGACTGCAAACTCTTTAGCAGTGTGAATGATGATGCAAGATTGTAATAGCAGAAAAGTTTCTGCTAATAGGCAGCAGACAATCGCTGCTTTTATTAACAGACTTGTTCTCTAAATGTAGAACTTTTTCTTAAATAGTTGCTTGAAATTACATACATACATATCGAGGGCTTATATTCATAAGTGGCTATGAACAAAAACACAACTTTTCAGGAGAGCGAAAAAAATGATTTTCTCCTTAATTTGAAGAGAAATTATTATTCGTTCTTCTACAGTTTAATCTAAAAGGGATTACTAATTGCTACGATTAAAAAGATTTCGAAATTTCCTATTATTCGCGGTTTCATGGTTCATAGCCACTTTTGTATGTTTAAAATTGAGCACTTTTTTCATGAAATCTTGACAATGTTGTAAAGAAAACACATTTTCTGCTTCAGCCGTCAGATTGGTCGCTTGTAACATATATGTAGCCAGTCGCGAAAATCGCTGCAATTGATGAAAAATCCAAAATTCGCCATTGCAATTCCTTATATTTTAACTTTCTTCATTCATAATTCTGAAACTTTTACACAAATATTCCCCATGAAGTCAGCAATCACATGCCAAAGAAATATTTTGGTATTCTCAATACATATATTAAAAAGTTACGCCGGTTTTTCTAAATATACTTTTCACAATTTTTGACTTTACAGCCACCATTTTTCCTAGTTTAGGCTGATAACTGGGGAATCAAAATGCTATAAACGCGAAATGATGGAATTTGATAGTACGATATGCTCTAAATCCAGAAAAATGTTTTAAACAAAATCGTTGTAGCGAATTACAACCTTCGTATATATGCTGCTCCATTTTTGAACTATATTATTTATATTATTTGTATGTTCATAACCACTTATGCAGTCACAAACTAAAGTGTGAGTGGATCAGAAACATTTGGAAAAATGGCTTTAGGAATTAAATTATTTTCAAAATTTATATGACAGATGACATACAAATCTGAGAATAGTTTGGCATCAACAACTCATTTTCGAGCAAATGGTTCATAGCCACTTTTGAATATAAGCCCTCGATATATATTTTGAAGAAATATTACACAAAAAACGATTAAATTCCCCGGCGATAAACCCTTCAGTCCCTGCAAGAAGAAACAACTACACCATTTTCAAGTGTATTTCAAAAGACACCATTTGCAATTCAAAAATTTCATTTGAAATTCAAAAAATATCATTTGAAATTCAAAAATCATCGTTTGAAATTCAAAACTCGTCATTTGTAATTCAAAACTCGCCATTTGAAATTCTTCTTTTGTGGGAAAAAATAGTTTGTTTGCGGTAAACATGTCATCAGTTGTTGTAAATGAACAAAGAGAATTAAGTTTATGTATATCATACAATGTTCTTAGTTTGTCGAAATGGATTTGTGTTATAATTGCAAACTCCCAAAACATTGGAAGTAACAGAAACCGTCGTTGTTGCATCTGTGATGAAAATAGGACACATCGGTTCAGATTTAGATACAGCTCCATAAAAATGTCCAATCGCAAATGTTACATCTTAGCGCTCTACAAGCATCAAGCAAATTATTTGCATTCATTAAGAATATTTTAGATTTCATTATATCATAGTGATTCTTATCTACACTTTTTTAAAATTACTAAACGATTTTGTTATTAAATTTCCAAACTTTTATTGCAGTACACAACTAAAAGTTCATAAGATATAGCTCTAGTCGAATGTCAAGAAGTGGTATCTGTTAATAAAAATGAAAATTTTCCGAACAATTTGGAGTCTATTAGCGAAAATAGCACTACACAATCTTGAAATTGGCACAATTCGTTTAGTTTGTTTGTATTTTTTCATAAAATTTGTCTGAAATTCAAGAAAGTATCCACGATTTTTTATGTAATTTTCGTGTTTTCATAATTTTACTGCAAAATTACCATTTCAGACGAGTTATTTTAAAAAGACCTTAAAAATTCTATATTTTATTGCTTCAGAAAGTCTAGAAGGTTTTAAAAAGTATATGTTTGAAACCTCTCTGGGGGGGGGGTTTGAACCCCCAAACCCCCCCTGCACACGGCCCTGGATCTGACACATTTTCGTCATGGGTGTTTCTAGTTGAAATATAAGGTACTTTGCAAGATTTGAAGAAAATCTGTTAAAATATGTGGATTATAGGGTGGAAAAAGTCTAATCGGGAGTGAAATTTTTGTCGGAGCCATATATAAATATGAACCGATCTGACCCATTTTCACTATGAGTCTTTCTAGAGGAAATGTAAGATATTTTGCCAAATTTGAAGAAGATCTGTTAAAATATGTGGTTTCTATAGCAGAAAAATCAAATTTGTATGGCAGCTACATATAAATCTGAACCGATCTAACATATTTTCACCACAGGAGTTTTTTGTTGAAATATAATATATTTTGCCAATTTTGAAGAAAATCTGTTGACATATGTATACCACTAGAATGAAAAGAGTCAAATCGGGAGTGAAATTTTAAATTTAAATAAATTGAGAATATATAGTTTCTAGGGCGGAAAAAGTCAAATCGGAGCGACTTTTATATGGAGGCTATATTTAAATCTGAGCCCATCAGACCCACTTTCACCGCAGATGTTTCTAGTTAAATTATAAGGTAACTGTGCCAAATTTGAAGCAAATCAACTAAAATACACGGTTTCTAGAGCGGAAAAGTCAAAACGGTCTATAATAAAGGATATGTCTATTTCGTTTGCTTTCGTGTGCTACAAACAAATGCACAAAGACATAATAGCCTAGTGGAGTTCTTGAAATTCTCTTACATCTAGATTTATCCGTAGATATTATACAAGTACGCATCGTTTTCTTAGTTAGAGTTTTAGCTATTAAAAATAAAACAAAATATTTTTCTCTGTTTTTAAGTGTTTTTCCTGTTTTATTTTGGTTCCAAAATTAAACCAATCTGTTTTAACGTGTAGCCACCATAATTATATTTATTAGAGCGATTAGAAACGAATTCAATTTAAATATGTATCTCGATATCTTCTAAATGTACAGGCTAAATTTTACTTTGAATTACCATTAAGGCAACTGCCAACACTGTAAATGGATATCCTACAACAAATGTAATATTTGTGGCAATTCAAAAATAAATATGCCTCCTTCTGCATAAATGCGGGTTGCTTTACAAGGAACCGACAATTTCGAAAACAAATTAGCCAAGGTACAAGCCACATACGAATACACATCCCTACATAATTCCACATAGAACATATCATTACTGTTTATGTTCAACGAACGTGAGAAAGAAAAGGGAGGGAGTTTCAATGTCGAGACATTCTTTTACATCACCAACCCAACCAACATCCACCACAATCACCCCGTCCCAACCAACCCAACATATGCGGTGATGATGACTTTGCCTTTTTTTTTTCTTTGGTGCGGAAGAGTTTCTCATCTTTGCGTGTTTTAGTACATTTTAAATATAATTATTGTGTTATTTTCCGAAAACGAAACAAAATTGCTTAAAATGCCATATAAAATGTTGTTAAATGCGAATTTATTACCCCCATCTTGGCGGAGTTGATTTTAACCTACCCCCCTCCCTCCCTTCCAATTCAGCAGTACCCGCTGATCATTGGCATGTGTAATTTGTAGGGTTTCATTCGAAGATGACTCTACAGAAAATTAAGAAATTATCTCTTCTTATGGATTTGATGCGTTACCCTTTTCTTGAAGACAATGACAATGAAAGTGTTAATTTACAAAGAAATATGTTCTGAGAAAAAGTGAATGCTGTGAGTAAGGTTTGTGTGATTAAATCGTATAAGTTTTAATAAATGTCATTATTACTTAATTAGATGTCTTTTGTTTCGTTGTAGTTTTTAGATAAGTATGAGTGTTAAGAGTGCTCGCTGGCTACGTTATTTTACATACAGTCTGTGGTAATTAAAATTTTGAAGAAAAACATAATATCCACTAAAGTCAGAGAATATTCTGCTGGAGCCCTCATTGAGATGGGTGTGCTTATTTAATTTGGCGATTACTTTCGAAAAGATCTGTGATCAAAAATCGAGGTTTTTGTGTACAAATGTTGTTGGTGCCGAAAGAATACCGCTTTTCTGAGAATGGTCGCTGCCTTTTTAAAAAAATTCGTTGATTATTAAAGCGATTGTCATAAAATTTTTACAATATGTTACTGTCGACTAGGAAATTCTGATAACTAATATTCAGCCATTTTTGGACAAAAGCACGTAGCACCGCCCCCAAACTCAACCCAGCAAAAAATTCGAAGTACTTCTTTTGAAGAAGTTCTTTTAAACAACTTTCAAAAAGAGGATAATATGTTAATATTAACGAATTTTTAGTATGGGGTCACAGAGGTAAAGTGTCCGCTTTGCACCCAGAAGGTTTCGGGTTCGAATCGTGGCTCGGGACAAAGCTTTTTTGCTTAAAAATTTACAAATTTTTTGCTTTATTAACGTACTTCAAATTTTTCACTTTTTACACTGTCCAACAGCATTTTTGGAACAGAGTAGCGAGCCTATAATTCTGAGAGGGCATGTTCAGTAGATCATCTTTGTAGAATAAACTTATAGTTCAACTGCTCTGAGTTTCTTTTTATCGCGGGTCAAAGTTTCCATTTTTTGGCCGAAGGTGATTATGCTAAGCGAAACAAGTAAGGAAAGGCTAAAGTCGGGAGGGGCCGACTACAGGGCCGTGCGCAAGGGGGGGGGGGTTTTGGTGGTTCAAACCCCCCCAGAGAGGTTTCGAACATATACTTTTTAAAACCTTCTAGACTTTCTGAAGCAATAAAATGTAGAATTTTTAAGGTCTTTTTAAAATAACTCGTCTGAAATGGTAATTTACTATAAAATATCATGAAAACACGAAAATTGCATAAAAAATCGTGAACACTTTCTTGAATTTCGGACAAAGGTTATGAAAAATACAAACAAACTAAACTAATTGTGCCAATTTCAAGATTGTGTAATGCTAATTTCGCTAATGGACACGAAATTGTGCGGAAAAGTTTCATTTTAATTAACCGATACCACTTCTTGACATTCGACTAGAGCAATATCTTGTGAACTTTTAATTGTGTACTATAGTAAAAGTTTGGAAATTTAATAATAAAATCGTTTAGTAATTTTAAAAAAGTGTAGATAAGAATCACTATGATATCATAATGAAATCTAAAATATTCTTAATTAAAGCAAATAATTTGCTTGATGCTTGTAGTGCGCTAAGATGTAACATTTGCGATTGCACATTTTTATGGAGCTGTATCTAAATCTGAAGCGATGTGTCCTATTTTCATCACAAATGCAACAACAAGGGTTTCTGTTACTTCTAATGTTTTGGGAGTTTGAAATTATAATACAAATCCACTTATTTCTCTTTGTTCATTTACAACAACTGATAACATGTTTACCGCAAACAAACTATTTTTCCCACAAAAGAGACTCAAAAACGATGTTCACGTGTCTAAAATTTCGTTTCTCCGAAATGAATTTTTTCTCTGCGTGTAGGTCTCTATTTTAAAATCTACTTTAAAGTTGCGAAACAATAAGAAATGAGTTTTAACTTACTAAAATTTTTGTTATATTTATCACTTATGTCAACTATTTTTCAGAGTTAGTATTTTTTGTACATATGTAACAAGTATTATTCAAAAGAGAAACAACAAATTCAGTAACATGGATCTACGTGGGAAAACGAAACTCTAAAATACCAATTATTTGTTTTTTTGGAATTCAAATTTCTAGTTGTTTCTTCTTGCATTTCATCGAATACAAAAAACTGTATTTATTTTTCGAATTTATACATACTTAAGATTATAAAAATGAAGAAACATTTCCAAATATTTTTTATTTAATCGGAATATACGTATAAAGATTTTGAGTGAACATCCTGTTACTCATGTCCTATATAAATTACAAACTCCAAAACACTTTAGACATCCTATTTAGACCCATACTTCGTCAAGAAGCTTATCCAATTTTCTGCATTTATCATAGAAAAATGAGGCACTGAAGGGTTTATTGCGGAGGAATTTGATCGTTTTTTGTGTAATATTTCTTCAAAATATATATCGAGGGCTTATGAACCATTTTCTCGAAAATGAGTTTTTGATGCCAAACTATTCTCAGATTTGGATGTCATCTGTCATATAAATTTGGAAAAGATTTTTTTCTAAAGCCATTTTTTTAATTTTCTGATTTGGATATCCTCTCACACGTTAGTTTGTGACTGCATAAGTGGCTATGAACTTGAGATGGGCGCCACTCACGTGAATTGCGTGAATCACATGATTCACGCGTGAACGTGAGCAAAATTTATTTTACTCACGTGAGCGTGCGTGAACGTGAGGATCGAAAAAATGTTCGTGCGTGAATCACCTGATTTTTTCGTGAGTCGCACATACTTAAAAATGTGAAATTTTTGATTCAAAATAAAAGTCATTGACATATTTATTTCTAAAACAGAATGCTTCAGTGTAGGTATAATATCTATTTTTTTCTATTATTTAAGTAAGCATTCCCTGCACCAACACTAGGCACTGAATTTATATCCTTAATGTTAATTCAATTAAAAACCCACACAACTGATATAGGTATATATGCTGTGTCTATTTTACTTGGATTTTATGTCAGTGTCCGATTTCTAACATATTTTGCATTAAACTATACGTTATACCACACTGTAATATTGTATACTATTTTAAAAATATGAATTTAAAACAAACAACGCAAACGTAGAGGTTTTAAATAATTAAATTAAATCATTTTCGTATTTGCGGGGCGTTACTCATTTCGATTTCAAATGTATATCTTTGTGGAAATTGTTTGGTTGATTTACATGAATCACGTGATTCACGCGAGCGTGCGTGAACGTGAGTAACGCAAAAATCTTCGTGCGTGAACGTGCGTGATTCAATTTTTTCCTTCGTGAGCGTGCGTGAACGTGAGCCAATAATCACTCACGCGCACATCTCTACTATGAACATAAAAATAATAGAAATAAAATAGTTCAACAATGGAGCAGCATGAAACCGAATGTTATAATTCGCTACAACCATTTTGTTTAAAATATTTTTCTAGATTTAGGGCATATCGTACTATCAAATTCAATCATTTCACGTTAATAGCATTTTGATTCTCCAGTTATGAAGCTAAAATAGGAAAAATGGTGGCTGTAAAGTCAAAAATTTTCGATTTTCGTGACTGGCTACATATATGTTACACTGTGCAACATTTTTGAAGTCATTTCAAAATAACCATATACGGACACCGCTACATGATAAAAGACCAAAAAAAAAAAGACCCGTGTTTTTTTTTCCCCCCAAAGTCATGCACTTTTTTTATGGGCCCCCAGAGATTTGAGGCCTCGGTGTAATTTTTGGAAAAAAGTGATCATATTCTCAGGCTCATATCTTGCAAACCGTTCGGAATTTTGATTTACTCTCTGAGGCAAAGTTCTAGCTCTTGTCATAAAGAACAATACGGTATCCGTATATGGTTATTTTTTTTTCGTGTTGCACTGTGTTACAAGCGACCAATCTGATGGATGAAGCTGGAATCTTTTCACAGAAAATGCGTTTTCTATATAACATTTTTTCGCTCTCCTGAAAAGTTATGTTTTTGTTCATAGCCACTTATGAATATAAGCCATCGATATGTATGTATGTAATTTCAAGCAACTATTTAAAAACCAGTAAGGAAAGGCTAAAGTCGGGCGGGGCCGACTCTATGATACACTCCACTTTCAATCCGAATACAATTCAATTCGCTGAAAAAGTGAAAACGGGAAGGTTTTTTGTATCCTGTAAATGTATGTGTTTGACAAAAAATTTTATATCGGAAAGCACATCTGTATGAGGATATATTGAAACCTGGAACGAAATAGGTGAAATATAAAATGTATAGTTTGGCCAAAATCGGTTAAACTTATGGGAGCAACATTTGAATTTGGGCTATATTTAAATCTGAACCGATCTTACCCAGTTTCACCATAGTTTTGTTTAGTTAGATTATAAGATGTTGTGCGAAATTTAAAGACAATCGAGCACAATATGTGGCTTTTAAAGCGGCAAAAGTTAAATCGGGAGCGACATTTATATGGGGGCTATATCTAAATCTGAACCGATCTTACCCAATTTCTGCATAGGTGTTTCCAGTAAGATTATATGATGTTGTGCCAAATTTAAAGAAAATCGAGTACAATATGTGGTTTCTACAGAGGAAAATGTCAAATCGGGAACGACATTTGTATGGGGGCTATATCTAAATCTGAACCGATTTGACCTATTTTTACCATAGATGTTCTTAGTTTAAATAAAAGATGTTTTGCCAAATCTGAAGACAATCTGATACAATATGTGGTTTCTAGAGCGGAAAAAGTCAAATCGGGAGCGAAATTTGTATGGGAGCTATATATAAATCTGAACCGATCTGACTGATATTCACCATGGGTGTTTCTAGTGGAAATATAAGACGTTTTACCAAATCTGAAGACAATCTGATACATTATGTGGTTTCTAGAGCGGAAAAAGTCAAATCGGGAGCGAAATTTGTATGGGAGCTATATATAAATCTGAACCGATCTGACCGATATTCACCATGGGTGTTTCTAGTGGAAATATTAGATGTTTTATCAAATCTGAAGACAATCTGATACATTATGTGGTCTCTAGAGCGGAAAAAGTCAAATCGGGAGAGAAATTTGTATGGGAGCTATATATAAATCTGAACCGATCTAACAAATTTTTACCACAGGTGTTTCTAGTTACAATATAAGATGTTTTGCCAATTTTAAAGAAAATCTGTTGTAATATGTGGTATCTAGAGTGAAAAGAGTCAAATCGGGAGTGAAATTCGTATGGGGGCTATATCTAAATCTGAACCGATTTTCTTCAAATTAAATAGCGTTCGTCCTTATCCCGAAAAACATCGTTGTGCAAAGTTTCATTTGGTTCTGTCTACAATTGCGACCTGTATCGTGATTACAAGAATAGATGGACGGACGGACGGACGGACGGACGGACGGACGGACGGACAGACAGACAGACGGACATTGCTAAAACGACTCAGAAAGTGATTCTAAGACGATCGGTATAATTAACAATGGGTCTATCTCGTTTCCTTTTGGGTGTTACAAACAAATGCACAAAGACATAATACTCTCGTGGAGTGTATAAACAGTTCTACACTTAGAGAACAATTCTGTTAATAAAAGCAGCGATTGTCTGTTGCCTATCAGCAGACACTTTTCTGCTATTACAGCTGTTTTTTGGCATAACAGCAATTTTCTGCAATCTTACATCACCATTCACACTGCTAAAGAGTTTGCAGTCTGCTAAAATTGACTGTTGTTAATTAAAATTTAAAAATAGATAAACGTTCATAAGCGAGTTTAGCTCGAATTTCCTTTTATATTAGCTTGGGACAATATCCGTATCATATATATTACTGAAAACAGCAAACTACTGTTTACCATCTCAGCATATACAAATCTGCTGTCTCTTTTTTAACAGCAGAAAATCTGCTCTTTCGGTAGACTTTCTGCTTTCCTTTACTGACATATTCCTTTGAGTGTACTGATAGATGGATTACTGAAATACAATTTTGCCGACAATGTCTGTCGGACGAATGTATCAAAATATTTTTCGAATATCTTGTATAAAATAAAATTTTCCTCAGTTTAAGTAAAAATTTCCTCGTTTTGAGGAAAAAAATCAGCAAAATTGTCCTGAGTTTGAATAAATATTAACTTGATTTGAGTAAACATTTACTTAGTTTTAGGAAATTTTCAGCAAAATTTTTCTAAGATTTAGTAAAAATTTACTTAGTTATAGGAAAATTTCAGCAAAATGTTACTTACATTTAGTAAAAATGCACTTGGTTTCCTAAATTTTAGTTAATTTTAACTCATTATAGGGTTAATTTTTTTATGAGTGTAGATGAAAACCCCCCAGGAGAAAATCCTGCGCACGGGTCTGGCCGACTATATAATATATAAATTTGAACGGATATCATCCAATTTTACCCCAGAATTTTTTAGTGCAAATATAAGTTGTTCTGCCGAATTTGAAGAAAATCGGTTAAGGTATTTGGTTTCTAACCTCAAATCGGGAGCGAAATTTGTATGGGAGTTATATCTAAATCTGAACCGATTTGACGCATTTTTACCAGATATGTGAAGATACTTGAAGAAAATCTATTATAACTTACGGTTTCTAGACCGGAAAATGTCAAATAGGGAGCGAAATTTGTGGTTATAAATAAATCTGAACCCATTTGCTTCAAATTAAATAGCGTCCGTCCTCGCAGTCCAAAAATAGTCAGTGTCAAGTTCGTTAGAATCGGACAATAATTGCGACCTGCATCGTGATTTCAAGAATAGATGGACAGACAGACGGACATGGCTTAATAGATTCAAAAAGTGATTCTATGTCGATCGGTATAATAAACGATGGGTCTATGTTGCTTCCTTTTGTGTGTTACAAACAAATGCACAAAGACATTATACCCTGTGGTGTAGGGTATAAAAACACTAGAGTTAATATTGGTCCATGTTTTTTGAAAGATCACCTTTTTCGGCAAACAATTTTTGGATATTTCGGAAGATCGCGATAAACAAACCAGTAAGGAAAGGCTAAAGTCGGGCGGGGCCGACTCTATGATACACTCCACTTTCAATCCGAATACAATTCAATTCGCTGAAAAAGTGAAAACGGGAAGGTTTTTTGTATCCTGTAAATGTATGTGTTTGACAAAAAATTTTATATCGGAAAGCACATCTGTATGAGGATATATTGAAACCTGGAACGAAATAGGTGAAATATAAAATGTATAGTTTGGCCAAAATCGGTTAAACTTATGGGAGCAACATTTGAATTTGGGCTATATTTAAATCTGAACCGATCTTACCCAGTTTCACCATAGTTTTGTTTAGTTAGATTATAAGATGTTGTGCGAAATTTAAAGACAATCGAGCACAATATGTGGCTTTTAAAGCGGCAAAAGTTAAATCGGGAGCGACATTTATATGGGGGCTATATCTAAATCTGAACCGATCTTACCCAATTTCTGCATAGGTGTTTCCAGTAAGATTATATGATGTTGTGCCAAATTTAAAGAAAATCGAGTACAATATGTGGTTTCTACAGAGGAAAATGTCAAATCGGGAACGACATTTGTATGGGGGCTATATCTAAATCTGAACCGATTTGACCTATTTTTACCATAGATGTTCTTAGTTTAAATAAAAGATGTTTTGCCAAATCTGAAGACAATCTGATACAATATGTGGTTTCTAGAGCGGAAAAAGTCAAATCGGGAGCGAAATTTGTATGGGAGCTATATATAAATCTGAACCGATCTGACTGATATTCACCATGGGTGTTTCTAGTGGAAATATAAGACGTTTTACCAAATCTGAAGACAATCTGATACATTATGTGGTTTCTAGAGCGGAAAAAGTCAAATCGGGAGCGAAATTTGTATGGGAGCTATATATAAATCTGAACCGATCTGACCGATATTCACCATGGGTGTTTCTAGTGGAAATATTAGATGTTTTATCAAATCTGAAGACAATCTGATACATTATGTGGTCTCTAGAGCGGAAAAAGTCAAATCGGGAGAGAAATTTGTATGGGAGCTATATATAAATCTGAACCGATCTAACAAATTTTTACCACAGGTGTTTCTAGTTACAATATAAGATGTTTTGCCAATTTTAAAGAAAATCTGTTGTAATATGTGGTATCTAGAGTGAAAAGAGTCAAATCGGGAGTGAAATTCGTATGGGGGCTATATCTAAATCTGAACCGATTTTCTTCAAATTAAATAGCGTTCGTCCTTATCCCGAAAAACATCGTTGTGCAAAGTTTCATTTGGTTCTGTCTACAATTGCGACCTGTATCGTGATTACAAGAATAGATGGACGGACGGACGGACGGACGGACGGACGGACGGACAGACAGACAGACGGACATTGCTAAAACGACTCAGAAAGTGATTCTAAGACGATCGGTATAATTAACAATGGGTCTATCTCGTTTCCTTTTGGGTGTTACAAACAAATGCACAAAGACATAATACTCTCGTGGAGTGTATAAAAATACAAATTGGATATTTTTGCAAAATTTTGATTTTCGTGGCAGATATGTATGGCTAAAATGATTTGTACGCATGACATTTCTGTTTTGCAATTTTATCGCGATCTATCAAACGGATCCGGCAAATTCGTTTGCATGTGTTTTAATAAACAATGTCGCTTATAACATATACACACGTAACTTTCTAAAGCCTTTATTCCATCCAGTAATTTAACACAAATAAAAAAAAACTTTATTCAAACCGAAAAAAACTAACCAATACATTTTATTAGAAACTTATTCTTTTGGACCTACTTTCAACTAGGGACATAAAACGCCACCTTGGAATAGCATATCAGGAATTATGAGTTTCATTCAAAAAATCGGGCAAACTTTTGTGTTTTACTACAATAATATGTTGTTGAAGTTCATTCCATAGATTCCCAATAGGAGTGAGATCCAGTAAATGTGATAAAAATCTCCCAAAAATGGTCTACAAAAAAAATTTAATCTGACAACACTAATAGCTTTTAACTTTATTTTTTCCTTATTTCGACAACTTTTTTATTATGAAACTTGAAGTTAAGTTGTTCTCTTTAATTTGTATTAAAAGTAGAAGGGTTATAACGTATTCCTGCAGCACATAATTAAAAAATCTAAGAGATAATTCTCATATTTCATAAATCTACGAACAAAATATATCCTCTGACCTTCATTTACATGTATATATGGAAAAACAAAGTTCTCAAAAAATCGCTGAACTTTGTATATTTCTATAAGAGCTTCAAAAGCACTTCTGCTTTTATACACTCCATGAGAGTATTATGTGTTTGTGCATTTGTTTGTAACACCAAAAAGGAAGCGAGATAGACCCATTGTTAAGTATACCGATCGACTTAGAATCACTTTCTGAGTCGATTTAACAATTTCCGTCTGTCGGTCCGTCTATCCGTCTGTCCATTTATTGTTGTAATCAAATTACAGGTCGCGAACATAGTCCGATCTTAACAAAAATTGGCAGAAATAAGTTTTGTGTATCAAGGACGAACGCTATCTAATTTGAGGCAAATCGGTTCAGATTTAGATATAGCACCCATACAAATGTCGCTCCCGATTTGACATTTTCCGCTCTAGAAACCCCATATTGTATTCGCTGTTCTGCAAATTTGGCACAACATCTTATAATCCAACTAGAAATATCTATGCAGAAATTAGGTAAGATCGGTTCAGATTTAGATATAGCCCCCATACAAATCTCGCACCCGATTTGACATTTTCCGCTCTAGAAACCCCGTATTGTACCCGATTTTCTTTAAATCTGGCACAACATCTTATAATCCAACTAGAAACACATATGGAGAAATTGGGTAAAATCGGTTCAGATTTAGATACAGCCCCCATACAAATGTCGCTCTCGATTTGACTTTTGCCGCTTTAGAAACCACATATTGTACTCGATCTTCTTTAAATTTGGCACAACAGCTTATAATCCAAGTAAAAAAACTATGGTGAAAGAGGGTAAGATCGGTTCAGATTTAAATATAGCCCAAATAGAAATATTGCTCCCAAATGTTGGCCAAACTATACATATTGTATTTCGTTCCAGATTTCAATATACCCCCATACAAATGTCCTTTAAATGTTAAATCATTTTTTGTCAAACACATACGTTTACATGAAAAGTTTTCACATTTTCACCGAATTAAATTGTATTCGGATAGAAAGTGGAGTGTATCATGGAGTCGGCCCGCCCGACTTTAGACTTTCCTTACTTGTTTTTGTAGCGTTCGTTTCAATGTAAAATTGTTTATAATTTTGTACTAATTTTTACTAAATCCTTGCGATATATTTTTAAAATGTAGTACTCTTTAAGCGCTTCAGAACACTAAAAAGGCTGATCGACTTTTTCAGTTCCTGACATAGTTTAAAGCGTGCGAATGTCGCGTTCGGGCCAGATGGGAGATGCCCATATGTGTGTAAGTTATAAGGACTTACATTTTAATATGGGTCAGATGATTTGTGTGGAAGGTACTACAAGTTTCGTGGCACATGGTCCAGCTTCCACGTTTATAAAACAATTGTAAAAAACCTGATCAAGTTATATTGGATTAAAAGCACTCTAAATTTTACAAATTATAATTTATAAAATCGCGTATACAATTCATAGACTTTTTACATAAAAAATATTGTTTTCATTGTTAGCTTTAAAAAATAAAATATTTTTTAGTTCTTTCCCTTTTTTCGTACCTCACACGAAAAGGGGGGGGGGAATTAAAAAATATATCAAAAAACACAATTTTGTTTGTTTGTTGAATATAGTTATCAAGCGCTATCCGTTGGCGGTGATAGCAATACCATCATCAAGTTATCAAAGATGTACAGACCGACGATAACCCGGCCAACAATCCATACCAAGCAGTGAATTTCTGAGTATTCATTGCCACTTCATCTTGTTATTTTGCTTTTTTGTGAAGTGCCCGTTCAATAATGGATCCCGTATTGAAATGAAGGTCTGTTCCAAACTTTTATTTTCATCATTTGCATGTATCGCTAATCTGCGTCTACAAAGAGTGTGGTTAGTGGTTTTTGTAGTTATCGTTTCCGGCAACATACATATATTCAAAAGAGCAAATGTGACATTATTTGATTGGTCTCTTGGCAGTCATAGATTTCTTATCGTTATTTATTGGCATTTTGTAAAAACTCAATGCAAGAGGGTGGCCTTAAAACCACCCACAACCACTCGTCCTCCCAACCAATCCCACCAATCCAATTACTCAATAGTGACCAAAACGACGACGACGATACATTTCATATTCAATTAATGCAAAAAAGATATTGAAAATATTCCCCAAAGTGTCCGTTAAAAGGAAACATTTAAGATAAAAACGCTTGAAATATTGTATTGAATTACAGTTACAGTTGTAAGGACACAGAAAGAAGTCTGCGACACACCGGAAACAAAGACAAGCAGAAGAAGAGAAAAAGGGTTGGCAAAGATATTGGATTGTTTTTTGCACTGAAATGTCTCCTTAGATATTCATATGAATACGAGGAGAATATGTCTCATGTCATGCCAATAAAACATACCATGGATAAGCTTGCTGGGGGAGGGGGGACAAAAACACAGGAACGATACGCCAACGGCGACAGCATGTGTACAACATGCAAAGTGGAAAAAGGTAATTCCCACAATAGCAATTCCCCGTATTTATAGACATACCTCCGTACATACATTCATGAAGTAAAATACAACCTGATAAAATACAAAGAAATTTAAAAATTATATTTTTCAAAAGGGACAGCTCAGAGATAAACGTTCCATTAGATGATGGAACATTTGAACTCAATACAAGGAATCGTGTAGTGACACGTAGGTTATAACATTTCCAAGGTTTCCTGAAGACAGAAAGTTGTCACCTGAGTACTCTGCTATAATTGGATCTTGGCAGATAACTTCGATATAAGGATTCTGAAATTGGTACGAAGTTTCTATCATTCCTAAATCATAGACAAACCTCAGAAATACTCAAAAACAACTATGTTTTTGGGTAAGATTTTCAAGGAGAACTCATCAATATTTGTTGTGGAGGAAATGAAAATGGTGAAAATTGTTTTTAATTTTAACATTTTATGAAAAAATTATTCAATTTACACTGTCCGACAGTCCATAGAAACGAAATGAAGTAAATTGACGTTTTTAGTTCATTTTCTCATCCTTTGTCCCTTAAAAGGACTTCAAAGTGCCAAAAAATACAATTTTACAAAAATTACAGATATAAGTATCAAATTAATGAGGAGATTATCTGCTAAAAATACTTTAAATAGCCTTATTCTATCCGTATTAGTTTAGCAGCAACAATCATTTAAAATGCTGTTTCTTAAAAAGTGATATTTCAATAAACTAATTAAACTAAGGGTGAGAATTGAAATGGTTGTTAATGCTAAACTAATAAAGATAGAAACATTAAATTTGAAGAATTTTTAACAGATAATCTTCTCTTGAATTTGACACTATTAGTATTATCATAGCGTGTGTGTAAGTTTTTAAATAATTTGTGAAAATATGTGTATCCTTTGCAAATTTTTAGCCCCATGAAGGGGCAACAGGATGAAGAAATGAAAAACTAACAATTAAAAAGACGTTAAGTTCGACAGGCCCGAATCTTATGTGCCCTCCACCACGGAGTGCATTCCACAGAATTACAGGCAGATTAGAGGCTGTCAAGTTTAGGAAAATTGTGATATTTTTTATTCACATCACAATACTTGTTAATTATTATAATATTAATAGTCCTCAACTATATAAATATAAAACTTCAAGAGTAATTAAAAAGTGAACATGAGGCAGCAATCTTCAAAAGTATGCCCTAATTATCGGGTGCTCAAGGTCGATTTTCCAATTTCTTGATTCCAGCTACAGCACAAATGTCCGTACCATTTTGATAGAAAAAGTACTAATATTGAAGATCCAATATGTAGAATGTAAAAACTTATTTTCATTTTGACCATAAAAGTACGGGTTTGGAAAATGATCTCTTACTTTCCGCGTCTGCGCAGTCGAACGAATTTCATGATTCTAGCTACAGCCTCTTGATTAGTGCCGAATTTAATCCTACCATTCCATTTTTATCCCCATTCGCCCCTTTTTACGCCTAAAAGTAAAAATTTCGAAAAATACTTTTTGTTTCGCGTTTAATCCTTTTTGTTTAGTCGGATGAATGTATATACCGAATTTCATGATTAAAACTTCAGCGGTTTGGTTGGTACCATTTTTATCCCTCTTTACCGATTGTATCCCTATAAAGTCCGAATTTCGAAAAATTCTTCTATTTTACGTGTCTACACAATTAGAGGGATATACACCACGAATTTCATGATTCTAGCTGTTGTCGTATCATTGGTACTATTTTTATCCCTTTTCGTCCCAAAAGAACGAATTTCAAAAAATTCCACTATTTTACTTATCTACGCAATTAGAGGGATGTTCATTCAAAATTTAATGTTTCTAGCTGTTGTCGTATCATTGGTACCATTTTTATCCCTTTTCGTCCCAAAAGTACGAATTTCAAAAAATTCCTCTATTTTAGGTATCTACGCAATTGGAATTGGCTGTTGTCGTATCATTGATACCATTTATCATTCCCACTACGTTCGCTAAAACTTTTATTTACTTTTAGACTACAAGAGGAATGTACGCAACAAATTTGAATTTGAAATAAAGCAAAAATTTAAAAAAAAAAATATTAAATAGTCAAAATATTAATAATACCCTAGCTCATTTCGTTCGGCAGCTAGCGTGTTTTCAACAGACAGACGGATGGACATGGCTATATCGTCTGAGCATTTTACCGCGACCGAGAATATATAAACTTTATATGGTCTACGATAAATATTTCAAGGTGTTACAAACAGAATGACAAAGTGAAAATACCACCATCCTTAGGTGGAGGGTATAAAAACGCCAATGCACCCCGTTCTACCCATAGTTTCAGACGTATATATCTCAGAAAGCCAGTATACAACCGACAAAACACCTGTAAGAATAGCCAGTGGACTCATTGCAACACAGATACATCAAAATGAACGAAAACAGGTTAAGGAGAACTTTACACCAACGGAAATCTAGAAATCATATGCGAGGCAGGACAATGTATGATCAGAGGAAATGAGAAAGTCGATGAACTGGTAAGAAGATGATCTGAACTCGAAAATAGAGATGTTTTAACCTTTTATCTTATTTATGAGATAAAATAAAAATCTTATTATGCTCGTATATCTTGCAGAATTTTGTCGGTTTATGGGAAAAACTATTGTTTTTCGGGCAACTTTTGCTTCAAATGTGGTTGTGCATTTGTCTATATCAATTTGGACGATGAGGTCCACTTTCAAAACATGTGTTTAGCATCTCAAACTGAATCTCTACCAAATTAACCCATTAAAGCCCAGCCAATTATATCAAAATTTGGCCTATCCAATATCGAATTACTTACTTGTTTATAATTTAGAATGTATTTTTGTAGTTATTTGGTATTCATTCTATCGTGAAAATATATATATGTGAAAAACAAGTAAGAAAACGTCAGTCGGCTAAACCGATTTATATATACCATCTCTCTTAGAGAACATGTGAATGGAAGGACATAAATTTTGCTTAGCATCGGAGTAAATTTGTGGGAGGTGGTAGAAGTTTGTGTCAATTGTACACAGCTTTCAGATTAGTTCATAAAAAATGCTATTTTGTTATTGCCGAGAAATATACGTTTTTTTATAAAAATGCAATTTTATAAGCAAGTGAAATTGAAATGGAGGTACGTTTCATTCATGATTTCCTCAATTTGTTTACAATCATTGGGAATACAATTATTTTCGAAGAAGATTCAAATCGATATGTACATTTATAAGAGCCTATTTCCATGTTGCTCATGAGCGGATAAAGTCAAATCGGAAGTGACATCTGTATGGCGGCAAATCTTCATATTTGCTTCATATTCAACATCGTACGACCATTATCAATTCAAGTGTCTTGAACCAAGTTTTGGAAGAATTGTAAAATAGATGCGAACTGTATTTTGTAGTAATAATAAGTTGGCAGACGGACAAACTGAAAGATGACAATAGCTTGATTCTAAGTCGATTGGTATAATAACCAATAAGTCGAAGGTCGGACGCCAATTTTCTTATACCTTTACTTCTACCACTTTTCGCTCTATATTTACATATGGACGCTTAAATTCTTATCGTTTTTATTTTTTCTTTTAATGTCGAATCTAGTCAGCAAGCTCTTTCGATTGCTTTAGTTCCAAATTGTCTCAAAAATTAGAAAACTCGGTCGATTCTGTCTGTTCTTAGAGGTTATACGAGATGAGGACACTTTAAGAAACTTGCACAAGCTTCAGCTGGAAATTTGAGTATTTTGTCAAAAAGACGAATGAACCAGAACACCAAAGACAACAAAATATATAGTCTCACCCCAAAATTAATCCAAGGACATCTGATTGTCAGAATTCTTTTATTGTATATATATATACATAATTTTATTTATATATGCGAAACTGATTAAAATATCGAGAAAGAGCAAAGGAATAGATTAAAGGAATTATAATTTGAACTGGGATATTGTCCTGGCTCAAGACCATTTTGCTTCTATATTTAATAGAATGCAAATTTATTTACAAATGGCATGGTGATATTTATTACTTGGCTGCAGACTACCACGATCATGATTTCGACCATGTCAAAAGTCTTTTCAAGTGGCTTCGCAGCGACTTTTCAACATCAAACCCGGCCTCTATAAGGAGATGATTCTCACAAACGAACGAGAATCACTACTCACTTGCCGAATTTGAGTTTAAAAAATCGCATCAAGTAATAAAGCACACATGCCATCTTACAAGCATCTCATTGAGTTGCATATGTAAGTATTTGACATGGTCGAAATCATGATAGTGGTAGTCTGCAGCCAAGTAATAAATGTCACCATGCCATTTGTAAATAAATTTGCATTCTATTAAATATAGAAGCAAAATGGTCTTGAGCCAGGACAATATCCCAGTTCAAATCAAATATTGATTACAGCCCAAAAAAATGCAAACGAAAAAACTAAAAGGAATTATAATTCTTAATTTTTCAACATTTATTTCACCTAAATCGGGACAGCCGTTCTCGAGTTATGACAAACAAAAGACCATAGGATAACAAAAGTGGGTGGGGGAGCGCGCCAGGGCGTCCCGCGAAAACGGGTACCTCAGGAAAAAAATCCTTTAGGCAATCGTCATCATTTTGGATACACTAACGAACCGTCATAGTGGTGCTTGAATTGCAGAACCACTGTTGCACTGTGTTATCCAACTTGGGTGTATATCGTCTGGTTGGGATTTGCATTAAAAGGATAATAACTACATAGTAATTGGTTATAATCCAGCTTGGACGTTTAACGTGTGGTTTGGACTTAGCCCCATAAAATTATAAAATAAATAAAACCATAAACGACCATAAACTGAGAAGGCATAACTGACTCCTTGCTCAAAAGGATAGTTTACTCCTTCTACAAGGTAGAATAACATGTTTGACTTATGTTTGACATTTGTAAAATGGGACGTTCAAAAACAATTGGAAAATATTAAAAACTTACTTTCAAAGTAGTGAGTCTTAAACTCAAACCATAAGAAATTTACTTGGACAATTCTCAATAGGCAATTGCTGCATATGGGGTTCAGAGAACCCACACGTGACTATTGAGAAACAAAACGTTTGTCACTGTTTGGTGTGGATTTTGGGATGGCGGCATCGTTGGACCATGTACTGAAAAATTAGGTTGATCGGATGAGGTACTGCCGAGCCAGTGGTGGTAGTCATATGAATTTGTTCAACCTTTCTAATAAAACCAGAAATTTGAAAAAATAATCAGTACTTTTTTATAGCGATTCTAATATATTAATACTAGCAGTACCCGCTGCTTCGCACGCGAAAAAGCAAGTTATTTGTTAACTTTATCCGTCTGTGTTTTTGGATAGTATTTATTTAATTTTCTTTTGGTGGATATATTCCTTGTTGTCCCGTATCCCCCTTTTAAGTAAAAATTTTGAAATATCCATTTATGTTCCCCCTAAAAATACAAATTTCAAAATATCCAATTTTACTTCGTTTCTATATGATCTCAGGAATTTACATACCAAATTTCACGTTTCTAGCTGTAATACTTTAGTTGGTAACATTTTTATCCCTTTTAGTCCTGCTCTTCCCTTAAAAGTACAAATTTCAAAAATCCAATTTTACTTCGTTTGTATATGGTCAGAGGAATTTACATACCAAATTTCACGTTTCAAGCTGTAATATTTTAGTTGGTACCATTTTTATGCCTTTTTGTACCACTCTCCCCTTAAAAGTACAAATTTCGAAAAACCCAATTTTACTTCGTTTCTATATCGTCAGAGGGATTTACATACCAAATTTCACGATTCTAGCTGTAATACTTTAGTTGGTACCATTTTTATCCCGCTCGCCCCTTAAAAGTACAAATTTCGAAAAATCCAATTTTACTTCGTTTCTGTATCGTCAGAGGAATTTACATACCAAATTTCACGATTCTAGCTGTAATACTTTAGTTGGTACCATTTTTATCCCTTTTTGTCCCGCTCGCCCCTTAATAGTACAAATTACGAAAAATCCAATTTTACTTCGTTTCTATATGGTCAGAGGAATTTACATACCAAATTTCACGATTCTAGCTGTAATACTTTAGTTGGTACCATTTTTATCCATTTTTGTTCCGCTCGCCCCTTAAAAGTACAAATTTCGAAAAATACAATTTTATTTCGTTTCTATATGGTCAGAGGAATTTACATACCAAATTTCACGATTCTAGCTGTAATACTTTAGTTGGTACCATGTTTATCCCTTTTTGTCCCGGTCCCCCTTTAAAAGAACAAATTTCGAAAAATCCAATTTTACTTCGTTTCTGTATCGTCAGAGGAATTTACATACCGAATTTCACGATTCTAGCTGTAATAGTTTAGTTGGTACCATTTTTATCCCTTTTTGTCCCGCTCGCCCCTTAAAAGTACAAATTTCGAAAAATCCAATTTTACTTCGTTTCTGTATGGTCAGAGGAATTTACATACCAAATTTGACGATTCTAGTTGTAATACATTAGTTGGTACCATTTTTATCCCTTTTTGTCCCGCTCGCCCCCTAAAAGTACAAATTTCGAAAAATCTAATTTTACTTTGTTTCTATATGGTGAGAGGAATTTACACACCAAATTTCACGTTTCTAGCTGTAATACTTTAGTTGGTACCATTTTTATCCCTTTTTCTCCCACTCGTCCCTTAAAAGTACAAATTTCGAAAAATCGAATTTTACTTCGTTTCTGTATCGCCAGAGGAATTTACATACCAAATTTCACGTTTCTAGCTGTACTACCTTAGTTGGTACCATTTTTATCCCTTTTTCTCCCACTCGTCCCTTAAAAGTACAAATTTCGAAAAATCCAATTTTACTTCGTTTCTGTATCGCCAGAGGAATTTACAAACCAAATTTCACGATTCTAGCTGTAATACTTTAGTTGGTACCATTTTTATCCCTTTTTGTCCCGCTCGCCCCTTAAAAGTACAAATTTCGAAAAATCCAATTTTACTTCGTTTCTATATGGTCAGAGGAATTTACATACCAAATTTGACGATTCTAGCTGTAATACTTTAGTTGGTACCATTTTTATCCCTTTTTGTCCCGCTCTCCCCTTAAAAGTACAAATTTCGAAAAATCCAATTTTACTTCGTTTCTATAAGGTCAGAGGAATTTACATATCAAATTTCACGATTCTAGCTGTAATACTTTAGTTGGTACTATTTTTATCCCCTTTTGTCCCCCTCGCCCCTTAAAAGTACAAATTTCAAAAAAATCTAATTTTACTTTGTTTCTATATGGTCAGAGGAATTTACATACCAAATTTCACGATTTTAGCTGTAATACTTTAGTTGGTACCATTTTTATCCCTTTTTGTCCCGCTCTCCCCTTAAAAGTACAAATTTCGAAAAATCCAATTTTACTTCGTTTCTGTATCGTCAGAGGAATTTACAAACCACATTTCACGTTTCTAGCTGTAATACTTTAGATGGTACCATTTTTATCCCTTTTTGTCCCGCTAGGCCCTTAAAAGTACAAATTTCGAAAAATCCAATTTTACTTCGTTTCTATATGGTCAGAGGAATTTACATACCAAATTTCACGTTTCTAGCTGTAATACTTTAGTTGGTACCATTTTTATCCCTTTTTGTCCCGCTCTCCCCTTAAAAGTACAAATTTCGAAAAATCCAATTTTACTTCGTTTCTATATCGTCAGAGGGATTTACATACCAAATTTCACGATTTTAGCTGTAATACTTTAATTGGTACCATTTTTATCCCTTTTTGTCCCGCTCGCCCCTTAAAAGTACAAATTTCGAAAAATACAATTTTACTTCGTTTCTATAAGTTCAGAGGAATTTACTTATCAAATTTCACGATTCTAGCTGTAATACTTTAGTTGGTACTATTTTTATCCGTTTTTGTCCCCCTCGCCCCTTAAAAGTACAAATTTCAAAAAAAATCTAATTTTACTTTGTTTCTATATGGTGAGAGGAATTTACATACCAAATTTCACGTTTCTAGCTGTAATACTTTAGATGGTACCATTTTTATCCCTTTTTGTCCCGCTAGGCCCTTAAAAGTACAAATTTCGAAAAATCCAATTTTACTTCGTTTCTATATGGTCAGAGGAATTTACATACAAAATTTCACGATTCTAGCTGTAATACTTTAGTTGGTACCATTTTTATCCCTTTTTGTCCCGCTCTCCCCTTAAAAGTACAAATTTCGAAAAATCCAATTTTACTTCGTTTCTATATCGTCAGAGGGATTTACATACCAAATTTCACGATTTTAGCTGTAATACTTTAATTGGTACCATTTTTATCCCTTTTTGTCCCGCTCGCCCCTTAAAAGTACAAATTTCGAAAAATACAATTTTACTTCGTTTCTATAAGGTCAGTTGAATTTACATATCAAATTTCACGATTCTAGCTGTAATACTTTAGTTGGTACTATTTTTATCCCTTTTTGTCCCGCTCGCCCCCTAAAAGTACAAATTTCGAAAAATCTAATTTTACTTTGTTTCTATATGGTGAGAGGAATTTACACACCAAATTTCACGTTTCTAGCTGTAATACTTTAGTTGGTACCATTTTTATCCCTTTTTCTCCCACTCGTCCCTTAAAAGTACAAATTTCGAAAAATCCAATTTTACTTCGTTTCTGTATCGCCAGAGGAATTTACATACCAAATTTCACGATTCTAGCTGTAATACTTTAGTTGGTACCATTTTATCCCTTTTTGTCCCGCTCGCCCCTTAAAAGTACAAATTTCGAAAAATCCAATTTTACTTCGTTTCTATATGGTCAGAGGAATTTACATACCAAATTTCACGTTTCTAGCTGTAATACTTTAGATGGTACCATTTTTATCCCTTTTTGTCCCGCTAGGCCCTTAAAAGTACAAATTTCGAAAAATCCAATTTTACTTCGTTTCTGTATCGCCAGAGGAATTTACATACCAAATTTCACGATTCTAGCTGTAATACTTTAGTTGGTACCATTTTATCCCTTTTTGTCCCGCTCGCCCCTTAAAAGTACAAATTTCGAAAAATCCAATTTTACTTCGTTTCTATATCGTCAGAGGGATTTACATACCAAATTTCACGATTTTAGGTGTAATACTTTAATTGGTACCATTTTTATCCCGCTCGCCCCTTAAAAGTACAAATTTCGAAAAATACAATTTTATTTCGTTTCTATATCGTCAGAGGGATTTACATACCAAATTTCACGATTTTAGCTGTAATACTTTAATTGGTACCATTTTTATCCCTTTTTGTCCCGCTCGCCCCTTAAAAGTACAAATTTCGAAAAATACAATTTTACTTCGTTTCTATAAGGTCAGAGGAATTTACATATCAAATTTCACGATTCTAGCTGTAATACTTTAGTTGGTACTATTTTTATCCCTTTTTGTCCCCCTCGCCCCTTAAAAGTACAAATTTCAAAAAAATCTAATTTTACTTTGTTTCTATATGGTGAGAGGAATTTACATACCAAATTTCACGTTTCTAGCTGTAATACTTTAGTTGGTACCATTTTTATCCCTTTTTGTCCCGCTCTCCCCTTAAAAGTACAAATTTCGAAAAATCCAATTTTACTTCGTTTCTATATCGTCAGAGGGATTTACATACCAAATTTCACGATTTTAGCTGTAATACTTTAATTGGTACCATTTTTATCCCTTTTTGTCCCGCTCGCCCCTTAAAAGTACAAATTTCGAAAAATACAATTTTACTTCGTTTCTATAAGGTCAGAGGAATTTACATATCAAATTTCACGATTCTAGCTGTAATACTTTAGTTGGTACTATTTTTATCCCTTTTTGTCCCTTTCGCCCCTTAAAAGTACAAATTTCAAAAAAAATCTAATTTTACTTTGTTTCTATATGGTGAGAGGAATTTACATACCAAATTTCACGTTTCTAGCTGTAATACTTTAGATGGTACCATTTTTATCCCTTTTTGTCCCGCTAGGCCCTTAAAAGTACAAATTTCGAAAAATCCAATTTTACTTCGTTTCTATATGGTCAGAGGAATTTACATACCAAATTTCACGTTTCTAGCTGTAATACTTTAGTTGGTACCATTTTTATCCCTTTTTGTCCCGCTCTCCCCTTAAAAGTACAAATTTCGAAAAATCCAATTTTACTTCGTTTCTATATCGTCAGAGGGATTTACATACCAAATTTCACGATTTTAGCTGTAATACTTTAATTGGTACCATTTTTATCCCTTTTTGTCCCGCTCGCCCCTTAATAGTACAAATTTCGAAAAATACAATTTTACTTCGTTTCTATAAGGTCAGAGGAATTTACATATCAAATTTCACGATTCTAGCTGTAATACTTTAGTTGGTACTATTTTTATCCCTTTTTGCCCCCCTCGCCCCTTAAAAGTACAAATTTCAAAAAAATCTAATTTTACTTTGTTTCTATATGGTGAGAGGAATTTACATACCAAATTTCACGTTTCTAGCTGTAATACATTAGATGGTACCATTTGTATCCCTTTTTGTCCCGCTAGGCCCTTAAAAGTACAAATTTCGAAAAATCCAATTTTACTTCGTTTCTATATGGTCAGAGGAATTTACATACCAAATTTCACGATTCTAGCTGTAATACTTTATTTGGTACCATTTTTATCCCTTTTTGTCCCGCTAGGCCCTTAAAAGTACAAATTTCGAAAAATCCCTATTTGTAGCTCGTCTGCATGGTCATTGCAAGGAACTCACCGAATTTCATGTTTATAGCTACTGCCGTTTAGTCAGGACGAAGGTTCGATGTTTATCCCTTTTTGGGCCATTTTATCCCCTAAAAGTACGAATTTCGTAAAACCCTTTCTTAGTCGACGTCTACGTCATATTTGGGAACTACCCTGAAAATTTCATGACCCTGGCTTCAGCCGTTTGGTCTGTGGGCTGGTCAATGATAAGTCAGTCAGTCAGTCAGTCAGTCAGTCAGTCAGTCAGTCAGTAACGCAACTCTTTTATATATATAGATATCTTTAACACTAAACCAGTACACTGAAAGAATAATCTTCATAATATTTATGATTTTGTCTTAAACTCAGTGAAAATTTTCATTAAAGAAACACCAAAGAAATACTTCATAAAATGTATGAAACATGCTTCATAAAGCACAAATCAATGAAAAGTGTCATAGAATTTATGAAACATTTCTTAGAAAATATGAAATACAGTTCATCATTCCATGAACTTTTGTCATATAAGTTCATTAGTTTTCATAATATAATTTAATTTATGTTCATTAATTTTATAAAAATGTTTCATAAATTTTAATAATTTATATTGAAGTTTCCAACATAAAAAATGTCTGACTTGTTGAATAAACGATTAACCCAAACAATCATTGCGAGAGTCTTTGAAATGAATATGTCTTTGACCTAAATCTGGGTACATACTTATGTCAAAGTTAACAGAGTACAAATGATAATTGCTAGCATTCGACCGAATAAAGTCGACACACTTAAAATGTAGTTGCATGTTAGGAAACATTTCATAAAAACTATGAAGTCAATTTTTATTTTTATGAAGACACTTCATAACGCAAATATTTTATTGGTTATGATTAGACGGATTTTTATGCAGATTCCATTTTTATACCCAATTGTAAATATAAAATATGCATGTTGCTATGTAGGATATACTGACATAAAATTGGTTATATCGGTTTATTAAATTGTTTTATTAGTAACATCATTTGTGTGAAGAAGGCATTCAATTATAACCATCAGTTCAAAATACGATTTTGCATAAAAATCCGCTGTCTAGTTATGATCTTTAAGAATTGTTGAAATCTGTTACGCGCGCGTATCAAGAAAATTTTCAACAATAAAAATATAAAAATGCTAATTGGAATTAGTTTACTTGGAAAGTAGGGTGCAGGCGGCATATTGGTGATCATCGACTAGCTCGGTCGTCTGTGGCGTGGTTCTCCCACCTACTTTCACAATCACGCGTAATCATATAAAAAAATTGTCTTCATGCCATAACAATATATACCACTGAGCGATCAATTAAACAAAAAGAGTAAATAAACACTATAAGTGATTAGAAGTGTAGTGACCCGTTGTTTCGTCACTATTGAGTGCAATTGTTCCCTCCCTGACACCTATGGTAACCGTGACACTCTTCATTTCGGTAGGATTACCCCTTTTAAGAGATCTTAGTCAAACTTCAATGCATGTCAATCTTATTCCTCATTTATTTAGACTTCAGCAATTCATATTATTGTTTGAAATTAATAATTAATAATAATAAAGCTACAAAAATACAAAGATATAATTTTTAAATCTATGGTTTACTATTTAAACCCATAAAGCATTAGGAGCTTAGTCCTACTTAGTCAAGTTAATTGAAGCATATGAAAATGATTTTTTTAATGGTATGTAGTGTGACGCAAATGTCTGAAAGGATCTAATAATGTTTCTCTTTTCTATTCCGTGAATCTCTAAGACATTTGTCGATAAAAAAAAACGAACGAAACACGAATAAAAAGAAGAAAAAAAAACTAATCTATGAACCAACAGAAATTGTGCAAACTTACATTGTATTCTCCATCGATGACGTCAAAAAGGGCCCTCGTTGACTGCAAAGATCGATGCTTCTTCTTCTGCTGTTGTGATGTTTGTTATTGTAAACTTACACGTTCCTTTTTTCTTTCTCTGTTTTCTTCTTATTCGTTTACAATAATAATATTTTATCACCGATCAAATTTAAATAACTATTTTATACTTTACTCTTATTCATTAACTTGACTAATATCTCATAAATTTCTCAATAATTCAATATGTTATTTTTTTTCACTTAATCCAATCACTAAAAATTTTAACTAAGGCTTATAAAATAACTCACTTCTCGCTTGTAATCTACTAACTAAAAGCGGACGGACAAAATTCATATAGTGTTAGGTGAAATGGACGGATTGGAGATAACTAGAGAGAACAATACAGCAGTCTACTTGTCAACTCAAATATCACGAAAGTAGTATAAAACGAATATGATGATTACGTTGAAATGGTTTTGGTTTTTGGTTTTTCTTGTGATTGAATTATAAATTTATGAAAAGATAAAAAAAATATGTCTATGTCCCCTCAAACGCGGGAACCACTATCACTTCGAACTTTTGCGTATATCTCCTCGCATATGTTTGCATGTAGTATTGCACCATCAGTCGCATGCAATGTATAATATTATGGTGGACACTGATTGCACTTCGAGAATATACGTGTCCGAGACTTTCAGGTTTCTTGTTGCTGACAGCTCCAATAAGGAAATCACACTTCAAGCACCAGCTTCAATGATGGCTAATATGCTGCAACGGCATATCCATTCAGTGGTAGCGCCTTTTCCCACCTACCAAATATAAGCAGGTTGGTTTCGGAACAGGCTCAGCTTCTGTTCCCCGTGATAGCTGTAAAACATACCGTTTAAGTTCCTAGCCCAAATTTACCCAAGGAAAATAAGTCTTACCAAAAGATCGCAACTAGTAAAATATAAGACCAATTTAGGCTCGATTGCTACGTTTTATCCTAAAATGTACCACGTGATGACCAATACAATTTAAACTTTTTATTTCACTGTAAGGTTTCACTATCGCGTGTCGCTATCGTCTATATGGTTACAAATGGTGTGTTAATTTAAAGCGGAAACAGCTCCCTCTCTTTCGACAGGCCTCCAGAAATTCAGCCGTAGTCCATATCTTCACTTAATTCTCCTAAATTGTAAGCGCTGAGTACTAGAGATATGACATATGGCCCGATTGAGTTGCCAGATCGATACGTGCATAGTATAAATTCAGAAGCGATTCGATACGAGCTGCCAGACCTTTCTCACTTTATTTTCCCGAAAGACTAAAACTAAGTTTAGCCTTTGAATTTCAGAATCCCTAACAAATCTATACTTGATCTTATAAACAAAGTTCCTCTAATTTAATAATTTTGTTTTATGAAATATGAAATGTTTATGAAAACATTGTATAAAGCGGTGGCACGGCAGAAGTATTGCCTGCATATACACATACTTACATATGCAACTCAATGAGATGCTTGTAAGATGGCATGTGTGCTTTATTACTTGGTGTGATTTTTTAAACGCAAATTCGGCAAGTGAGTTGTGCTTCTCGTTCGTTTGTGAGAATCATCTCCTTATAGAGGCCGGGTTTGATGTGAAAAAGTCGCTGCGAAGCCACTTGAAAAGACTTTTGACATGGTCGAAGTCATGATCGTGGTAGTCTGCAGCCAAGTAATAAATGTCACCATGCCATTTGTAAATAAATTTGCATTCTATTAAATATAGAAGCAAAATGGTCTTGAGCCAGGACAATATCCCAGTTCAAATCAATCATTGTATAAAACATTTCATTACTCTGTATTATTATGTCTTTGTGAATTTGTTTGTAACACCCAAAAGGAAACGAGTTAGACCCATCGTTTATTATACAGATCGGCATAGAATCACTTTTTGAGTCGATTTAGCAATGTCCGTCTGTCTGTTCATCTATTGTTGTAATCAAATTACAGGTCGCGATTATGTGGAATCAAGGACGAACGCTATTTAATTTGAGGCAAATCTTTTCAGATTTATTTATAGCCCCCATACAAATTTCACTCCCGATTTGACTTTTTCCGCTTTAGAAACTACATATTATACCCAATTTTCTTTAAATTTGGCACAACATCTTATAATCCAACTAAAATCACCTATGGTGAAAGTGGTTAAGATCGGTTCAGATTTAGATATAAATTTATTTATATATATACAAATGTTGTTCTCAAATGTTTAACCGATTTTAGCCAAACTTTACATATTATATTTTATCTATAAACATACATGGTGAGAGCGGGCCAACGATGTGATCCATGTTTCAATATACCCCCATACAGGTGTCCAATTTAACATTTTTTGTCAAATGCATACATTTACAAGATACAAAAATCCATCCCGATTTCACTTTTTTACGGAATTGAATTGTAATAGGACAGAAAGTGGAGTGTATCGTAAAGTCGGGCGGAGCCGCAAAACTTACTTCTGCCAATTTTTGCCACCTGTTATTTACAAGAATAGATGGACAGACAGAAGAACATCATCACAGAAAGTGATTCTATGCCGATCTGTGTAATAAATGATAGATCTATTTCGTTTCCTTTTGGGTGTTACGGACAAATGCACAAAGTCATAATACCCTAGTGGAGGGTACAAATAATGCAGTATGATTGGCGCATTTTTGTATGTGGAGCTCCATAGTTGATTGAAAACCATACGATACGCTCCTTATTGGAAACTAAACAGTTCCAATGAACCCGAATAATGTGTCTGCTAAAGACTACTTCGGACGGTATACTTCCTAGGATAAGCTACATCATTATCATATCTTACCCAAAATGTTTCATCCATTTGCAGTTCCTTGACACGTTGCCACAATAAAACCACACAAGGGATCGGAAGGGATGTTATCAAATCGATAATAGCAATATGCAAAAATGATTTTCGAAATTCCTCTCCACTTTTACAGCAAATGACATTTTGACTTTTCATAAAAGCAAAAAAAAAATAATAACGAAGGACACTTGCATATGATAACAGCCATCCCACTAAAATATGAATGAAAAGAGGGTTGATCCACACACAGCCAAGCGTTGGGCTATCGTCTCAAATCGTTTCAGTCACGTTTAGCAAAATATTACTTTCGACATCATGTTTTTTAGATCGGATGAAACAGAATGTATGTATGTATGTGCCAATATGTATACACTTATGTAAATATACGTAGCTTGGAGCAAATTGGGGGGAGGGAGACAGTAAATATGACAACAGACATCTGTACGAGAAACAATGGCTACAGGTGAATTTATGACTAGTTTGACAATTATTGTATTGTTATACCAAACAAACCGTTTCCGTTTTCCCCTTTTCTTTGGTTGACAAGCAAATGTTTCACAGAGGACTTTTTTATTTTTTTCCTATTAAAGAAATTGATAATATACTGAAGACAAAGGTTTATCCCCTCAAGGCTAGGCAATACATTTTGTAATGGACATATGGTCCTTGTGGATATGCAAAATATTTTTTTCTATTACGTGGGCAAAACGGAACTTATGTCTCGATTACTTTATACCCTCACTCTACAGAGTATGAGGTATATATTATTTGGGACAGAAAAAAGTGAAGCGCATTGAAGGAGTGACTTAAGACCCTAAGTGTGTTTGGACCAAATCAGTTTCACGACTTTTTAAGCTCGAAAGGAGCTAAGGAATCAATTCAAATTTTGCACATGGTTATATTTTTCCCAAAATTAGTTTAAGTTCGAAGATGGGCAAAAAAGCCACGGCCCTTCCGGTACTTCCCATTCAAATGGTCCTTGAAATTAGTACATGCTTTGAACTTGAAACTGAGGAAAATGCCAGTAAGTTTTTCCTCAAACCAAGTACATTTTTATTAAATCTTACCAAATTTTGCTGAAAATTTAATATAGTATAATAATATATAGTACTAGCTGAACCCCCACCCGCTTCGCCAGGCAGAAAAACAAACGGAAATAAAAATCATATTGTTTTTTCTTGTGATCGGTATTATATGTACCACTTATAATAACTTCCATGAGATACAAAAGAAATGGATATGTTCCATGGAAAATATTGAAGTACGGCGAATAAAGGAAGAAATGTCAAAAATCAAATTGATTTTAGGTTGAGTGTGATTCTCCTCCTTTCCATTACCAAAACAATTTCCTACGTAAGAAGAACTTACTTAATCGAATAGCTGGAAGTCGAATGTACTACATTCAAAACACATAGAAAGTCAATCAAATTGTTCACTAATCAACAACACAAAAACTAAAAAATATAATATATATATAATTTCCGTTTTCTTGACTTGAGTCGGCTTTTGGCGATATTTCTTTTTTGTAATCTTTCTTTTCTATTGTGCTAAGAAAATCCAAAGAAAATGTGTAATTTTACAAAATTCAAATCAATCTTTCAAATCCCGCCCATTTGTACAACAATATAGGAATCTCGGTGTCGAATATACTCTAAAACAGGTTTTAATTTCGCATGGGAAGGGTCACGGATACTTTCCGCCCATCTCAGTGGCGAATATACTCTAAAACCGGTTTTAATTCATATGGGAAGGCCCACGCCCACTTTCCGCCCATATTTGCACAACTATTTACACTGGATCTATTCAGACAATTTTTCAGCACTCTAGGTTTTATAGAACTGACAATATTAAATATGTAATAGGTTTTAACTCCGTATGTGAAGTACCACGCCCACTATCCCACTACCGCCCATTTTTGGTACGAAGGTTTATGCTAGATGCACTCACAAAAAATTCAGTATTGTAGCAGTTATAAAACTGAATATATTTAATAAAAGGTTTTAAGTTTGTATGTGACGTACCATGCCCACTTTTCCAATACCGCAAATTTTTGACACAACTATTGATGCAAGATGTACTCGCACAAAATTTCAGTATTGTATCTGTCATAGAATTGAATATATTCGAAAATGGGTTATAACTTCGTATGGGAGGTGCCACACGCACTTTTCCAATACCGCCCATTTTTGGCACAACTACGCAAATTGATGCTGTATGCACTTACACAAAATTTCAGCACTCTAGGTGTCATAGAACTGACAATATTCAATAATAGGTTTTATGGAAGGTGCCACCCCCTTTTGTCCAATCCCATCCATTTTTGGCAAAACTGTGCAGACTAACAATTAGTAAACTTTCACAAAAATTCAAGACTCTAGCTGCAACAGTACTCCGAATATGCTAATTTATAAAAAACGAATAAATCCCCAATTTGTGTGGGAGGTACCACGCCCACAGAAAATATCAAACATTTATATAGCCTATTTTCACCACCGGTTCAACATGAACATACTGTGAAAATTTCAAGAGGATCGGTCTAGTAGTTTAGTCTGCTATAAAGAACAAACAAATAAACCCACAAACTTACAAACACAGATTCATTTATATATATATAGATTATATCCATCTCAGAGATAGTGACATTTCGAAATATTCAACGGTAATCACTTCACGATTGCAAAGACCATTCGCAATAACTGCCTGGCCGGCCTTATTTTGGAAAAATACGGCCCGATGATGCCGCCAGCCCATAAACCGCACCAAACAGTCATTCTTTGTGGGTGCATTGATTCAAAATTCATTGTTCAAATTGAGTTAGTCTGAAATTGAGAAATATCAAATGAAATGCAGAAAAAAACTTGATGTTTAGGTGTGGTTCATATTCAACATCGGCCCTTAAAAGTTTTTTTTTGCTTTCTGAATTGACTTGAAGTATTATTTCGATGTATATAGTATAAACTATATTAAACAAGTAAGGAAAGACTAAAGTCGGGCGGGCCGACTATATAATACCCTACACCACTCCCTGCGTGTATACCTCTCTTTGATTACTAAACCCTGGTGTTTCATGGGTGCAATTTTATGTAGTTCGTATAAATTATACAGTTACTATAAATTAATCTTTAGTCAGTAATTTAACGAATATGGTAAAATTGATGAAAATAATTTACATTGTGATACTCATACATATGATGGGCCCATATACATAGAAAATCGGTGTCATGCCATCTCATTGTAGCTGCGCCTAGTGAAAAATATAACAATTATTTTCATCAAGATTGGCTGTAATAAGTGAATAACACTCTGGTATCAGTAAATCGGAAGGTGCATATGAACGGTGACAATATATTTACGTAATCGTCCACTTATATGGTCCATGGTAATATGAACCCTGCAAAAAAATTGGTAGTTCCGTAGGAATCACATTTTAATCGTATCTTAAAATCCAAATGTGCATTTCATGCAAATGTGAGGAAGTTCATTAAAAACTGCCAAAAAAGACTATTATATGTTAATATCCCGAATTATTTTACTGATCAATCAATTCGCAAGTGAATGGGAACGAATTTTTAGTATGGGAAGGTTTTATCGAAAATTGGCGGCAGGTCTATCACAAAATTTGGGGCCTGTGCCAAAAACATGGGCCTATACTGTTCTAATTTACGGTAGGTATTCCTAGTTGAAATATATCATGATCTGCAACATTTGATCAAGACCCGATGTGAGGTGAAGGTTCTAGATCGGTAATAGAGTAAAAAGGGGCCGCATTTCTATGGGGATATACCCATATATGGACCCATATATCTTATATCTTTCATAGTATGCATTCTTAGTTGAAATATAATATAATCTGCAAAATTTGAAAAACTTCCGATGTAAAATTTGCGTCCCTGAGAAGTACAAATTAAAAAGGGGCCTTTTGTAAGGGCGCTACATTAAAAGATGTATGACATGATATGCAAAATTATATCGAGATCCAATGCACGATATGGGTTCTAGAGATGTAATAGAGTAGAATGGAGCCCCATTGGAGGTTATACCAAAATGTGTATGTATAGTATGTATTCTTAGTTGAAATATAATATAATCTGCAAAATTTGAAAAACTTCCGATGTGAAATGTGGGTCCTAGAGAGGTAATAATAAAAATGAGGGCACATTTGTAAGGGTGCTACATTTAAAAGTGGGCCTTTATAGATCACTTTCAAAGTAGGTATTCCTTATTGAAATATAACATGATCTCCAAAATTTTATCAAGATCCAAAGTAAGATGTGTGTTCTAGAGCGATAGTAGTGTAAACTATGGGCCCATTTGTATGAGTGCTATACAAAAACATTGACCTATATAGGTGGCTTTCAAAATACGTGTTTCTAGTAAAAATGTAACATTGTGGAAAGTTTGACCAAGATCCGATATAAAATGTGAATTTTATAGAAGTAACTAGCTGAACCCCCGCCCGCTTCGCCAGGCAGAATAACAGACGGAAATTAAAATCAGGTTTCATGGTGTTTTTCTTGTGATGGGTAATATATGTACCACTTATAATCAATGGATATGTTCCATGGAGAATATTGAAGAACAAGTTTACGGCGAAAAAAGGAAGAATTGTCGAAAATCAAATTTAATTTAGATTGAGAGTGATTCTCCTCCTTCCATAACCAAAACTATAAAAATATAAACGGTGTCGTCGATTTTAATGAACGGTGTTGATATTGAGCAATCAGATGCTCTCGTTGTTCTTGGCATGAAAATACAACGTGATGTTCGTTGGACAAAACATGTATTTGATGTGTCGAGAGATGCCTTCAAATGTCTAGGCTTTTTAAAAAGATGTAAAAAATATTTCACACCCTCTGATCTTCTCAATATCTACACTACCTACATCAGACCAAAGATGGAATACAACTCCCATATATGGTCGGGTGCTCCAGCTTCGTCACTGGAGCTACTTGACCGTGTCCAGAGGAGGGCGATGGTGTTGATAGGTGACGGTAGGATATCCAATTCTATTGTCTCCCTTGAACACCGTCGTAATGTTGGTTGTGTGTCATTGTTCTATCGATACTTTCATCGTGTTTGTTCTTCGGAAATTTATGACCTTATAGCGCCCGTGAGAACGTTCGGTAGAGATACGCGACTCTCCAGGAACGCTCACCCATTTGTTGTCGATTGGACAACCGACCACAATAAATTCGTTCTTCGCCCGTACTATCCGTATGTGGAATCGACTTCCGGCAAATATCTTTCCTTCCAATTACGAAATTCAGAGATTCAAAACAGATGTCAACAGACACTACTCCCTCTTTCCTCCTTCCAATACCTTATATTCCTTCTACCAACGCAATGCACTGCATTTATAGGGGACATCCCCTCAGTGTTGGTTAAGTGAAAAAACTCACACAACAATATAGGAATCTCGGTGTCGAATACACAGTGCAACACGAAAAAAAATAACCATATACGGACACCGCTACATGATAAAAGACCAAAAAAAAAAAGACCCGTGTTTTTTTTCCCCCCCAAAGTCTTGCACTTTTTTTTTTATGGGCCCCCAGAGATTTGAGGCCTCGGTGTAATTTTTGGAAAAAAGTGATCATATTCTCAGGCTCATATCTTGCAAACCGTTCGGAATTTTGATTTACTCTCTGAGGCAAAGTTCTAGCTCTTGTCATAAAGAACAAAAATTGTGAACATATAAAATCAAAAAAACTTCATCTTCAAGGTCAAAATCGCAAATGTCATCGAACAAATCTTATAGGCTGTAGTGTGTGTAGGTAGCGTATACGTGCTTTTGATTAAGGATGATAACACTCATACGCACTGTAGTCGTGCTGAACATTAACAGAAACAGTCATGCAAGATATATTTTTGCTACCTAAACGGTGTTAAGAATAATTCCTAGGAAGTTCATATGTTCTAGAAAGTTGTTTATTGAGATCTTAGGTACATTTTTGTAGTTGATTGTTTCCCTGAATTTTCAGCGGTTTGCTACCTATGGACCTGCACAGGGGAAAAAAGGTTAAAAAAATCTAATTTTTTTAAGTTTTTTGCGATTTTGACCTTGAAGATGAAGTTTTTTTGATTTTATATGTTCACAATTTTTGTTCTTTATGACAAGAGCTAGAACTTTGCCTCAGAGAAGGGTTTGCAAGATATGAGCCTGAGAATATGATCACTTTTTTCCAAAAATTACACCGAGGCCTCAAATCTCTGGGGGCCAATAAAAAAAAGTGCATGACTTTGGGGAAAAAAAAACACGGGTCTTTTTTTTTTTGGTCTTTTATCATGTAGCGGTGTCCGTATATGGTTATTTTGAAATGACTTCAAAAATGTTGCACAGTGATATACTCTAAAACAGGTGTTAACTTCGAATGGGAAGGGACATGGCCACTTTCCGCCCATCTTTTCACAACTATTTACACTGGATCTACAAACACAAATTTTCAGCACTCTAGGTGTTATAGAAATGACAATATTCAATAATAGGTTTTAACTTTGTATGTGAGATACCACGCCCACTTTTCCAATACCGCCCATTTTTTGCACAACTACGCAGGTTTATGCTAAATGCAATCACATAAAATTTCAGTATTGTATTTGTCATACAACTGAATATATTCGAAAATGGGTTATAACTTCGTATGGGAGGTGCCACACCCACTTTCCCAATACCGCCCATTTTTGGCACAACTACGCACATTGATGCTAATGCACGAATACAAAATTTGAGCACTCTAGCTTTCATGGAACTGACAATATTCAAAATTGGGTTTTAACTTCGTATGGGAGGTACCACGCCCACTTTTGCAATACCGCCCATTTTTGGCACAACTACGCACATTGATGCTAATGCACGAATACAAAATTTGAGCACTCTAGCTTTCATGGAACTGACAATATTCAAAATTGGGTTTTAACTTCGTATGGGAGGTACCACGCCCACTTTTGCAATACCGCCCATTTTTGGCACAACTACGCACATTGATGCTAATGCACGAATACAAAATTTGAGCACTCTAGCTTTCATGGAACTGACAATATTCAAAATTGGGTTTTAACTTCTTATGGGAGGTACCACGCCCACTTTTCAATACCGCCCATTTTTGTCAAAACTGTGCAGAATAATAATTAGTGAACTTTCACAACAATTCAAGACTCTACCCTCAACAGTACTCCGAATATGCTAATTTATAAAAAAACGAATAAAACCCCAATTTATATATATAAATAGATATTGTAAATCGGAGGTACATTTGTATGGGGGATATATCAAAACATATCATGATACCATGTAAAATGTGTATTCCAGAGCAGTAATAGTATACATTATAGGGATATTTGTATGGAGGCTATATCTAAATCTGAACCGATTTTCTCCAAATTCAATACCAATTGTCCTTGGTCAAAAAGTAACTTCTGCCAAATTTCATGACAATCGGACCACAATTGCGACCTGTAGAGTGCGAACAAGCTTAGATGGACAGCAGACGGACGATTTAACGGACAACGGTTAAATCGATTCAACTGGTGATTCTAAGCCGATCCGTATACTTAAAGGTGGGTCTAGCTCGATTATTTCTTGGTGTTACAGACATTTGGCGAGAAACTAACATATAATACCCTAGTCCACGAAGTGGTGTAGGGTATAAAAATTAAATTTCCTGTAATGTTACTACACTTTTACTTAAATCGAGAGCCTCCGTGAAATGCAATCCATGGTGAAGGGTATTTAAAGACCGGCCGAACTTAACGCTTAATTTAACTTAAAATTGAATGTTTTTCACCTTCTTTATACGGTTTTTGAATTCCAGAAACACTTTAATATTATTGCATAATTTAAAATATTTGTGGGTGTTTCGAATGTATTATGGCGATATAAAGTATTCCACAAATATGATTCTAATCTACGATTATAACCATCTCTACTGTGTAATAATAAAGTCGAATCGTGCAGTTACTTTCCATAAATTCAATGATGACCACCTTTGACCCCCAAAGGATATGCTATAAATTTTAATGTTAACATTTGTCCAACTGCCCCTTGTGGCCATGCAGCATATTGTGGCCATAAAAAGGGTTATTTCGTTACAGTATTCAAAAAGAAATTGTCATTAAAGTAACGACTTAAACGTAATTGAAATTGAGTAAATGGCATACGATTTCAATACAAAATCAATACAATATTCATTGGAATGACCAAAAAAGAACGAAACAAAACGATTATGAAGCGTAACATTAAAACACATGTGTCGATTCCAAAGGGGGTTGCACCGCCAACTCGCACAGGGATGACTCTGACTCTGACGCAGTACATACCTTGCAATCATCGTCATCATCTTTAATTCATGCTTTTAACTTTGAATTGCTGATTTTATGTATGAAAACAATGAAGAAGAAGAAGAACAAATCCAACCTCTTCTGCAGGACAATAGACAATTTTCCATGGTAATGGTTTGATTTTCATACACATACTTCAGCTGTCTCTTTCTGGCTTAGTGATGCAGGACATACTCCCTCTCTCTCTCTGTCTGCCTTTGTCCACATCTTTGTTGCAGAGCATATGTACTCCGTGTCCGTATCCGTATCCGCATTCGTAATGTATGACAAATAAAATCACATTAAGTTTACTTTACTCTGTCCTTCATTCGTCTGATTTTAATGTGCCATCATCATTCCTTTCCTAGAGTTTTCCTTGTGTTCATTCCATTTTGCTTTTCAGTTTTGTTTTTGTTTTCGTTAAGCACCTGCTGACAATTTCAAGTGCATACTCACTTTATCACTTGTTTTTATTGCAGAGTGAACTACGCAAAAGGGGTGGGGGAGGGGTGGTGTATGACGAGGCGAGGACGAGGGTTGTTCGTGTAGGCAAATGTTATTGCAAAACCATAAAAATGGCCATTGCCACACATATGACAAACAATAACAATAAAAGGCAAAGGAATTATTATAATTGCCAAAATGCATGACAACACAATCATCATCATCATCATGCTCATCGTTCTCCTCCTCCCTCCTTCTGCGGCGTTGCAGTTGTCTGTTGCGTCTGTCCTTCGGAGAGATTTATTTGTGCTGCAATAGTTACAATGTTACTTCAGGGAGTTTCTCGAGTGTGCGTCCGTGTTTGGATAGCTGACAAATGGTAATAAATCACCAAAGGAGTGACCACAAATCACAAATGAAACTTAGATGGATAAAGAGTCCGGTTTTACTCACTGTTTGCTGTATGACAAGTGGATGTGCCACGCGCATGCATTTAGGTGCCTCATTCACTGGCTTCACTAAGGATAATGATTATAGGCGTGTTCGATTGGACTTAAATTTTATATGGATCTAGCAAATACTCGCTACTTCGTACGCGGAAAAATGGTATGGTAAGACAGTAGTTTGTATCAGTATTCAAACTGTTTTTAAGGATATCACTTTCAGCGTTTATACGTAGTCAATAGTTTAATTTATATGCACAAAATGGAAACAATTTTTCTACAAAAAATCATATAAAGTAGAAAATTATTTGGACGTTTCTTTCTTAAGCTGTGAAAATATCATTACGGATAGAATAAAAGTGTAACGCATTGAAGGAGAGATTTAAAACCATAAGTATGTACCAAGTCCCTTTCACGTCCGTCTGGCTCGCTGGTATACACGATGACTCTGGAAGGGACTTAAAGAATTTATTCAAACTCTGCACATAGTACTATTTTCCCAAACTTAGTTTAAATTCGAGAATGGTGGAAATTGATATACATCTTATGGAACCCACACACGTATAGTCCATATTCCAAAACCTACGACCCGTACGTAAAATTAAACCTAATATAACTTCTATACTTTCCACGCAAATTGACATAAGCTTTGGTCAAAATAAAACTGACATAACTTCCATACGTATGGTTGAAATTAGTTGCAATTCAAGATTTTAAAATGTTTTCTATCTATCTATAAAATCTATATTTTACTTTACTGGGGATAATGACTATAATGTTCACACATAACTCTTTCTGTGCCGTTTGTGCCCTTAAATATAAAAATTTCGAAACATTAATTTATGTACTCGGAGAAATGTACACACCGAATTTCTTTTCATATTCTAGCTGAAAACTTTGGTTGGTACTATTTTTATCCCAAATCCCCAATTTTGGTTGGTATCATTTGCACCACTTTTGATCCGCTTCCCCCTTTAAAGTACATATCCAAAAGTATAAATATTGACAATCTGTTAATGTTTCGCGTCTACACTGTCAGAGGAATACACACACCGAATTTCACGATTCTAGTTTCAGCCGTGTTGTTGGTTCCATAGGGATCTAAAAAGGTACGAATTTCCAAAAATATATTAATTTTGTGTTTCTATGCATGATTTCATGATTGGTACCGCTGTTATCCGTTTTTACCCAATTGCACTTCTAAAGGTTTAAATTTATGAAGAATTTTTTCGTGGTCGTATTCGCGTTATAAGAGTAATATGCGTTCCAAATTTCAAGATTCCATGCACAGTGTTTTTGTACAATTTGGTACAATTGGTACGGTGGTACAATTTTTAACTCATTTAATACCTTAAAAGTATAAATATCGGAAAATTCCTTTTTATTACTCATCTACACTGTAAGGCGAATATGCGTACCGAATTTAATTATTGTAGCGTCATCCATGTTCTTGGCACCTTTTTTATACCGCTTTTCTCGTTTACCCTTTAAAAGTACGAATTTCGAAAAATTCCTTCAATTTGCGTTTGCAAGCATTCGAATTTCATGATTCCAGCTCCGTCTGTTTATAATATCACTCACAAAAAGTAAGAATTTTGAAAAATATTTTCTTAGTCGCATTCGTGCTCTAAAAGTAATGCCCGTTCTAAATTTCAAGATTCTAGGCCCTGCCGTTTGGTCAGGATGGTGGTACAATTTTTATCCCATTTAATCCCTTAAAAGTACAAATTTCGAAAAATGCAATCTTATTAGAGATCTGCGCTGTAAAACGAATATAGACACCGAATTTCATTATTGTTCCGTCATCCGTGTTGTTGGTACCTTTAATAAGTACAAATTTCGAAAAATTCCATCATTTTGCGATTTTAAACATTTTGAGGGATGTACACACCGAATTTTATGGTTTCAGCTCCATCCATTTTATTGGCACTGTTTTTATCCCTTTTCCCGATTTCACCCCCAAAAAGTACGAATTTTGAAAAATATTTTCTTGGGCGCGTTGAAGCTATAAGAGAATTTTTTTACCAAATTTCAAGAGTCTGGTCCCAGTCGTTTGGTCATTGAAGTGGTACAATTGTACAATTGTAACATTGTATACCTTAATAGTACTAATTACGAAAAACTCTCTTCAAATCTGATCTCTTCGCTGTAAGAGAAATATACCAAACATACCAAATTTCATTATTCTAGCTTCAGCCATGTTGTTGGTACATTTTTTGTCCCTTTTTGTCCTTTTGACCCCCCAAAGGTACGAATTTAGCAAATTACATTTTTGGGATGTCTTCATGCTGAAAAAGAAATGTCCATACCAAATTTCAAGATTCTAGGCCCAGCCGTTTGGTCATTGCGGTGGTACTATTTTTATCCCCTTTTTCCCGATTTCACCCCCAAAAAGTACAAATTTTTAAAAATATTTTCTTGGGCGCGTTGAAGCTATAAGAGACATTTTTGTACCAAATTTCAAGATTCTAGTCCCAGCCGTTTGGTCATTGCGGTGGTACAATTTTTATCCGTCTTTACCCCATTTTACCCTTTAAAAGTACGAATTACGAAAAACTCCCTTCAAATCTGATTTCTTCATTGTAAGGGAAATGTACATTCCAAATTTCATGATTCTAGCTTCAACCATGTTGTAGGTACCATTTTTGTCCCTTTTGGTACCATTTAACACCCCAAAAGTACGAATTTTTAAAATGTCACTTTCTGGGTTGTCTTCATGCCGCAAGAGGAATATCCATGCAAAATTTCATCCTAGGCACAGCCGTTTGGTCATTGCCCCGTTTTACCCCTTAAAAGTACGAATTTCGAAAAATCCTGTCTTATCACACCTCTACACTGTAAGAGAAATGTACACACCAAATTTCATGATTCTAGCTCTAGTCTGGGGAGTGATCAGTCAGTCAGTCACTCAATCACGCAACTCTTTTATATATATAGATTAACTTACTTATGAAGAATGTAGCTTGCTACTCTCTTAGTGGTGCTAACAATGGTGCCGCCTTATCAAGTCCCGTAATTATATTCTAACAGCTGAACCCCGCCCGCTTCGCCAGGCAAAAAAAACAAATGGTAAAATTAAAATCAGGTTTCATATTGATTTTTATCGTGGTCAGTAATATATACGTTCCAATTTTCAGCCATCTATGTAGCTCAAAAAACACTTTTGCCACGTCCCCACCGACCTCGAAACGAAAGTCAAAATTTCTATATCATATTTCTCTTTCTCGTGGTCAGTAATATATATGTACCAATTTTCAGCCTTCTAGCTCTCAAAAATACTTTTGCCAAGCCCCCAACGCCCACGAAACGAAAATTAAAATTTCGGCATCAAATTGATCATTCTCGTGGTCAGTAATATATAAGTACCAATTTTCAGTCTACTACCTCTCAAAAACACTTTTGCCACGCCCCCACCGCCCATGAAACGAAAATTCAAAATCTGGCATCATATTTATCTTGCTCGTTGTCAGTAATATATATGTCACAATTTTCACCCTTCTAGCTTAAAAAACACTATTGCCACGCCCACTAAACGAAAATCCAAATTTCGGCATCATATTTATCATTCTCGTGGTCAGTAATATATATGTACCAATTTTCAGCTTTCTAGCTCTAAAAACACTTTTGCCACGCCCACTCCGCCCACAAAATGAAAATCCAAATTTCGGCATCATATTTATCATTCTCGTGGTCAGTCATATATATGTACCAATTTTCAGCTTTCTAGCTCAAAAACACTTTTGCCACGCCCACTCCGCCCACAAAATGAAAATCCAAATTTCGGCATCATATTTATCATTCTCGTGGTCAGTAATATATATGTACCAATTTTCAGCTTTCTAGCTCAAAAAAACACTTTTGCCACTCCCACTCCGCCCACAAAATGAAAATCCAAATTTCGGCATCATATTTATCATTCTCGTAGTCAGTAATATATATGTACCAATTTTCAGCTTTCTAGCTCTAAAAACACTTTTTCCACGCCCACTCCGCCCACAAAATGAAAATCCAAATTCCGGCATCATATTTATCATTCTCGTGGTCAGTAATATATACGTTCCAATTTTCAGCCTTCTAGGCCAATCTCGAGTAAATGAAAAAAGAAAATTGAAAAAAAAAATCGAAAATAAACCTGTCGAAACACGCTGGGTGGTAAAAATCAGACATTTTCAAATTTTGATATTTTGAAGTTCTTTTTTATTTTTTTTTAAACCCGTGCTGAGAAAATACCTTTCCAACAAAGTACAAATCATCAAAATCGGTTTGGCCAATCTCGAGTTATGGGATTACATTGCTTCGGACACTTTCTTTTATATATATATAGATTAAGCCCAATAGAATAGGCCGTATATGAAACTTTCCATAAAATTTTTGCTCCAGTGCTGTTTCTAAAGCAACAACAGTTTTGTACACAATGGGAAGGCCTGTCCTGATAGAAAATGTAAATTATATTTTATACTTGGGCTGCACAACAAATGGCGGATCAGGCGATGACATTCTTTACTATGGTGGTCGACGCGTATCTCGAGAACGATGAAATTAAAAATATTTAACGTCAGCATCGGTCATCCTGTATGGCTGCAAAATATGGAAGGCGGCTACTATACATGCAAGTCTTCATTATATTACAATCCCCCCATCCACCTAGAAATTCGGCGTCATAAGTTGAAGTGGATTGGGCGCATTGAAAAAGCCTTATTACGATATCAGCCGAACAGTCCACACTGACAGAGATACAAGCCGACCCAGATTTATGGGCGGCGGCGGCGCTACCCAAAATGGGTCGGCGGCGGCTTTCGGCTAATTTGCCGGCTCGTTCTGTAATTCGATCATCCCTATTAGGAAATTTGGAACAATTTGTATTGGTTGTTAATACTTTTTTCTTTTTATTTTTGGCAACTAGTTATATATTCGTTAATATTAGCCGATATTAGCCAATGTTCCCATAATTTCATATTATTATCCCATACAATTATTTTTTGGGAGAGAGAATCCACACCCAAAATTTTTATAATATGGACATCTTGAATATCATAATCCTTCCACAGAATCGTAATCCTTCCAAATAATAAGGTTCATGCTCCAAAAGTGTCCGAACCGTGCAAATGGTATTATAGACATGTGTGTGCCGACGACGATCATCGTTGCGAGAAGAGAAACATCTTCAGTTTAAATATAATTATGAAAAGAAGCATAGGTTCATGAAGATAAAGCCTTCCAAACACCCACACAAATTCAAAGAAAGATCCATATATATCGGTTGTCTAAGTCGACAGTTATATTTTCTTTTGTAATTTTAAGTGGGTTGTCTTTTTTGGTAGATAAATATAAATATATAAATAAATATATAAATATTGGTAGGTACTCAAGTTGGCTGAATTTTCATTAAATTTTAATTCCAAAAGTACACATTTTGAAAATCCAATATCTCGTACATAGTGCAAAATAACCTAACTTCATGATTCTAACAATTTTTGCAGTAAAAGTAAAATTTTATCATTCTACCTGCAGCCGTTTATTTGGTACTATTTTTACCCCTCTGTACCCATTGTATCTCTTGAAAGTACGTATTTGGAAAAAATCTTTTATTTTTCGTTTCTACACAGTCAGAGGAATGTATACGCCGAATTCTAGCTGTTGTCCTTTGATATGTACCATTTTTATCCCGTTTTGCCCTATTTCACCCCCCTACGACTAAAAATCACTTTATGGAGCACGTTTTTGTTATAGGGGGAATGCGCATACCCAATATCAAGTAAGTACAAGCAGACATATTGAAAAAATATGCTTAAATACTCTAAAATATTAGGTATTATTATGGGCATTTTTAGTCCTTGTGAGGGAAATAGTTTTCCCCTTGGGCCGATTTCGCCCACTTTCAATCCCAGCCGATCTACAACTATAAGACACATTTATGGAAAATTTTAACGTTCTAACTCCTTTCGTTTAGATGCTAGCGTGCTTTCAACAGACGGACAGACGGACGAACGGACATGACTAGATCGTCTTAGAATTTTATGACGATCAAGAATATATATACTTTATAGGGTCTTAGGTCGATATTTCCAGGTGTTACAAACGGAATGACAAAGTTAGTATACCCCCATCCTGGAGGTGGAGGGTATAATGAAATTAAGCCAAGTTCTTCATACATTTAAGTATTAATGAACTTATATTATAAAAATCACTTCAATTTGATAAGAAAATTCTTGAATATTAATCTAAGATGTAATTCTCATTCGCTTGCCGAGACTTATTTCATAAATACTTCAAGTATTATTCTATGCTGAAGCTGTCTTCTCCAAGAAGGTCCACCATACCACCAAGATGAGGTACGATATAACACGATAAACAAGTCACCGCTGACTACATGCAGTGAACGATTTCTATCGAGAATCCGATATTATAAGCTCTTTAAAGTGCAACTTTCTATATAGGATGATACCAAGATACTTCGCACAGCTTTGAACTCTCGAATTCAAAAGACTCTTTTAAATCACATGGTTTCCAATTATTTCTTTGTTACCATATTAGTACGTGGACATGTGGATTCATTCCGGCACTCATCACATTGGGATTATAACCAGTTCCCGCTTTTCTAACAACTAAGTCTGAACAGCAATAAGAACTTAGGGCTCTTGAGAAGATCACAAATACATACGTATTTTTTTGGCTTCCAGAAAACATTCAACCTCTGTATGATGTGTAGCACATTTTGTCCAGTTTCTTTAATAATTGAATTGAATGGGCCCAAAATGATAAGTCCCAGAAGAACATTTGTAATGTACTACTTTTTTATTACATTTGTGCCTATTGGGGTCAACAATTGGAAATAACTACATCAGATATTTGTCAAACGACTTTTGGAGCCAAAGTATTTTTTTGTAGAAAGAATGAAGGACAATTTGGCCTCGTGTTGACATTCCCTTCGCGCATCCCTCCATGGATATATTCGCTTAACCCATCCGATGCAAATATAAAGGACACATTCGTCTCTATCGATTGTCAGAGATAAATCATTAGTAATTTATTCACTGAACCCTTCTCCCTAAACAATTGCCCGCCCACTTCATTGCTCTGCCCTGCAACCATATGGTTTAAGTAAGCCCACCATCAGTGCCTCCTGACGCAATTATCACCCGAAACAATGGAATAACCGCAATAATAATTTACGGATGCGCAACATCAATTGTCTTTCGGAACAGTAATTACGAGAGCAGTGTTCCAAAGGCAAATGCCCTAAAAATATTATATTATATACCACACGACCAGGGAGGGTTGGCCAAACCAAAAGGCTCTGATTGTTGCATGCTCTTTTTGCCACAGAGCACACAGAACGGAATCGACACTTTCGCTGTGCTAACACTCGTAATAAACAATAACAAAATAATCATCTGCGCAATGTTTCAATTCAATTCAATTGAGTTGGATGATAGAAACCAAAGGTTTCTATTTACACTCGGGCCCCGAAAAAAAGGACAATGTCATGCTGCGAGTCTAAGTACCAGACAACTGTGGCAAAAAAAAAACACAACAACACTGTTTGGAAAAACAACACAAAGATCAAGTGTATGAATGAATGAGCGAGTGCATGAAGCGGCTGGAAAACAACCCCTGCTGCGAGTCCTTAAGGGCGAGCGCCTAGCTGAGGAATATTGAATAGCATCAGCATTCCCTGTGGAGTAATTTGTTTATGAATCGAAGCAGCGAGTAAATGTGACTATACGAATCATATGTAAGTACGGTGCACAGTGGGTTGAAGTGTTCGATTTGGCGAAATGATACATTCGGCTTTTAATGACATCGTTCTATGCCATTAGTATTTGAATAGTGTTTGGGCATGCGGGCGTAGTGGCTGTATTGGATGTGGAGCATTCAGACAGTCCAATTTTCGTACAAATTTGCAATCAATGGAGGCCGTATCTGTGGATGTAACGGTGTCCTGTGAATCTCTTACTCAAAATGCTGCAATTTTGCGTATTGACATGTCCATTGAGCCGCAAAAGGATTCTGATCACAGAGCAGAATAGTGCGATAAAACAGTGTGTTGACTACCAGTTAATTTTGTTCCCATTGACCGAACATAGGACACAAATAATGGTCATTCGGCTTTAAATCTGGCAAATGGGAAACCAAATTTAAGGAAATTAAAAATATCGTCGCCAGTTCCATGGTGGTCACCTAGTGTTATTATTGTTGGGAACTTTTTCTTTTGCCATTTTCTTTTATTTGATTTCAGTTTGTAGTTTCCTTTCCCATTCATTAATAGAATTTTTGGATATTTCCTCCCACTGTGCATTGCAAACACACACGAAAAACCACCCCTTTTCAGCATCGAGTGTCTGGCTGGTTGGATGTACGTACATTGGCCTTCTCAATGCCGGGCCGGGGACAACCATCTCTTGCCGCAGATAAAGATCTGGGAATCATTATTGTGGCGTTTGTGACTGAAAATTGAGCAGTTAAATGGTATTTGTTGTTATTATCGCTTCTGTTGTTGCTTTCTTGTGCTCTACACCCTGCATCCAGGGTGTTAGAAGTCGTCGCAGACAATGTATGACGTTGCGACGTACCCTGCCTCTCTAAACATTGTTCGCCTCTGCAATTATTTGCTTTGCTCATTATTGCGGTGGGGTTAGTCGGTATTCGGTTATTTGTTGTGTTTGTTTGTTCGAGTGTGTGTGCGAGTGTGGCCGAATCTCTTTGTTATTCCACTGTTGGTTGTGTTCTTGTTCTTTCCTTATTATTTTATTTCCTCCGCTCTGTGGACTGTTTTGGTTGAAAACGAACGCAGGGATGTTCGGAAGGAAATGGGTTGTAGTGTTATGATTATTATATTTATTGTCTTCCTCTGTTGTTTGCAAATATTTACTTTTTGAAAAATTCAAAAGTTTTTCATTATATTTGCTCAGAGTTTTCCCATCATAACAGCAATTATTATGATTTTATTACAGGATTTGGTGGTAGATTAAAGGATATGAAAGTCCGAAATATAATATTTAGGAGAAGGCATGTCCGTCAATACAGACGACATGGATTAAAATGATAAATTATGCTTGTGATTGATTCCGCGTCGAGCGGCATAAAAATGGCCAATAGAAACAAATTGACGATTTTGGTGGTAATTTTAAAGAACATTTCATAAAAATTTGATTTTAATTTTTAACTATAACTATAAATCAAATGTTTGTAATTCATTCAAATACGATTTATTCTCCTATTTTTTAGGTGGCCAGAAACTGAAACACAGCCCCAATTTTTAGGAAAAACATGATAGATATTACTTAAAATAGCTCTAGTTAGACAAAGGTAAAAGCCGAAATATTTTGAAGAGTATTCGTAAAATACCCAAACTTTGATTTTAGGTGCGGAAAACTGCAACTTTTTGAGACTCGGATTAATGTACGAGAGAGCAACTCGCAAGAAAATAATTTGAAAGTTTCAACACTGAAAATACTGATTGATATGTTTTCTGTTTGTTCCTCACAATAGTGCACCAAATATCTATTTAGACCTTTGATTGTTTTGACTATATATATATCAATAGGAATAAAATGTTTATTTTTATACTCTCCACCACAGGATGGAGATATACTAAATTTGGCATTCCATTTTTAACACCTTGAGATATCTGAGACCCTATAAAGAATAAATATTCTTGATCGTCCGGCCGTCCGTCTATTGAGAGCACGCTAAACTAAAGGAGCTAGGACGTCCAAATTGTGCATCAATGTGTCTTATAGTTGGTGATCGGTTGGGATTGCAAATGGGCGAAGTCGGTCCACAGTAGGGATCTATAAATCGACTTTCGATTAATCGACTTTTGGGAGGAAAAAGTCGAAGAGTCGACTTTTGTTTTCGACTTTGTGCATCAATAAATTTAAGTTATTGAATACCGATTTTACTTTTTTCGCTCTAGAAAACACATCCTTTATCCGATTTTCTTCAAATTTGACACAACAACTAGAAACATCTATGCAAAAAGTGGTTAAAATCGGTTCAGATTTATATATCCAACATAAATGTCTTTCGATTTGGTTTTGATTTGTTCTATTCGTCTTTTCATTCATTTGCAATGTCGTTTTTTTATTTATTTGCAACTGTCGAAAAGTTGATTTTTCAAAAGTCCAAAAGATGACTTTTCATATATTTCCAAAAGTCGAAAAATCGACTTTTTGCTCCAACTATACATCCCTAGACCACAGGGAAACATTAAGGACTGAAAATATACCTAATATTTAGAGTATTTCATCAAGTTTTTTGCATATGGGGGAAAAAGGTATAAAAGTGGTAAGGGGTAATAATGGTAGAAACATGATATTTGGTGTATATATTCCTCAAATTGAGTTGATAGATATTATAAAAGTATTTTTTTCAAATTCGTATTTTTAAGGGGTAAAATGGGAATAGAGGGATAAAACTGGTATAAAGCAAACGACCTCGAAAAATGAAATTCGGAGATTTTCGAAAGTCGTAAATTTAAAGGTGTAAAATGGGAAAAAGGGGATAAAAATGCATGGACTTGCAAAATAAATATTTTTTTCCAAATTCGTACTATTTACTGGAAAAAATGGATAGAATCGTGTACTGTGTAAGTGAGAGATAAAGGATTTTCAAAATTTTTACTTTTGGAAATAAAATGCAACCAACCAAAAGGCTCTATCACCCATTATTAATCCCCCGGTATTTAAGCATTTTGAAGATTGCAGCTTTATAGTTACTTTTTGAATTGACTTTAAGTAGTATTTGAATATATATAATAGGATGGGTCACGAAAATAAATTGCAGCGGCCATCCCCCAAAAATGAGATTGGATTATTTAATGATGGTCTCCAAATTATTTCTTCACTGGGTCAAGACATCTGTGAGCTAAACGCTACTGAAAACACCTCTAAAAATCATGTTTCCCGCGTGCAATTTTTTATGTTGCTTTTTTGACTAAAATTTTTTCCTGGATTATTAGACCACTGGGTGCACTTTAAATAAAATTTTTTATTCCTTTCTTAGAATAACTCATTGGTAGAATTATTGGAGATTTATATTGTTTTTTGCGGGTTTTCAAGGTGACAGCTAAAAACTCATATTTCTTGGAAACATTTTGTAAGAGGTGTAATGAAAAACAAGTAAGAAAAGGTTAAAGTCGGGAGGGGCCGACTATATAATACCCTACACCACTCCCTGCGTATGTACCTCGCTCTGATTACTAAAGCCAGGTATTTCATGGGAGCAATTTTATGTAGTTCATATAAATTATACAGTTTACTATAAATTCATCTTTAGTCATATTTAACGAATATGGTTAATAATATGGTAATTGATCCAATTATTCGACAGACAAATACAAATTATACAGTAGTAATATGACAGACATTTCAAAAGGGGCCGATAACAACATTCTGGGCCTGGTCCAAAACTCGGGCCCATATATTTATCATACACTGTAGGTATTCCTAGTTGAAAAATATCATGATCTGCAAAATTTGATGAAGATCCGATGTAAGATGTAGTTTCTAGAACTGTAATAGATCAGAATGGACCCCATTTGGGTTATACCAAAGTATGGGCATATGGGCATCACCCAAAAAATGCTCATTACAATTCAATTCGGTAAAAAAGTGAAATCGGGAAGGATTTTTGCATCCTGTATGTAAATGTATGTGTTTGACAAAAAATGGTAAATCGGAAAGGACATTTGTATGGGGGTATATTGAAACCTGGAACGATGTGACCCGCTTTCACCATGTATGTTTATTGGTGAAATACAACATGTAAAGTTTGGCCAAAATTGGTTAAACATTCGGGAGCAACATTTGTATGAGGGCTATATCTAAATCTGAACCGATTTTACCACTTTCACCATAGGTTTTTTAGTTGGATTATAAGACTTTGTGCCAATTTTAAAGAAAAACGGGTAATATGTGGATTTTGGAGCGGATAAAGTCAAATCGGGAGCGACATTTGTATGGGGGCTATATCTAAATCTGAACTGATCATACCCACATTCAGCATAGGTGTTTCTAGTTCGATTATAAAATGTTGTGCCAATTTTTAAAAAAATCGGATACAATATGTGGTTTCTAAAGCGGAAAAAGTGAAATAGCGAGCGACATTTGTATGGGGCTATATCTAAATCTGAACCGATCTTACCCACTTTCAGCATAGGTGTTTCTAGTTCGATTATAAAATGTTGTGCCAATTTTAAAGAAAATCGGGTACAATATGTGGTTTCTAAAGCGGAAAAAGTGAAATAGCGAGCGACATTTGTATGGGGGCTATATCTAAATCTGAACCGATCTTACCCACATTCTGCATAGGTGTTTCTAGTTGGATTATACGATGTTGGTTTCAAAAGTGAAATAGGGAGCGACATTTGTATGGGGGCTATATCTAAATCTGAACCGATCTTACCCAATTTCTTTATAGGTGTTTCTAGTTGGATTATTAGATGTTGTGCCAATTTTAAAGAAAATCGGGTACAATATGAGGTTTCAAAAGTGAAATAGGGAGCGACAGTTGTATGGGGGCTTTATCTAAATCTGAACCGATCTTACCCAATTTCTTTATAGGTGTTTCTAGTTGGATTATTAGATGTTGTGCCAATTTTAAAGAAAATCGGGTACAATATGTGGTTTCAAAAGCGAAAAAAGTGAAATAGGGAGCGACATTTGTATGGGGGCTATATCTAAATCTGAACCGATCTTACCCACTTTCTGCATAGGTGTTTCTAGTTGGATTATAAGATGTTGTGCCAATTTTAAAGAAAATCGGGTACAATATGAGGTTTCAAAAGTGAAAAAAGTGAAATAGGGAGCGACAGTTGTATGGGGGCTTTATCTAAATCTGAACCGATCTTACCCAATTTCTGCATAGGTGTTTCTAATTGGATTATTAGATGTTGTGCCAATTTTAAAGAAAATCGGCTACAATATGTGGTTTCTACAGCGGAAAATGTCAAATCGGGAGCGACATTTGTATGGGGGCTATATCTAAATCTGAACCGATTTCCTCCAAATACCGATGGTCCTTGGCCAGAAAAAATAACTTCTGCCAAGTTTCATGACAATCGGACAACAATTGCGGCCTGTAGAGTGCGAACAAGCTTAGATGGCCAGCAGACGGACGGACGGACGGACGGACAGACAGACATCGTTAAATCGACTCTTGGTGATACAAACATTTGGCGCGAAACTAACTTATAATACCCTAGTCCACGAAGTGGTGTAGGGTATAATAAATAGGATGAATAAATACCTTTCGAATGATGAATAACAAACTTTCGTCACTGACTTCATTTTTGTGAAATAATTTAATGCAGGCGACGGTTTTCACAGCCAAAATGTTCAAACACTTTTTATAAGTGCTGCGACGTCAATTTCATTCCAATGTTCATCATTTATGCATCATTCGAAAGGTATTGACTGCAGCAATTTATTTTTTATAAAATACTACCATCAAAACTACGAAAACTTTTCGGTAGTCCTGTGAAAATCCACAAAAAATACTATAAACGTCCAATAATTCGACCAATAATTACTCTATGATAAGATTCAAAATTTATATTTAAAGTGCTTTCCAGGGTCTACTATTTCATAAAAATTTAGAAAAAAATTAATACAAAAAATTACACCGGAAAAACAAGATTTTTAGGGTTATTTTCAGGAGCGTTTAGCCTAAACGAAATATTTTTTGAATAATTATAAAACATATCAACCTTCATGATAAGGGGGGTAACATTTTTATTTTTTGTTGCTCCACACAAAACGAGTCTAATGTACATTTGTACAGACCTCTCAAACTAAATCGCCGCACGGTGTATGGTTTTAAAGATTTTAGTGACAAAAAACTCAAAATTTTGTTTCCCATATTTCCTTTTGTGGATAATTAGATATTCGTGATCTATAACTAGATGATCTCGGGGACTTAATTATTAGGAAATATTTGTTTACGATTCGGGGAAGTGATCCGAAAATTAGAAAGTTTAAGAGTGGAGCAAGTCAGCTAGATGCAAGTTGAGATTACGGAAACTTTTACCACAGCTTTTTCTAGTTGAAATATAAGGTCTTGTGGCAAATTTGGAGAAAATTGGTTAAAATATTTGATCTCTAGAGCGCAAAACGTTTAAAGGAGAACAAAATTTGTATGGGAGCTATATCTAAATCCGAACCGATCTGACACAGTTTCACCACGGATTTTTCTAGTTGAATTATAGGGTACCAAATTTAAAACAAATTGAATAAAATATCTTGTTTCGAGAGCAAAAAAGTCTAATCGGGAATGACATTTGTACGGGGGCTATATCTAAATCTGAACCGATCTTACCCACTTTCACCATAGGTGTTTTTAGTTGGATTATAAGATGCTGTGCTACTTTTAAAGAAAATCGTGTACAATATATGGGTTCTAGAGCAGAAAAAGACAAATCAGGAGCGACATTTGTATGGGGTTCCGATTTAGATATAGCTCTCATAGAAATGTCGCTCCTGATTTGACTTTTTCCGCTCTAGAAACCACATATTGTACCCGATTTTCTTTAAAATTGGCAGAACATTTTATAATTGAACTAGAAACATCTATGCTGAAAGTGGGTAAGATCGGTTCAGAATTAGATATAGCCCCAATACAAATGTTGCTCCCGAATGTTTAACCGATTTTGGCCAAACTTTACATATTACATATACATGGTGAAAGCGGTTCAATATACCCTCATACAAATGTCCTTTCCGATTTGACATTTTTTGTCAAACACATTCATGTACATGAATCACAAATCCTTCCCGATTTCACTTTTTTACCGAATTGAATTGTAATGAGATAGAAAGTGGGGTGTATCATATAGTCGGCTCCATCCGTTTTTAGCTTTTCCATACTTGTTGGGTGTCCATTTGGTATAACCTAAATGGGGCCCATTCTGCTCTATTACTCTAAAAACTGCATCTTACATCGGATCTTCATCAAATGTTGCAGATCATTAAATGTTTCAACTAGGAATACCTACCGTGAATGAGAAATATATAGGCACATGTTTTGGCACAGGCCTCAAGTGTTGTTATAGGCCCCCTTCAAATGTCCGTCCGATTCATCCTATTACCGCTGTATAATCTGTATTTATCATTGGATCTTGATCAATTTTTCCATATCATGTTATATTTACTTTACTCGGAATATCTGCTGGAAAAATGGATCAATTACTTTATTATTTACCCTTTTTGATTTGACTAAAGATGAATTTATAGTAACTGTATAACTTATATGAACTACATAAAATTCCTCCCATGAAATACCTGGGTTTAGTAATCAAAGCGAGGTATATACGGTGTGGTGTAGGGTATTATATAGTCGGCCCCGCCCGACTTTAGTCTTTCCTTACTTGTGTTAATATAGGTAAACCAAAACAAATACAAGTATGGACAAAATAATTTAATAAATAAATATAATATTTTTATTACTCCAAACCACGCTTAAAAGGCAAGGCTACCAATACGTTTACACTGTATATATCGAAATAATACAAAAATAATACAATAAATAAAAAATAATACAATTCAAAAAAGTAAATATTCTTACAAATATTTATATTTTCAAAAAAGCTTAAATATCACCAATATTGGTAGATAGTGGGAGCTACAGTTGGTTGTATTTCCCTTCTATTTAATTACAAAAGTACAAATTTGGAAAATCCATTATCTCACGTACATAGTGAAAATAACCTAACTTCATGATTTAACCATTTTTGCCGTAAAAGTACGAATTTGGTAAAATCTTTTTATTCCGAGTGTCTATGCAGTCAGAGGAATTTATACACCAAATTCCATGATTCTAGCTGCTGCAAGTTTACCCCCTTATGAGTACGACTTTCTAAAATCTATTTATTTTACCTGTCTACGCAATTGAAGGAATGTACACGCCGAATTTCATCATTCTAGCAGTAGCCGTTTAGTTGGTACTATTTTTATCCCTCTGTACCCATTATATCCCTTGAAAGTACGAATTTGTAAAACCATTTATTTTTCGTGTCTACGCAGTCGGAGGAGTGTATTCTCTGAATTTCATGACTCTACCTGTTGTCATTTGGTTGGTACTATTTTTATCCCATTTTTTCATTTTAACACCAAAAAGTACGAATTTCTAAAAATACGTTTATTTTACGCGTCTACGCAATCGGACGAATGTATACATTCTAGATGCAGCCGTTTGGTTGGTACCATTTTTATCTCTCTATTCCCATTTTACTACTTACGAATTTGGAAAAAATACTTTTACATTATGTATCTACTCAATTAGATGATGTATTTCGTCCCCTACGAATAAGAATCACTTTATGGTGCGCTTTTATGTTATAAGGGGAATGTTCATTCCAAATATGAAGTAAATACAAGCAGACATATACAAAAAGAAGGCTGAAATACTCTAAATATTAGGGGTGTTTGCAGTCTTTGTGAGGGAAAAATTTGTCCCTCTGGGCCGATTTCGCCCACTTTCAATCACAACCGATCTGCAACTATAAGACACATTTGGGAAAAAATTTAACCTCCTAGCTCATTTCGTTCATAACCTAGCGTGTTTTCAACAGACAGACATGGTTATATCGTCTTAGAATTTTACCACGACCCAGAATATATATATATATTTCATGGGGTCTCCGATGAATATTTTAAGGTGTTAAAACGGAATGACAGAGTGAATATACCCTGGAGGTGGAGGGTATATTAATATTTCTACATGTGCACTATTAACAGTGATCGACAGCTACCAACTATAAGAGATGTTTTTACATTTATTTTATTTGTCATGAATGGCTTGAAATTGAAATATAATGGGAAATCCCAAAGATAAATATTAAATGAGAGATTTCAAAAATTACCTTCATCGTTGAAGATAAATTTGTCGGAAAAGCCTTTTGTTATTATAAAACAATTAAGGAAAGGCTAAAGTCGGGCGAGGTTAAAGTTAGTCGGTCGATCTGTATAATAATCGATAGATCTATCTCGTTTTCTTTTTGGGCGTTACAAAATAATTCACAAATACATTATACTCTAGGATAAATATTGTCCAACAATGAAAACACATTGCTACTTCCATATTTAATAACCTCTAATTACCAGCTCAAACATCAAATCTTGGGAATTTAGGAACATATTTTATAATGATTTCAAAGAAATACTGCGCGATGGCAGATCTTATGAATAAATTTAAAATATAGGATAGTAGTCTGATTCAATAAAATCTTTAAATATCCAACCAGAATTGCACCTCCTATCTCTCATTTCACTGTAAAACATGTGCGCAAAACATTTCAACGGCGCTATCCGATGACAAATTACATTTTCAATTGAAATCTCCACCAACAAACAGTGCAGCTGAAATTCAATTCTTTAATTGGTCATCTCGTTGGAATAATGGAATTTTAAAAATTCAAACAATAAATCAACAAGATTTTATAAGATTTGACACTTTACATCAAAAATTGTACCACACCCACCCCGCATCACAATGAACAGCGCCAGCGACAATGAAGTAGTGGCTGGCGCACAACCACAGAAACATGGCAAAAACTTAAACACAACCAACCGCAAATCTCGTTCTCCATGATTCATATTTCACATGGAGGAACACAACAAAAGTGTAACCGGGACTCATGTTACAATACGGCCAGACCAGGCCAGGGCAAGCAACTCGGCAGCAAGAATGAAACCTCGACAGTTTTCCATTTTAATAAAAATCATCGACACAACAGAAATTCTATTAACAAACCAACGCCAAAGAACGCTGAAAGCGGAGCGTTGAATGGCTCGAACAAAGAGATGCGAGATGCTGAACTGATTGTTCGCAATGCGCAAATGTGATTTATTTGGTTCAGCTTCTTCTGCTTTCTGCCAATTCCCTGTCTGAACAAATGTCAGCATCAATTGAAATCCAAAATCTTCGTCACACTTACTCACTGAAACCCAACTGCACAGGGAGGCTAAGCACTTGTTCAGCTTTGAACGAGCAAGGGGGAGAGGGATCAACCGAAGATTTCCTAAAGATAGACAGGCGAGTAAGTGCACACAGTGGTTGCGAACATTAAAAATGTTTATTATGTCCTTCATTGAAAACATTGTTCCAAACTGTGTTCAATTTGGTTCGGTTGAATTTTATATTATCTCCAGGTCGACTATAGATATTTTCCATCGATCCTATAAGAAACATAGGACCTCAATAAATGGTGCGAACTAGTGAATGGTAAATGGATTCCGATTCTAATCGAGAATCGATTCTGAGGGCTCAAAAACGATTCTTTTGGAATCGATTACATGTGTCCAACTTTATACTGGAATCGATTATCGATGCTTGGGAATCGAAATTTAATTTAAAGAAAAACACCCAAAAAGTATGTACAAGGTGGTAACAAGTTGTGAAATTTAAAAGCTGCAATTTTATTAATTAAACAAGAGGAAATGACACAAAGTGTGGAATTGATATAAAAAATTGACAGTGGTATAAAGGTTAGGATCTTAATATGTACCAAACACTGGAGTTTTCGTACCTCCAAACAGTCGAAGCATTTGGAAAAATTAAATTATTGCGTAAAAATACACCCAATGCTAGATAGATCGCTGGTAATGGAAATATCGGATAAAGTAGTAGACGATAATGATTTAACATATTATACGAAATATGCATAAATAAAACTGCCGATGGAAAATTATTTTTAAGTGCTTATGAAAATATTATTTATACAGAATTGATTCATGTAGAAAGTTTTATTTAAAATGGTGAGAGCGGCCACGTAAACCAAGGTAGTTTTAAATTATAATATTATTTATATTTCGTGAAATAAAGTATTATATGTTAGATAAACACGAATTGAACTGAAAATACGGTGAATTAGTTCAGTCGATTTTTTCTTTATTATTGCTCATTACCAACAATACAATTTCCTGAACTTTTGGATATCATTTACATTTTAATATCAAGATCTTCGAGAAAATCTGATACATTCATACCACATCGGTCGTCGCTAAAATCGCATTTGACTAATGAAACTATCATTAGAACAACTTTTTATAGTTGTTTTCATGTTAGTGTTAATTAGAAAGTGTTAGCTTTGATGAAATATTACACAAAACTTAATCGAATTCATCAGTACTTAAAAGACATCAAAATAAATGACAAATGTCAAAACATAGTCTAGGCGAAAAAAATGAGAAATTAACTTTAAAATTGAATATCTCAAAAACGAAGAAATGCAATAGTTTGAAATTTGATAAACTTATAGACAATTTTCTCCTAAAAATATTAAAAAAAATAAAAGTGTCCACAGATTTCGAAATGTTAAATTTATTTTTAATTCCTAAAAGTAAAGGTGAACATTAAATTATATATTTTTGCGATGGTATCATTCAATAGCTCGAAAAAAATCTATAAGAAAAAGCGTTTTCAAAAAACTATATATATTATAGATTATTCGGAATAGTCGATTAAGGAAGAGCACCTTAGTGTAAAACAATTAAAAAGGCGTAAAGTTGGGCCATGGCGATTCTTATATACTCTCTACCATGGATTGGAGATATTTTTATGCAAATTTAAAGTCCACTCTCGCTTGTAGGGAGAAGCTATCAAAACATTTGGACAGCGTGTATATCGTTCTTAAGTACCCTAACTTTGTTATTGTGGGCATTTTCTGTACTAGTTAGTTAAAATTATACCTCTCGAGTTTTATGGTTAAACATTTCTACCGATTCCGATTAAGAATCGATTCTCAGGTCCGATCCTTCGATTCTAAGAATCGGATTCAAAAATAGTTGATAGGGAATCGATAATCGATTCTTGTCCTCGATTACCATTCACTAGTGTGAACGTGTTTCTTTCATGTACCATTGCATTTACTTCGCTCCAAGTGGTGGCTATTTCTGCGTCAATCTGCCTCCTCTTGGAATCACCGGGGCTACCCCTCCATCGGTTATGTTATGGTTTCCATTGTATAGTATTTCGTGTTATGTCGTTATATGGTTTTCTAAGATTGTGGTCAATTCATTGCCATTTATCTCAAGATTTATAGGCTACCTTCTATAGTCTTTATTTGGCCAAAAGATTCTCGCAATCCTACATTCCATGATTCGCCACCTTAGGTCAGGGTAGACTTAACATTTGAACTAAAAATGGTAAACTTTAAACGTAGAGATAGAGAAGATGATCTCCAGGTGGGTCTTTGTCAGCCAAAAGTTTATCGACCTATTTGAATGCTGTTTTCAATATCATCACTCGACCCGCCGTTTTGGATATTAATCTTCCATTGTAGCAATACGTGTCGACATCATCGATTTGATAATTACTTATCGTGAACAAGCCGGGAGTTAATTTATTTTTAGACCTGTGGGCAGCAGCTCAGATTTGGTGCAAGATCTGAAAACTGTGGCAGATATCATCTGCGTAGCCCAAGTCATTTATGCGATCTTGTAAGCCCCAGTTAATATATTTGCCATCGTGAAGAGATCCATTAAAAATCGTATCATTCACTATGTCGAACAAGAATGATGAAATAACGTCCACTTTTATTGGTCTGCTTAACGATTTCCCGTGCTTTACTCGTCAGCTGAGTAAAGCACGCTTTATAATTGATATTAGTTTATGTGGGACATTTTTAAATATTAGTTGGCTCCAAATAGCGCTATGATTTAATTTGTCTAAGGGTCTTCAAAGTCATTAAAACATAGGCAAAGTGGCGCTCGCCATTACGGATTGCTTGACGATTATGGGAGGCCTGAATCCAGCTTACTATGGGTGTGAACGGGTGTGATTGACAGAGATTCATTTGGCTATTATTTGGACAATGACCTTGTTAACCATGCAAAGCAGTAATACATTGACAGTAATTTGGGTTTGTTATATCTCCTTTTTTGGTTATGTTTATCACTATACCCACTGTAAGAAGACTTTCATTATCCCAGAAGGCACGGATGATTGAATTAGTTCAGATGCTTGTGTATGAGATTGCCTTTAATAGATCAGCTGTGATTTCATCTATGTACCGCCGGTGATTTATTGCACTTAAGCGAGGTTCATATAGAGGATCAGAATCCTCGATATGTAGCTCGCAATCACAATTAATATTTAGGCATAATATTTATTGAAGTTCGAATGTTTTTTAGAAAACAATACACTCAGAAAAATGGCATTCTTAAAGCTGAGTAAAATCCATACTCCAATTTAGTTTAACAATATTACTCCAGTTTAGTTAAAATTTCCTTGCGAGAAGGAAAATTAACTAGATATGAGTACAGTTTCCTTATCTCAAAGCCAGAAGAAATAGTACATATAATCAAAATATGGTAGTAAATTTACTTAAAAACATTTCTTCGGATCCAGTAAATACTTCTGACAATTAAGTATATTCATACTTCTGCGGAAGAAAATTTACTAGCTTTTATGAAAGAAAATGTTTGTATGGAAAAAATCCATTTCGGAAGTTTTTACTTAAAAATATGTTTATTACTTCAAATAAAGTAAATATATGTGCTTAAATTTATGCCATGTTCAAGTATAAATGAACTTATAAAAAATACTTCAGTTTGTTTAGAAAAATACATGAATAGTTGTCTAAGAAGCAATTCTCGTTCGTTAGCAAATAATTTCTTTATAAGTACTTCAAATATTACTCTAAATAATCACTGCGAAGGCGCCTACCTAGCCTCCGCAGCAGTCATGGTGAAATATCTCAACTATTTATGGTAGAAGTCACATGAAACGTTTGAGAACTATTCCATGTTGTCATTTTTCATATGAGTGTTGCATACTTTGAAGCGAAATAATTTATTTCAATTATCAAGTAAAGTCGTAGTCAGGCTGAGTAAAAATTTATTTGGTTTAAGGAAAAATTTCCGAAAATTTTCCGCAGATTGAGTATAAACTTACTTGGTATGACTACAAAATTACTTAGTTACAATTTACTTGGATTGAGGAAAAAATCGGAATATTTTCCTCAGTTTGAGTATACATTTACTTGATTTGAGTAAGTTTTCTTAACTAAAGATTTACTTGATTTGAAGAAAAAATTTCCTCAGTTTGAGTAAATGTTACTTGCATTAAGGAAAAGTTGAACTAGAATCAAGTTCAAAGCATGTCCTATTTTCAAGGAAAAGTTTTTACTTGATGTGAGCAATTATTGCCTTAGCGCTATACGAAGTTCATTTTTCCTCAGTTTTAGTACATATTTACTTAATCTGTAGCATACTTTTTTCTGAGTGTATGTTGACGATTTCCCATCCTGTCCCGGGATCCAGAGAAATCGTGAAAATAATTCCCGTTTCCCGGGAAATAAAAAGTACGGGGAAAAACAAACCCTAGCTGCAACCTAAGCATCCTTGTCGACGTCGTCTATCCACTACCGCAGGTCAAGTTGGCTGTACAGGGATTTTAAACTTAATTTGGAGCCACGAGTCTTTGCGTTGTTAAGATCGGCCTTAGTCTTTCTTATTTGTTCTTTACTATACGCTTCTTTGTGGCCAAGGATGTCAATGGCCGGAAATTTTATTTACTCTATTGCAGCTGTTGAGTTGATACTCATCTGAGGCATCAATGGATTGTCGAACGGATCCCGCATATGTAAATTCAATGACTATATTCTTCAGTTTACGAACGTTTATTGGGATTTGTGTTGTTGGTGGTCGCTTGCCATGTCGGCTCAGAGGAGGTAGAGTACACTCAGACAAAAGTGAAACCTATAATGATTTAAAATGAACTAAAATTTAGGAAAAGTGAACTTCGTTTAGCGCTAAAGCAATATTTCCTCATATCAAGTTCAAACTTTTCCTTGAATGTAGTATATGTTTTTAACTTGATTTTAGTTCAATTTTCCTCAAACCAAGTAAATATTTACTCAAACTGAGGAAAATTTCAGTAAGTTTTTCCTCAAACCAAGTACATTTTTACTAAATCTTAGTAATTTTTTTCTGAAAATTCCTAAATCTAAGTAAATTTAGGAAAAAGTAAAAAATCAAGTAAATATTTGCTAAATTTAAGAAAAATTTTCCTGAAACTAAGTAAATTTTACTCAAACGAAGTAAATTTTTACTAAATCTAAGTAAAATTTTGCTGACATTTTCCTAAAACTAAGTAAATTTTTACTCGAATCAAGTTAATATTTACTTATTAAACTGAGGACAATTCTGCTGATTTTTTTCCTTAAAAAAAGTAAAATTTTACTTAAACTGATACAAGGAAAAAAGTGAACTTAAAATAAGTTCAATTTAACTAAAAAATTCAAACAAAAGATTTTGTTTCAGAGTATGCAAAACAAATATAAACAAGTAAGAAGGCTTTAAGTTCGGCCGGGCCGAATCTTATGTACCCTCAACCACGGAGTGCATTCCTCAGTATTACCAGCAGATTAAAGGATGTCGACATAGAAGTACAGAACCATATTACGAAAATTGTGATATGTTTATGCACATTACAATATTTGATTACTATTTCAAACTATAATGTATACTTATGCGCACTGTTTAAAATCTACTACTATAAATAAATACAATGCTGTAATTGTGAAAGTGAACATGAATTTTCAGATACGGACAAAGTGACTGCATTATTTTGATAAGAAAAGTACAAATTTTAAAGATATCCCCATTTGCCCCATTCTCCGCCCAAGTGTACAAATTTGGAAAAAAAATCTTTTTGTTTCGAGTCTTCATAGTCAAACCACCTAATACACACCGAATATATACACCGAATTTCATGATATCAACTTCAGCGGTTTGGAAGGTCCCATTTTTATCCCTCTTTTTCAATTATATCCCTAAAAAGTACTAATTTCTATTTTACGTGTTTATGCAATTAGAGGGATGTACACACCGAATTTCATTATTCTAGCTGTTGTCATATCATTGGTACCATATTTTATCCATTTTTGTCCCATTTCGCCCGCTAAAAGACAACTTCATGATTCTACCATTTTTTGTCGTAAAAGCAACAAAATAAAGTACGAATTTGGACAAAACAAGTAAAAACGACGTTAAATTCGGCCGGGCCGAACTTTATATACCCTCCACCATGGATTGCATTCCACAGAGGCTGTCGGTTTTCGTAGAAGTGCACTAATATTACAGGAAAATATAATTTTTTAATATAGCCAAACCAAAACGAATACAAATATTGAAGAAATAATTTTATAAATAAATGTAATATTTAAATTATTTCAAACCATTATTTATTTCAAATCAAAAAATAAATATTCTTATATTTATAGTTTCAAAAAGCTTAAATACCATAAATATTGGTAGATAGTGGGTGCTACAATTTGTTGTATTTCCATTCTATTTTAATTTCAAAAGTACATATTTTGAAAATCTATTATCAGACGTACATAGTGCAAAATAACCTAACTTCATGATTCAACAAATTTTTGCCGTGAAACAAAAATTTCGAATTTGGAAAAAAACTTTTTATTTCGCGTGTCTATGCAGTCCGAGGAATGTATACAGCGAATTCCATGATTCCAGCTGCGCCCATTTGGTTGGTACCATTTTTACCCCCTTGACGTTTCCACGCAATTGGAATTTCATCATTCTAGCTGTAGTCGTTTAGTTGGTACTATTTTTATCCCTCCGTACCCATTGTATCCCTTGAAAGTACGAATTTGGAAAAAAGGCCTTTTATTTTTCATGTCTACGTAGGCAAAGGAATGTATACTCCGAATTCCATGACTCTAGCTGCGGTCATTTGTTTGGTACTATTTTTATCCCCTTTTTCTATTTTGACCCCAAAAAGTACGAATTTCGAAAAATCAGTTTATTTTCCGTGTCTACACAGTCAGAGGAATGTATAGTCCGAATTTCATGACTCTAGCTGCGGTCATTTAATTGGTACTATTTTTATCCCCCTTTTTCATTTTAACCCCAAAAAGTACTAATTTTGAAAAATCCGTGTGTTTTCCTTGTCTATGCAATCAGATGAATGTATACACCGAATTTCATGACTCTAGCTTTCTAGTACCAATCTAGCATTAGATTGGTACTATTTTGATCCCTTTTTTTCATTTTAACCCCAAAAAGTACGAATTTTGAAAAATCGGTGTATTTTACTTATCTATGCAATCAGACGAATGTATACACCGGATTTCGTTTTTCTCGGTACAGCCGTTTGGTTGGTATCATTTGTATCCCTCTATTCCTATTTTACCCCTTAAAAGTACGAATTTGGAAAAAATACTTTTATATTATGTATTTACTCAATTAGAGGAGTGTACACACCGAATTTCGTGTTTCTAGTTGTTGTCGCTTAATATTTTTTGCCCCATTTCACCCCCTACAAAGGGAATGCGCATACCAATTATCAAGCAAATATAAACAGATATATTCAAAAAACATGCTTAAATACGCTAAAATATTAGGGATTATTATGGGTATTTTTAGTCCTTGTGAGGGAAACATTTTTCCCTTTGCGCCGATTTCGCGCCATTTCAATCCCAACCGATCTACGACTATAAGACGCATTTATGGAAAATTTGAACGTTCTAGCTCCTTTCGTTTAGATGCTAGCGTGCTTTCAACAGACGGACAGACGGATGGACATGGCTAGATCGTCTTAGAATTTTATGACGATCAAGAATATATATACTTTATAGGGTCCCAGGTCGATATTTCAATGTGTTACAAACGGAATGACAAAGGTGGTGGAGGTGGATGGTATAATTAATATGAAAGTTTGGGTACCCAAACTTTTCACTGGAGAAGTAACTACCCAACTAACCAAATGAGCCGACTTTGGCTGACAATCGACAAGTTTGCACATTCTCTGAACTCTTCAGATATATTCGTAACGACTTCGTTCAGAATTATGTACGGATGGGAAATTTTATGCTGTGAACGAGGTTAGGTTAGGTTAGTGAAAAGGTTAGGCTAAAATCTGCACGGAGGGTATGTTCAATGTTCGTCGCATTACTTCCACTTTTAGCCACTGTGGTATGGGCAGATCTTCTGTTGCAAATAAATGAAATAAAATAAATTACCGCAGTAAGTGAAGCGAAATGATAAAAGTAACTACCTTACACACACGCACACTATGAAATCACCACACATACACGAGCGCGCACCCAAACACGAGAAGATGACATGAAAGTTGAGACGTGCCGCCGACTTTAACTATTGCGGATAGATGCAAGGACGGACGACAGATGAACAGAACAATGGTTGGTTCTGCCATTGGGTGCTGTGCAAAGGTGTGGCCGGCCTTCTGACGCTGAACTTCGCATTCACATTTCTCTCCTCATAAGTAATTTAATAGTGGGGAAAGATAAAACTCTAAGTACCACTATTCTCTTGTGCTCTATGGCCAGCTATCACGGGCTGATGATGGCTGTCATGGAGCAGTGTATGAATCTTTTTTGTTGCCTCATAATACCGAGACTACAATGAAAGTGAACTGGGAGCGATTTATTATTGGTCGTAGTTTATGCTACCAATCAGAGGGTGTTCGGTAATGGAATGATGACTAATAATAAAATGGACGTTTAACTCAAAACAGGAGATTGCAAATGAATTGTTTCTATCGAAGATATGAAATGTTTTATTTTTCAAATCTACTGACAGTGCTCCCAGTATCAAATGGCAGATAGAGTATGCTAAAGACATGATACAAATTTGAGATATTTGATTAGAGCTTGAAGCATTAGTTTACGTTAACTTGATAATTTCGTTAACTCGAGGGTCCTGTGGCGTGGGGTTTCTCATTAGAAGTGCCTTCGTTTTTGAGTTCCAGATTACGCTGGGAGTTGTATTCCATCTTTGGTCTGATGTAGGTAGTGTAGATGTTGAGAAGATCCGAAGGGATGAAGTATTACTTACACCGGTTTATGATGCCTAGACAATTGAATGCTTCTTTCGACACTTCAATTACATGTTTTGTATTTTCATGCCCAGAACATCAAGATTATCTGATTCCTCAATATCTACACCGTCCATTAAATTCGACGACACCGTTGGATCAGTGATAAATCTACTCTATTCACTTGACCCCGTAAGGAAATGGACAGTAATTCCTGGCTGAGTGACTCATCCGTCAATCGCCATTTGTTCTCAATTTCTTGACGACTTGGTCTATGATCGAATGAGTATAAATGACAGAGGTTGCTGTCATCCGCGAGATTGGATCCACGAGTAGATTAGAACCCATCTAGATATAAATCGAGAGAAGTCACTACCAACTAAAAGCAATGAGCTTTGATATGAGTGCGCCGCGCCAAACTCTATAAAATGCCTTGGAGATATCTAGAGCAACAACTTTACTTTCACCAATCGTGTGGAAGGATCAATTCCCTTTTCGGCGTCATCAGGTTAGCCGGATGGTCTGTATGTTCGCAATCTTCCAATGCGCTGGAAGGCCCCTGCACGATATGCAGGGTTGCGAAGTGGACGGACAAGCGTCCAAGAGTAATTACATAGGACAAGTGCTGAAATGCCATCCGGCCCAGAGATTTATTTACGTCGAGATTTGCGAGAACCCTTTCGAACACTATCTGAGGCATGGAACTGGATACATTTTCGATCACGGGGAGTAGTTGATTGCTTTCCGGCAAGGATGAATTCCTCACATACATTTTAGCCAATAGGTTAGCTCTGGCAACCGGGTTAGTGAATGTCTGGTCATCTTTAACAAGAGTTGGGATAGATGAGGGGTTATCCTATACTCTTCTTACAAATGACCAAAAGCTCTTACTTTCCCTGGGAGAAGAAAGAACTTTGGCACGAAGATGTTGTTCGTACAGAATCTTTTCACGTCTAAATACCCTGGCACACATGGTGGTAGCATTTTTATTCAAACGCCATTTCCTGAAAGCTTCATCTTTCATGTCAGGTTAAACCAACTTTTATTAGATGGTTTATCCAAAATATCTTTAGTTGGAATAAATGACTTCATTCCGATCAAGATAATATTTTCATCATTTCAGCCGCAGCACATATATATCGCAAAGCTTCCAATTGAAATGATGGAAAAAGATGTTGAGTTCGGCCCAACATTCCTTTATGTATATGGTGACTAGGACAGATATCAAATCCGCCTTAGTGTGGCGTAGAAGCGCTCAAAAGTAAGTGCCAAAAAGTCATCTCTTAAGCGGACCTAGACCAAAAATTATTCCAATTTTTGTGAATCCAATCCATCCACCGAAAACCACCCTTTTAAATAGTCAAAAGATACTTTTGCCAGAGCGGAAGCAGCAGCAAGTACAACTACAGCAGAGGTCACATTTGTTAAGCGTATGAACTGTAGTCAACTTTCAAAAGGCAGCCGGGCTGATGCTCTGCTTCTGCTGTTGGCTGACAAAAGACCATCATTGAGTACAAATGATTCCCTGAGGAAATGCAAAAATTCGTTTCCTCCACTTGTCGGCTCGACACTCATCCGCCGCTCCCACCATAAACAACTACTGGTGGCTGCACCAGCGAGCCCAACAACTGGGAGAATTTGAGCATAATTATTGTCATACATTAGGAAGCTAATAAACAGGTTCTTAACAAATTCACTCTTCTCATATATCTTCCGGATACTTTGGAGACGAATTTATTTCATTCGGTTTGTTTTATGTTTGCCAGTGTTTATGGGCGGATTATTGATGCAGTTTGGCAGGGATGTAATGCCAGTCTCGTGGTCCTTCTTTTTTTTCTGCAGGGACTTTATGATATTTACGTGATTTACGGCAATAATTTATATAACGCCGTGTAGCCCGTCGGCCGTAAATCAGTCAGGTGAATCTAGAAAGTTTTCTTAGCACAATGATTTAATTGGGGGTCAATTTACAAATGTACTAAGATTGTCGGACACCCCCTGCCAGTTAAGTAAACAAGTTGTGGAGTAGAATTGAACCACGGAGTCTTCTGATGATGCAGAGTTGTACGAAATTGTGGTATGGGAGATGGTTATTGGGACAGGCAAGGTAAATAAGTTTTTATTGAATACATGATACTTGAAAGTTCTCTATCGATTCGGGACAAAGTCTACCAAATAAATCAAGGGAGTTAAACTGTCAGTTAAGGCAATTTTAAAAGCCCGACTTCACCAAAAACGAAAAGTAAAGTATTTCTCAGTAAATAATCTGGAATAAAGTAGGAGTAAGACCAAGGATAATGACTTTATATTCACCACATATGGTTTGGGAAATAGTGATTTTACAAAGTTTTTCAAGCATTTGTGCTATCTGGCGGAGGAGACTGTAGTTCTTGCCTTCTTTGATTCGTGTGACATGAAATGAAAAATGTTGACTACTAATGAAGAAGAAAACGCTGAAGAAAAAACTAGAAAGTGAAGGAGAAACAAAAAACTGAAGAAGAAGATGATGATAGCTTCCATGGATCTGAACATGTTGAAGGTGTTATCCGTTGCTAGAAAAAGTAGATCATTTTTGCAGAAATACATTATAATTTTTGTCGAATGACTTGAGCGTGACTTCAACTTGACGCATTCATTTATACGGTAAAATAAAAAATATATTCGATTACACCGTACGAAATTTTTTTTTTAAGTCGTTACACTTGCACCCAACTATATACGTATTAAACTATAGGCAAAATATAGTTAATTTGCGTTTTTAGTTTTTATTTCCTCAAATTTTAAGTATTTTTACCGCAGATGTTCTTCTTTAATGTGGCATTATACCGTAGCATAGGATGAGAATAAATATCTAAACTAAAAAAATATGTATTTTTTGGAACTTTGTAGTCCTGTACTTTGTAGTCTTGTACATCATGAATGCTAGTGTTGATACATTTTGGATGAATGACAATACTCACCGGGGAGTAGTATTTGGTCTATGTGTAACCAAAGAATAGTAGAAATAATACAACACTTCATAGGAAGATGCGCTGTATTAAACGAAATACGACAGGCAGTTTTGAATGATTTGCACTTTTCTGAAGAGGATGTAATATATATTCTGATCATAAACATACAATTAAATATAGGATTTAATGCAAGAATATAATTCTTACAATTTCAAAAATATTAAAATAAACCAGTCTGTCTTCGAAACCATGCTTAAATTTCATTATACTCAGCAAAAAAATCAGAAAAGTAATCGAGTGTGAAGTTTTACATTTTTGAGGCAATCAACTCGATTCTTATAACAAGGCGTGAGACTAAAGGAATTTATTCTTTAGATATTAAGACGGTGTGAACTAGTTACATTATACCCTACAAACATTTGGGTGATATATCGCCAAGGGGATATTGCGGCAATATCTTCCATTTATCATTTTGAAGAAATTCATAAAAATTATTTTTTCATATCATCCTTTTTTCATCTTGGAGAAATATTGAAAAAGAATTTCGACATGAAAAATGAACTCGCGCGATAAAAGGCGGTAGAAGAGTGTCTTCAAGAATAATGAATTCAATAGGAAGTTTTCAACTGATCTGATGGGAAGACAATTGGTAAGTTTATAATTATTACATTTTATCATACATTCATTTTTTGCAATTCGTACAGGCAATGTTTTTTAAAACGAATTGGAAGTGATGAAACTGACGTCTCTACTAGACATGCTCTCAAATGTATGTTATCTGACGGGTTGAGTGTCAAATTTATTAGGATGTGAATCAAGGAAAAGTCATTGATTCAAAAACGTAACTTCATTTCTGCAATTAAAGGCCTGCAAGGAAAATTGGAAAAATACAGCTTGTAGTATATACATTTTATTGGTTTTATTTTCAAGTTCATGTTTTGGTTCTTTCCAAACGCAAGTGCGAAAATGTCAATTTGATTAACCAGAGACATACGTGCGAATTACCGAATTAACAAACGAAATTAGGCGAACAGCAGTGGTAAAATTTGACATAGCTTTTTGTAATAATTTCATCAATTTTGTTGTATTGTCATTTACTTTCTTATTGTAGTTCTTCATTCACCTCTTCTTGTAATTATTAATTTAGCCTGAATTAAAATATGAAAATGTGAAAAATTGCTTTTTGTCTTCCAAGTGGTTATCTGGTGATATCCCGTATTTATCATCCAGGTGATATTTTGGCAATATTATCTAGATTTCTTCCGGACGATAATCTAGCAATATCGCCGATTTATCATCCGGAAGTATTGCCTTGGCGTATCGCCCTGGCCGCACAAACTTCTCTAAGTGAGGGAACTTCCGCAATACGAAAATTATTGTTGCCGCAATATCAATCCACACCAAACCGACGTACCAAATTTTGTTTAAATACCGTTATCAGGAGCAGAAATAATAGATTTTTAATTTGTGGTTTGTATGGGAGGTACCACGCCCCTTTGTCCAATTGGTCAAATTTTTCCATTTCCTTGTATTGTCATCGAAAATGATTAAGTGTGCAAAATTTGAGCAAAATTGGTTGAGAACTAGTAAATCAAAAAAATTCTTTTTTCAAATCCATGCTTTATGCAAGCAGAATTCTATTGGGCAGCAGAAATAATAGATTTTTAATTTGTGGTTTGTATGGGAGGTACCACGCCCCTTTGTACAATCCCGCCCATATTTGCAGCAGCACTTAAAAAATGCACACCAAACCGACGTACCAAATTTTGTTCAAATACCGTTATCAGGAGCAGAAATAATAGATTTTTAATTTGTGGTTTGTATGGGAGGTACCACGCCCCTTTGTACAATCCCGCCCATATTTGCAGCAGCACTTAAAAAATCCACACCAAACCGACGTACCAAATTTTGTTTAAATACCGTTATCAGGAGCAGAAATAATAGATTTTTAATTTGTGGTTTGTATGGGAGGTACCACGCCCCTTTGTACAATCCCGCCCATATTTGCAGCAGCACTTAAAAAATGCACACCAAACCGACGTACCAAATTTTGTTCAAATACCGTTATCAGGAGCAGAAATAATAGATTTTTAATTTGTGGTTTGTATGGGAGGTACCACGCCCCTTTGTACAATCCCGCCCATATTTGCAGCAGCACTTACAACATACACACCAAACCGACGTACCAAATTTTGTTTAAATACCGTTATCAGGAGCAGAAATAATAGATTTTTAATTTGTGGTTTGTATGGGAGGTACCACGCCCCTTTGTACAATCCCGCCCATATTTGCAGCAGCACTTACAACATACACACCAAACCGACGTACCAAATTTTGTTTAAATACCGTTATCAGGAGCAGAAATAATAGATTTTTAATTTGTGGTTTGTATGGGAGGTACCACGCCCCTTTGTACAATCCCGCCCATATTTGCAGCAGCACTTAAAAAATGCACACCAAACCGACGTACCAAATTTTGTTCAAATACCGTTATCAGGAGCAGAAATAATAGATTTTTAATTTGTGGTTTGTATGGGAGGTACCACGCCCCTTTGTACAATCCCGCCCATATTTGCAGCAGCACTTAAAAAATCCACACCAAACCGACGTACCAAATTTTGTTTAAATACCGTTATCAGGAGCAGAAATAATAGATTTTTAATTTGTGGTTTGTATGGGAGGTACCACGCCCCTTTGTACAATCCCGCCCATATTTGCAGCAGCACTTACAACATACACACCAAACCGACGTACCAAATTTTGTTCAAATACCGTTATCAGGAGCAGAAATAATAGATTTTTAATTTGTGGTTTGTATGGGAGGTACCACGCCCCTTTGTACAATCCCGCCCATATTTGCAGCAGCACTTACAACATACACACCAAACCGACGTACCAAATTTTGTTTAAATACCGTTATCAGGAGCAGAAATAATAGATTTTTAATTTGTGGTTTGTATGGGAGGTACCACGCCCCTTTGTCCAATTGGTCAAATTTTTCCATTTCCTTGTATTGTCATCGAAAATGATTAAGTGTGCAAAATTTGAGCAAAATTGGTTGAGAAAAAAGCTTTCAAAAATTGATTTCAAATTTTGTGGCACACAAACATATATAGAAAGTAACCTTATATAAAGCATGGAAAAAAGCTTTCAAAAATTGATTTCAAATTTTGTGGCACACAAACATATATAGAAAGTAACCTTATATAAAGCATGGAAAAAAGGGAAATCGGGAAGGATTTTTGTATTCGGTAAATGTATGTGTTTGACAAAAAAATTTAAATAAAAAAGGACATATGTATGGGGGTATATTGAAACATGGAGCGGTGTGACCCGCTTTCTAGGAGCAATTTGGGAGAAATATATATATATATATAGAAACCATATATTTATATATTATATATATATGTCTAAATCAGAACCTATCTTACCCACTTTCACCGTATGTGTTTTTAGTTGGATTATAAGAAAATCGGGTACAATATGTGGTTTCCAGAACGGAAAATGTCAAATCAGGAGCAGCATTTGTATGAGGGCTATATCTAAATCTGAACCGATCCGACCATAGCTTTTTCCACTCCAATTATAAGGTGTTAAGCCAAATTTGAAGCAAATCGAGTGAAATATATGGTTTCTAGAGCAGAAAAGGTCAAATCGGGAGCGACATTTGTATGGGGTCTATATCTAAAACTGAATCGATCTGACCGATTTTCACCATAGCTATTTCCAATTCAATAATAGGGTACTGTGCCAAATTTGAAGCAAATCGAGTGAATTATGTGGTTTCTAGAGCGGAAAAAGTCTAACCGGGAGCGACATTTGTATCTAACTCTGAACCGATTTGCTTTAAATTAAATAGCGTTCACATGCTCATAACTTCCACAAAACTTACTTGTGCCCATTTTTGTAAGGATTGGACTATAATTGCGACCTGTAATTTGATTGCAACAATAGATGGACAGACGGACATTGCTTAATCGACTCAGAAAGGGATTCTAAGCCGATCTGTATAATAAACGATGGGTGCAACTCGTTTCCTTTTGGGTGTTACAAACAAATGCACAAAGACATAATACTCTCGTGGAGTGTATACAATATAACTTCTGAAAATAAACGAACGAAAAATATTAAGAACGGCATTAAGTTTGGCCGTGTCGGACTTTATATACCCTCCACCATGGGTTGCATTCCACAGGGGCTGTCGATTTTCGTAGAAGTGCAATAACAAAGGGTGTTTTTTATTGGGGTATAGAACTTTAAGTTGGCATCACTTTTTTAACTGGCGGCCATTTTGTCAGCTGTCAAGTGATTAATATTTAGTTTGGTTTGCCATTTCATCATGAACAGGTTGACAAAAGAACAACGCTTGCAAATCGTGCAAATTTATTTCGAAAGTAATGGTTCAGTTCGCGAAGTTCACCGCAAGCTCCGTCCATTTTATGGTCGACATAATCGTCCATCAGAGCAATTAATTCGGTTAACCATGGATCGTTTTGGCACTACGTTTACTCTATGTGATAATACGCATCCGCAGAGACGTCGAACAGTGCGCACCGAAGAAACAATTGCCGCTGTAGAGCAAAGTGTTGAAGAGGACCCGAATGAATCGATTCGCCACCGTGCACAGCAATTGGAATTATTGAAGGAAACATTCGATGAGCGCATAATTTCGCGGAATGGACCTGTCAATTGGCCAATTGGTGTCAAATCGTGTGATTTGACACCATTGGATTATTTAAACATTAATGGCATAAAATTATCCTTCCAATAAAGCCAAATTGATGGACATTAAAACGATTTTCTTGCGTTTTATTTCAATTCGAAGTTCTATACCTCAATAAAAAACACCCTTTATTACATGCATATACACAGACTTACATATGCAACTCAATGAGATGCTTGTAAGATGACATCTGTACTTTATTACTTGGTGCGATTTTTTAAACGCAAATTCGGCAAGTGAGTTGTGCTTCTCGTTCGTTTGTGAGAATCATCTCCTTATAGAGGCCGGGTTTGTCGCTGCGAAACCACTTGAAAAGGCTTTTGACATGGTTGAAATCATGATCGTGGTAGTCTGCAGCCAAGTAATAAATGTCACCATGCCATTTGTAAATAAATTTGCATTCTATTAAATATAGAAGCAAAATGGTCTTGAACCAGGACAATATCCCAGTTCAAATCAAATTATAGGAAAATGTTAATTTTTTAATATAGCCGAACTAAAACAAACAAAAATATTGAAAAAATAATTTTATAAATAAATATTAAATTTTAATTATTAATCCTATGTTAATGCCAAAAGTATGAATTTTGAAAATCCATTCTCTATCCATTCTTGCCGAAAAATGTAAAAAAGTACGAATTTGGAAAAATCATTTTAAGTTTTCGAGTTTATGCAGTCAGATGAATGTATATATCGAATTCCATGGGTCTAGCTACGGCCATTTGGTTGGTATCAATTTTCCCCTTTTACCCCCTTAAAGTACGACTTTCGAAAATCCCTTTATTTTACTTGTCTACGCAATTTGTGGAATGCTTAGCCGTTTAGGTGGTACATTGTTATCTCTCTGTTCCCATTGAATCCCTTGAAAATGCAAATTTTGAAAAACCTTTTTATTTTTCGTGTCTAATCAGTGACAGGAATGTATACAACGTATTTCATTATTCTAGGTGTAGCCGTTTGGTTGCTACTACTTTTTCTCTCTAGTCCCATTTTACCTCTTACAAGACGAATTTGGAAAAAATTCTTTAGAAAAATCTTTCTATTTAGCGCGTCTATGCAATCAGAGGAATGTGTGCACCGAATTTAATGATTCTATCTGCGGTCATTTGGCTGATACCATTTGTATTCCTTTTCCCTTAAAAGTATCAATTTGGAAAAGTCGCACTATTATAAGTGTCAGCGCAATCATCGTTCTAGCTGTAGGCGATTGGTTGGTACCATTTTTATCCCTATGTTCCCACTTTATCCCTAGAAAGCATGAAATTTGAAAAAAAAAAATAATTTGCGTACCAATGCAGTCAGAATAAGCCGTTTGATTGATACCATTTTTATCCCTTTATGTCCATTTTACCCCTCAAAAGTACGAATTTAAAAAAAATACTTTTACATTATTACATTATTTACTCAATGAGCACAAAATATTGAGTGTCAACCAACGTCGGCGTTCGTTGCCTCAATGAAAAAAGATTCGTTGATGCAACGAATCTTCATTTAATGGAAATTATATTTCCGCAACGAATATCAGTGTTGCAACAACTGTTTCATTGCTGCAACAATACTGCTTGGTTCCTGCAATAATGTTGTTTCGTTGCTGCAATAATGCTGTTCCATTGATGCAACAACTCTGATTAGTTGATGCAACAACTCTGTTTCGTTGCTACAGCAACACTGTTTCTTTGCTGAAACAAAAATACATGTTCAAATACAAAATTCGTCCCGGCCTCGAACGATTTTCTTTCAGTATAGAGAAGTTAGTTTCATGATAACTTCCATGGGCTTCGAAGTGATTATTCGCAATTGCACCTCAACTACTTAAGGCTGAACTCCAACAACGTGAATGAGAATTACAACATACCCATCGAATACATCCCAAAAACACGCACACTAGAGAAACACATAATCTGTGTGTCTCCGATTGTTGCACCAACGAATAAATTGTTGCTGCAACGATATCAGTTTCGTTACTGAAACGAATGAGTTGTTGAGGCAAAGTGTACATTTAGCGATATTAAAATACTGTGTAAACTCCATTAATTTTAATAAATTTTGACAAAACAATATGGATTTGTATAAAAACAATGAGTAGAATCATAATCATATAGATTTTTTGTATTGATTAATATTTTTCCATGTAAAAAACAAGTAAGGAAAGGCAAAAGTCGGGCGGGGTCGACTATATAATACCCTGCGTATGTACCTCGCTCTGATTACTAAACCCAGGTATTTTATGGGAGCAATTTTATGTAGTTCATATTGAATTCTGTATATGTATGTTTATCGGTGAAATATAATATGTAAAGTTTGACCAAAATAGGTTAAACATTCGGGAGCAACATTTGTATTGGGGCTATATCTAAATCAGAACCGATCTTACCCACTTTCACCAGAGATTTGTTAGTTGGATTATAAGATGTTGTGCCAATTTTAAAGAAAAACGGGTACAATATGTGGATTTTAGCGCGGAAAAAGTCAAATCGGGAGCGACATTTGTATGTGGGCTATATCTAAATCTGAACCGATCATACCCACTTTCTGCATAGGTGTTTATAGTTGGATTATAAGATGTTGTACCAAATTTAAAGAAAATCGGGTACAAGATGTGGAGCGACATTTGTATGGGGGCTATATCTGAATCTGAACCGATCTTACCCACTTTTAGCTTAGGTGTTTCCAGTTCGATTATAAAATGTTGTGCCAATTTTAAAGAAAGTGGGGTAGAATATGTGGTTTCTAAAGCGGAAAAAGTGAAATCGGGAGCGACATTTGTATGGGGGCTATATCTAAATCTGAAACGATCTAACCCGCTTTCGCCACAGGTCTTTCTAGTTTGATTATAAGGTGTTAAGCCAAATTTGAAGAAAATCGGGTACTATATGTGCTTTATAGGGCGGAAAAAGTCAAATCGGGAGCGACATTTGTATGGGGGCTATATCTAAATCTGAACTGATTTCCTCCGAATTCAATTCCGATGGTTCTTGGCCAGAAAAAATAGCTTCTGCCAAGTTTCATGACAATCGGACCACTATTGCGACCTGTAGAGTGCGAACAAGCTTAGATGGACAGCAGACGGACAGACAGACATCGTTAAATCGATTCAGCTGGTGATTCTAAGCCGATCCGTATAGTTAAAGGTAGGCCTGGCTCGATTATTTTTTGGTGTTACAAACATTTGCGCGAAACTAACTTATAATACCCTAGTCCACGAAGTGGTGTAGGGTATAATATAGGGTCCGCCATCTAACGTTTTTTTTTTTCAACTATTCAACCGTTGGACTATTATTTGTGGGGTGCCCTCAGCAGCCATTTGAATGAAATTATTTTCCATTATTAACCGGAAGGATTATACTTTCAAATAAAAAAAGAAATTTGAGAAAATATTCAGTAGTTTTTTTATAGTATTTTCAAAAAAAAAAAGTTATTGGCGGACCCTATAAAAGAGTGTTTTATCGTTGCATCAAAGAATATTGAATTGTTGCAGTAACGAAACTACGAAAAGTATGAAAAACGGGTTTCATACCATAAACGATCAAATCGTTCCAGCAACGTCGCGGTTTGTTGTGGGAACGTAATATTTCGTTGCTGCAACGAAATGACAATAACGAATCTGATTCGTTGCTGCAACGAAAGATTTTTCTTTCAGTGCAGGTCAAATGGCTGTACCATCTTGACATGAAAAATACTAGTTTTGTAGTCCATTATGTTTCGCGTCCACAGTGGAATGCACACACCTAATTTCATAATTCTTTCTGCAGCCGTTTGCTTGGTACATGCTTTATTCTTTTTTCATTTCTACTTAAAAAGTACAAATATTGAGAAGTACTCTTACATTTCATGATTCTAGCTGCAGCCGTTTTCTATTACAAGCGGAATGATGGTGGGGGTATACAAAATCAGAAAAAAAAGTAATAAAATACGATTGTTTACTCCCTTAAAGAAGCACAGTAAATTAAACAAAAATAACGAGTATTATTCCTCTTTTTGATCATAATGTTCATGTTCATTGCAAAGTTCAGGCCTCGTGAGGCAAACTTTTTCCTCTGGGTCGATTTCACCCAACGATATTTTGTTCGTATGCTAGTATGCTTTCAATAAACAGACGGACAGAATGTTACAAATTTATATACTTTATGGCGTCTATGAATTATATTTCAAGGTGTTGCAAATGGAATGAATATACACTCCATCCTAATGTGAAAGGCACAAAAATAATTATATTTCAATTTGGGTTATGAAATATGGTAAAATGTACAATTGTACATTGTGTTAACGAAGAACAATTTTAAAATGACAAAAAAAACAGAACTTTTTGGAAAGTATGTGTGGCGCATGAAAAACATATTTCGAAACAAGGGATTGCGAATTTCTTACCAAAATCAGTAATTAATTTTTGCAACAGAGAAACATGCAAAACTGAATTAATTTGGTTGTCTTATATTTTTTGTTGTATTTTTATACCCTCCACCTCCAGGTTGGGGTATACTAACTTTGTCATTCCGTTTGTAACACCTTGAAATATCGACCTGAGACCCTATAAAGTATATATATTCTTGATCGTCATAAAATACTACGACGATCTAGCCATGTCCGTCCGGCTGTTGAAAGCACGCTAGCATCTAAACGAAAGGAGCCAGAACGTTCAAATTTTCCATAAATGCATCTTATAGTCGTAGATCGGTTGGAATTGAAATGGGGCGAAATCGGCCCAAAGGGAAACATTTTTTGCATAGATAAGTAAAATACACGGATTTTTCAAAATTCGTCCTTTTTGGGGTTAAAATGAAAAAGAGGGGATAAAATAGTACTAATGACCGCAGCTAGAGTCATGAAATTCGGAGTACACATTCCTCTGAATGCGTAGACACTGAAAATAGATGATTTTTTTGAAATTAGTACTTTCAAGGGATACAGGGGATAAAAATAGTACCAACTAAACGACTACAGCTAGAAGGATAAAATTCTAATTGCGTAGAAACGTCAACGGGGTAAAAATGGAATCATGGAATTCGGTGCATACACTCCTCTGACTGCATAGACATGCAAAATAAAAAGTTTTTCTTTTCCAAATTCGTACTTTTTCTTTTACGGAAAAAATTGGTTGAATCATAAAGTGAGGTTATTTTGCACTATGTACGTCTGATAATGGATTTTCAAAATTTGTACTTTTTGAATTAAAATAGAATGGAAATACAACTAACTGTAGCACCCACTATCTACCAATATTTTTGGCTTTGAAAATATTTTTGAAAATATAAATATAAGAATATTTATTTTTTGAATTGACGTATTGGTAGCATTACCTTATAAGCGTGGTTTGAAATAATTAAAATATTATATTTGTTTATAAAATTAATTTTTCAATATATGAATTTGTTTTGGTTTGGCTATATAAAAAAAATTATATTTTCCTGTAATATTACTGCACTTCTACGAAAACCGACAACCTCTGTGGAATGCAATCCATGATGGAAGGTATATAAACTTAACGCCGTTTTTACTTGTTTTTTTTTTTTGGTTTGTTATCATTATTTTACATAGAATAAAGAATAAATTGTTTTTATTATTTATCAATTTATGATAATGCAAGTAGAAACATGCACTCAGTTTTGCTTGCCAATGTAGTCCACCAGACTTTAGATTTTCCTTTCCTGTTTCTACTGTGTAATTGCGTTGTTGCATTTAGAATGCATCGATTCTCCTGTAAAATTATGAAAAGTGATGTTCTGACCTTTAGCATTTCAGGCGAGGCTATATTTTATCCAATTTTAAAAAATATATTTCGGCTTCGCTGGAATGACTTTGACAACGGTGCGCTTTTTGTCTCCTTCCAGTCTCTTTTAACATTTTAGTTATATTTTGTATCATTTTCTTGGTTTGAATGAAGAGAAATTATAAATGTGGCTGTTTAGTCTCGGAGTCTGTACTCTGTTTGCCTTTTTTCCTCCTTTTAATCGCACAAAAATTCGAAAAATTCTAAACACTCTTTCTTGGTAATCGGCCGCGTCGTATTTGAGAGATACTCCCCAAATTTTATGTTGATCAATAAATACATAATAAAAAATCTGACACCAACGCTTTTTTTACTGCAACTTTACTTCTTGCAAGTATTAGCTCTTTATCATTAATAGCATCCCATCCTAATTAGCACAATTTCTCCCCCAAAATGGCTTCACGAATTGAATGATTTCCTGTAACCCCACTTCATGTGAATAAAATGCTAAACTACAATATATTCAATTATCTAACAACATTGCGGATATTCGATTCCACAAATCTAACTAAAGTTAATGCTGCTGCATTTGACTACACATTTTGCCAATTGTGGTCTCATTGTCCGGTCAAGCGAAGCCATTGTAAATTTAACAACAAATTACGTCGAAACCAAAATACACGAGACGGCAAGTTGACAGTAAAACTAACACAACTATTTACTGCAAAAATGCAATTAATCTCAAAACTAATTGAAAATGATCTGAACGACCTTTTGTCAACCTCCGAAGCCAATCCCCAAATGGCTTAACCCACAGGCCAGCCAACAAGTGACGGACAAGTGTTCCAATACTTGCAATTAAAGTTTAAGGTACAAATTCAATTAATTAATTGCTTGATATGGTTGTATCTATGTATAAATATATACATATACATACATACATCCATGCAAATGTATTCATTTGTCTGCATTTTATGCAAATTAAAACACAAGTATTTATTTTGTTTTATTTGCAAATTGAAAATTCAAATTGAAATTTTATTTTAGTTTTTAGTTGTTGCCCATAAAATACACAATCACTTGGATGTTGCTGTTGCTGCCCATGCAGTGTTGTTGTTGCTTCATGTTGTTTATTGTTCAAATTTGTTTGTCAATCCACAGATTTTAATTTCGTATACGACAGACATACATCAAGAGCAGCAACATTCATTTTGCAAATTTCCACAATTCTCTGCAGTAACAACAGCAACATTGATTGCATTCGGAGCCACATCAGCAACACGAGCAAATGCACTTGGTCCGTCCGGCCATTGGCAATTGCTGCAAAACACACTTAAGTAATTGTGATTGCTGGTGTTGTTGTTCAGCAGGGCCGGTTAGATAGGTCGGTGACAAAAAATTGCAGATTGTTGGACCGACTTAAGCGAGTATATACACTCACCTGTAGTCACTCTTGTCTTAACTTTTGAGTTATTTTGTAAACCCTAAACCACTCCATGGATAAAGGTTTCATCAATTTAACTGCATAAAATAATCGAACTCTAACCACCCTTAAGAACAACCTTAAATTCGACACCGTCCACCGGTTTTTTAATAATCTGCATTTTCTTTTAGTTTTTTTTTCCTTTGTTTTATTTTGGTCTGTAATCAGTATTTTATTTGAACTGGGATATTGTCCTGGCTCAAGACCATTCTGCATCTATATTTAATAGAATGCAAATTTATTTACAAATGGCATGGTGACATATATTACTTGGCTGCACTCTACCACTATCATGAGTTCCACCCTGTCAAAGGTTTTCTCAAGTGGCTTCGCAGCGACTTCTCAACAACATACCCGACCTCTTTAAGTAAATGATTCTCACAAACGAACGAGAAGCACAACTCACTTGCCGAATATCAGTTTTTTAAAAATCGCACCAAGCATAAAGCACACATTCCTCATCATCTCATTTTTTTTCATTTTCGACAAACCGGGGAAACCGGTGTTTTCATGTCGGTTAACTGGTTTTAAATTACAAAACATTGGTAAATATTTTACAATAAATATTGGTAAATATTATACAGTAAATATATTATACAATAAAAACACGCAAGAAAATCGTGACTCTCACATGATTTGTTTATTAGCTGCGAATATAAACTGAAGTGATCTCTTAATACCGCAGGGTTAAGTTTTTCCCAAAATATAGATTTGTGACATTGTAAAAGCCAAGCAGAATATCAAATAGCGTCGTTTGGAGCTTGATGTGTAACATCTAGAGTATACATTTTCACTCACTTTTTTCCACTTTTTTCCGGGAAACGAAAATTATTTTTTCAATTTCCCGGGATCCCGATACTGGACGGGAAATCTTAAACATATTGTTTACTGAATAACAATTTATTTTTTTCTATTTTCTGATAAAACACTCGAAGTAAAGTTTTCAAAAATTTATAAAAAATAAGATCAGATCGATTCGATTTCAAAACCATTTTCCCAGGATGAAAAAATAATTAAACATATACATATATTTTAAATTAAAAGTTTTTTCTTTGAAATATTAAAACTTTTTAAAACAGACAATGAATTTGTAGAATTATCAGATAGTATTTTGCTAATTTTATTTTAGGACATGAGGGCGATATAGAATGCTACTGCATATCCAACAGATGTAATATAAAAGAGTTAATAAAACATTAAATGCCGTGCTTAAATTTTCAGTTCCTATTCCAGTAGCGTCCAAACGCTAAATTTATATTTTGAGGCAGTAATATTGTGGCTTGGTAATACATAATTGATAGTTTAGATTGTATGGATACGGTTTTTAATTTATTAGTAAAATTGTATATAACACCTGTACGATTTATTCATAGAAATATCAAAAATTCTGCAATTGGACAATCTCAAAATACTACATGCGAAATCAATCGATTTCAGATAGATTTCGCATGCTGTCTGAAAAGGCTACAACATTATTCGTAACCCTCTCTTCTGCAATATTCTCTTCAAATCTATATATATAAAAGAGTTGCGTTACTGACTGACTAACTGACTGACTTATCATTGACCAGCCCCCAGCCCCAGCCCCAAACGGCTGAAGCCAGGGTCATGAAATTTTCCCAAATATGTTCCCAAATATGACGTAGACGTCGACTAAGAACGGGTTTTACGAAATTCGTACTTTTAGGGGATAAAATGGTCCAAAAAGGGATAAACATGGAACCTTCGTCCTGACTAAACGGCAGTAGCTATAAACATGAAATTCGATGAGTTCCTTGCAATGACCATGCAGACGAGCTACAAATAGGGATTTTTCGAAACTTGTACTTTTAAGGGACGAGCGGGACAAAAAGGGATAAAAATGGTACCAACTAAAGTATTACAGCTAGAATCGTGAAATTTGGCATGTAAATTCCTCTGACCATATAGAAACGAAGTAAAATTGGATTTTTCGAAATTTGTACTTTTAAGGGACAAAAAGGGATAAAAATGGTACCAACTAAAGTATTACAGCTAGAATCGTGAAATTTGGTATGTAAATTCCTCTGACCATATAGAAACGCAGTAAAATTGGATTTTTCGGAATTTGTACTTTTAAGGGGCGAGCGGGACAAAAAGGGATAAAAATGGTACCAACTAAAGTATTACAGCTAGAAACGTGAAATTTGGTATGTAAATTCCTCTGACCATATAGAAACGCAGTAAAATTGGATTTTTCGAAATTTGTACTTTTAAGGGGCGAGCGGGACAAAAAGGGATAAAAATGGTACCAACTAAAGTATTACAGCTAGAAACGTGAAATTTGGTATGTAAATTCCTCTGACCATATAGAAACACAGTAAAATTGGATTTTTCGAAATTTGTACTTTTAAGGGACGAGCGGGACAAAAAGGGATAAAAATGGTACCAACTAAAGTATTACAGCTAGAAACGTGAAATTTGGTATGTAAATTCCTCTGACCATATAGAAACGAAGTAAAATTGGATTTTTCGAAATTTGTACTTTTAAGGGACGAGCGGGATAAAAATGGTACCAACTAAAGTATTACAGCTAGAAACGTGAAATTTGGTATGTAAATTCCTCTGACCATATAAAAACGAAGTAAAATTGGATTTTTCGAAATTTGTACTTTAAAGGGACGAGCGGGACAAAAAGGGATACAAATGGTACCAACTAAAGTATTACAGCTAGAAACGTGAAATTTGGTATGTAAATTCCTCTGACCATATAGAAACGAAGTAAAATTGGATTTTTCGAAATTTGTACTTTTAAAGGGACAAAAAGGGATAAAAACGGTACCAACTAAAGTATTACAGCTAGAAACGTGAAATTTGGTATGTAAATTCCTCTGACCATATAGAAACGAAGTAAAATTGGATTTTTTGAAATTTGTACTTTTAAGTGACGAGCGGGATTAAAAGGGATAAAAATGGTACCAACTAAAGTATTACAGCTAGAAACGTGAAATTTGGTATGTAAATTCCTCTGACCATATAGAAACGAAGTAAAAATTGATTTTTCGAAATTTGTACTTTTAAGGAACGAGCGGGATAAAAATGGTACCAACTAAAGTATTACAGCTAGAATCGTGAAATTAGGTATGTAAATTCCTCTGACCATATAGAAACGCAGTAAAATTGAATTTTTCGGAATTTGTACTTTTAAGGGGCGAGCGGGACAAAAAGGGATAAAAATGGTACCAACTAAAGTATTACAGCTAGAATCGTGAAATTTGGTATGTAAATTCCTCTGACCATATAGAAGCGCAATAAAATTGGATTTTTCGAAATTTGTACTTTTTGGGGGTGCGAGGCAAAAAGGGATAAAAGTTGTACCACTTTAAGTATTGCAGCTATAGTCGCGCCATGTAGGCGCGCAACATAAATGGATTTTTCGAAATTTGTACATTTAAGGGATGAGAGGGGCAAAAAGGGATAAAAATGGTACCAACTAAGTATTACAGCTAGAATCGTGAAATTGGGTATGTAAATTCCTCTGACCATGAAGAAGCGCAGTATAATTGAATTGTTCGAAATTTGTACTTTTTAGGGAGTAGGCGGGACAAAACGTGTTCCAATTTAAGAATTTCAGTTATAGTTGGGAAATTTGGAGTGTAAATTGTGTGTAAAGCGCAATCTAAATGGATTTTTTCGAAATTTTCTTATAGGGGGAGAGCAACAAGGGATAAAAAGTATTGGAGCTATAGTCGTGAAATGCGGTGTGTATGTTCCTCTGACAACGAGAATAGCAAATCTAAACGAATTTTTTAATTATAAACAATGAGCGTGATAAAAATAGTACCAACTATAATATTTCAGCTATAGTCGTGAAATTTTGTGTTTAAATTTCTCTGACAACGTAGACTTGCAACATAAATGGATTTCTCGAAATTTGTACTTTTAAGGGGCGAGCGGGACAAAAAGGGATAAAAATGGTACCAACTTTAGTATTACAGCTAGAATCGTGAAATTTAGTATGTAAATTCCTTTGACCATATAGAAGCGCAGTAGTTTGATTTTTCGAAATTTGTACTTTTAAGGGGTGCGCGGGACGAAAATGGATACAAATGCTGTACAATCCTTTAATTACGTAAACGCGGAACTTAAATTGATATTTCAAAATATGTACTTATACGGGACAACAAGGAATAAATGTGTTACCAAATAAAGTACATATTTTTAGGGGAAGCAAAAACACATGTTACCTATAGTGATTTTTCAAAATGTGTACTTTTTGGGAAAGAAGTGCAAAAAGTTATAAACTGGCTGGCTGAATCTAGAAACATGAGATCGAGGATATAAATGGTTGTAATACTTTGTTCAAAACTTGGTAGAAAATTATAAAAATTATACATACGAAGTAGTTCAGATAAAATAGTGCATATCTATAAGCACATTCCTTTGACTGTGTGTGAGTTCTAGCTAATAGGAGGTTTCCAAATTACTATTTTAGATATATCTATATGCACCAAAAGAAAATTAAATAAATACTATCCAAAAACAGAGACGGATAAAATTAACAAATAAGTGACTTTTTCGCGTGCGAAGCAGCGGGTACTGCTAGTCAATTATATATGGTAAATTACCACATTCAAGGTAGAAGATTTGTACCGCCTAGCTGACACATATCTAATTAAAAGTGATCTTTGTTAAATTATTTTGGTACTTGTCTTATTCCATCTAAATTTTTTATAATATCGGGAGAGCTAAATTAAAACATATCATTCAGGCAGAAAAAGGAAAAAGACTCAAAAGCATCGATGGAGACAGAAAAAGTACGAAAATAAAAATATTAAAATTCGAGAAAATTCGTATAAAATTCCATCAAAAAATAATCTTCGAATTAAGAGACTTGATAAAGTGACAACGTTGCTAGGTTTATCAGGAAAAACCATTTTGTGAAAAAAATTGAGAAGATAGCATAATGTAAGCTCAAAACAAACTTCACAATAATTTGGTAATTTATAAACAATGTCGGCGATTTAAGTGAATTTTCATTTAAAATATGAAAATAAACTTAGAACATTTTAAATAAGTATGTATTATAGTGTTTTAATTCTTAATGGTTAATGTTTTTGTGTTCCATAATCTCAAAAAAGATAAAAATAATATAAAATGTTCCATTTTAGCTTATACATAAGAAACCCGGTTTTATCAAACTATAAAAACAGAAACGCGGTTTTTTACAAATTGTAAATTTTTGAACAAACCGAAATCTGGTTTCCCGAAGTTGACCAATTTTTGACATCCCTAGTAGGGAATCATAAAGTCGACACATCCTGACTTATTATTTACTCTTGGTAAAAGTAGTATAGAAGTCATAAGGGTTTTAATTTAACTTAAAAGAGGATCCTACACTCAGAAAAAAGTATGCCACAGATTAAGTAAAAATTTACTAAAACTGAGGAAAAGTGAACTTCATATAGCTCCTAAGATTTTTTTCCTTCTACCAAGTTTATATTTATAATTGAAGCTACGACATTATTTATACTTAATTAGAGTAAAACTGTTCTTCATACTACAACATTTTTCTTCAAACTGGTTTCATTCTATAATCAAATCAATGACAATTTTACTGAATATAAAGAAAAAATTAAATCAAAATTATTTCAATTGGAGTAAAAATGAGGAAAATTGTACATGATATGTCGCCAAAGAATCTCCACCCTTAATTCAAATAAAATTTTCCTTGAAATTACGACAAAAATTGAACTTGGGTCAAGTTCAATATTTGTTGTTCGTAGTATAAAGGACAAACGGTACTTCACACAAAGAAATTGTTCATTATATTTAACTAATATTGTATTGGATTGAAGACGAATTTATATTACACTGAGTATATACTTACTGTAAGTAAGGATATATTTAAATTTTGCATACTCAGAAAAAGTAAAACCTGTAGTTATATAACATATTTTCTTTTCAAATTGATTTCTTCATTTAATCAATCTGAGTACAATTTTTTTTCTAATCAAGTTATTGCTTTAATCGAAATGAATAAATGTTGTACTCAAAGTCAGTTACCGTTCTGTAGACCTGAGTAAAAGTATATTGTAAATCAAGTACTGTTTTTCTCCATTTCAGTACATCGCGTAGTTCTAGGAAATACATTGCACTCAAACTGAGTTCTTCATTTAGTGGAACTGAGTAAAAGTTTATTGTATACCAGTTCATTTATTACTCCGCCTAAGTAAGTTACTGCACTCACATTGAGTTCATCATTTAGTGGTATTGAGTAAATTATTATTATTAATAACTTCAAATATACTTTCTAATGCAGAAAATGAAACCAGATTATATTGATTTTAGAATTTTTATTCTTTTCGATTTTTCAAATAAACCTACATATATAATGTATATACAAAAACAAGATTCTTACAATATAAATATTTCTTATAATTCAATATAATTAATAGTTTTATTGAAATAGAGCCTTTGGCCTTAAAAAGTTTTTATCATTTAATTTATGTATGCGTATTGGGGGAGATTTAATTGAATCCACTGGGAAAATTACAAACTAGGAGAAGTTATTGTCAACTAAATATGACTGGAAATGATTTTCATAAGACAGAATTGGAATTTTTTGACAAAGTAAAAATATTGAATTTTGTAGTACATATATTTATATTCATAGGCTTCAAAATTGGGATTGTAAAGAAAATTATATAACTTTTCTTATATTCCGTGCCGTAACGTTTAAAACTAGTAAAACAAATACATTGGGACAATTCATCAGCTGCTAAATGCTTTTTATTCCGGTATCGAATTTTGAATCAGCTATATCATATTTATTTGTACCTAATGTAAGCAATTCCTGTTTGAAATTTGAAATAAAGTCCGCAAATGACAAACAAAATTTAATGGAAAATGATAATTGAATGTTTATCCTTGATGTAACGTTCTTGGTATAAGACTTCAAAATTCTATGTTTTGACTCAAAATTAAATGTCCAAAGATAAATTAAAGGTCCGAATACTCTACAATAGTGAAGTGGAAAATGATGTTTTGGCTTCAATGTGACCGAAAACAATCGAGTGTATTCTTTATTATGCAAGACTTTAGATTTATTAGACCAAAAGTAGTATATTGAGAAAGTAATAATAAATCAAGCATTTTAACTAAATTTATCAAAAATTTCCACACAATATTAGTTTCTTCCACTAAATCCCCTAATATAAGTGGTAGGAAGTGAGCTAGGGTTAGTATTTCTCTGCCAGACATTTTCAAATTGCTGCTTTTTAAATTAAGTATTTTAAAGGGAGGAGATTTGTTTCCATTTTCAATTTCCCCTTAAATAAATGTTGTTTTGTAATATTTAGCATATCAATATCGAATGTATTATTTTGAATGAAATATAGAAGGATGTGGGCGATGTCGTATTTTAATACACCTTCTAGCATGTCGTGGAGGAGCGTAAATATTTTCGACAACGTGAAATCTTTTGATTTTATTAAAAATTGAGTTTTCTACTACACCTGTATTTTCAAAATTCGACAAATTTACATCATATTCATATTTATCAACGTGTCTTAATTTAGTTAAGTCTAAGCTCCTAAGCTTGTTTGGTATCATTTTTATGCATTTATGCCTACAGTTCCCATACATATATGTATGGGAATTATCGTTGGAAGCATGACCCATTATGATTCGTTATTTTAATGTTATGCAGTTTATGGGCAGATCGGACTGATTGATGGAAATGCGTCAAACGGCTAAAAATTCTCTGGTGAAAAAAATAAATATATTTGCTTTCGGTCAAAAATTGCTATTTGCAAGTACAATGCCAGAATGACCGAATTTTATTTAATTTTTTTTCTAATGGGACATCCTATTTCCCGAAACCTTGTCACGGTAACTATTTTTTGTATGAACAAAAGTGAGCACATAATATCAGTTATGTGTGTACAAAATAGCAAACCTAGCAGATTTACAGAAATTTTAATTTTGCAAAATACCTCTTAAAATATTTTCCAATTACTCCCCAGTGCGTCTAAAGATTAAATTTAAATAAACGTGGTTCTCTAAAGTAAATATATTATATATTTATAATATTTCTTCCATAATACGTAAAAGAAATTAGTTTTTACGGAGCTCCAAAAGATTGCCCATGCACTTTGTGGAAAACCGTTCACTAGTTCTTCACGAAATTATTACATTTTTTCAGCTATAGTCGTTTGGTTTCCATTCTATTTTAATTCCACAAATACAAATTTTGAAAATACATACATTATCTTATGATTCTAGCCATTTTATAGCTACAAGTTTCATCACTTTTCCCCGTAAAATTTTGAAAATAAAGCGCGAAGTGGAGAAAATCTTTTTATTTTGCGTGCAAATTTTATTTTTTACCCTCTTAAAAGTACGATTTTCTAAAGTCTCTCCATTTTACTTGTCTACGAAATTAGAGGAATGTACACACCGAATTGCATCATTCTAGCTGTAGTCGTTTACTTGGTAACAATTTCCTACCTCCGTTCCATGCGAAAAATCCAGCTATTTGTAATTAGTTTTATCGGTCTCTGTTTTGAATAGTATTTATTTAATTTTCTTTTTTTGAATATATTTACATCTAAAGTAGTAATTTATAGTATTTTTTTATAACTTTTTGCAACTCTTTCGCAAAAAGTACACATTTTGAAAAATCACAATATAGGTAGCACGTGTTTTTGCTTTCCCTAAAACATGTACTTTGTTTGGTAATACGTTCACCCTTGTCGTCCCGCATCCTCCTGATAAGTAAAAATGTTGGAATATCCATTTGTGTTCCGCATTTACGTAACTAAAGGGCTGTAAACCATGTGTATCCTTTTTAGTCCCGCGCACTCCTTAAAAGTGCAAATTTCGAGGAATACAATTTTACTGCGCTTCTACATGGTCAGAGGAATTTACATATCAAATTTCACGATTCTGGCTGCAATACTTTAGTCGGTACCATTTTTATCCCTTTTTATGCCGCTCACCCCTTAAAAGTACAAAAATGCATTTTAGCTTCTAAAGGGTGATTTTTTAAAAGCTATAGGAAAGTTTTTCAAAAAAAAAACACATAAAATTCAGAAAAATGCATGAAATCTTTATTAGAATCGATAGTACGGTCCATATAATTTAATGTTTGAAGATTATTTCATGCAAATGTTGACCTTGACTGCGCCTCAAATTGTCCATCCGCTTAGTCCAATTTTGGCATACTCTTTCCAACATTTCGGCCGGTATCTCACGAATAAGTGCTTCAGTGTTGTCATCCAATGCGTCAATTGAAGCGGGATTGTCTGTATAGACATGAGCTTTAACATAGCCCCACAAAAAATAGTCTAAAGGCGTTAAATCGCACGATCTAGGCGGCCAATTGACCGGTCCCGAACGTGAAATAAAATGTTCACCGAACTCGCCTCTCAATAAGTTCATGTTGCACATGCTGTGTGGCATGTGACACCGTCTTGTTGAAATCACATCTCATGCAAGTCAAGCTCTTGCATTATGGGCAAACTAAGTTGGATATGATCTCACGGTAGCGTTCACCATTCACAGTTACGTTACGATTCGCATCATCTTTGAAGAAGTACGGTCCAATGATGCCACCAGCCCATAAACAGCACCAAACTGTGACTTTTTCTGGATGCATTGGTAGCTCTTGCAATGCTTCTGGCTGATATTCACTCCAAAATCGACAATTCTGCTTATTTACGTACCCATTGATCCAAAAATGAGCTTCGTCGCTGAACACAATTTTTCGGTAAAAAAGTGGAAATTCGGCTTTCTTAACAGAGCACGCATTTTGATAATAAAATTCAATAATTTGCAATGTAAATATCGATTTTCACGAATATAGCTGGAATTCTTAAATTGGTACCATTTTTATCTCTTTCTATCCCGCTCCACCCATATAAGTACAAATTTCGATAAATTAAATTTTACTGCGCTTCTACGTGATCAGAGGAATTTACATACCAAATTTTACGATTTTAGCTGCAATACTTAAATTGGTACCATTTGTATCCCTTTCGAAAAATCAATTTATATTGTAAGTCTACGTTGTCAGAGGAATGTAACTACCGATTTTCACGATTCTAGCTGCAATTCTTAAATTGGTACCATCTTTATCCCATTTTGTCTCTTTCCTCCCTTAAAAGTACAAATTTCGAAAAATCCCTACCTGTACCTCGTCTACATGGTCATTGCAAGGAACTCACCGAATATCATGTTTATAGCTACTGCCGTTTAGTCAGGACGAAGGTTCTATGTTTATCCCTTTTTGTCCCATTTTACCCCCTAAAAGTAGGAATTTCGTAAAACCCTTTCTTAGTCGACGTCTACGTCATATTTGGGACCCTGAACATTTCATGACCCTGGCTTCAGCCATTTGGTCTGGGGGCTGGTCAATGATAAGTCAGTCAGTCAGTAACGCAACTCTTTTATATATATAGATTACTCAATTAGAGGAATGTACACACCGAATTTTGTGTTCCTAACTGTTTTCGTTTGATAGGTATCATTTTTATCCCTTTTGCCCAATTACAATTACAAAATGCACGTTTTTGCCATAAGGGGAATGTCCATACCAAATATCAAACAAATATAAGCAGACATATTAAAAATACATGATGAAATCCTGTAAATATTGAAGGTATTTTAAGTCATTGTGAGAGAAAAAATTTCCCCATGGACCGATTTGCCCATTTGCAATCCCAACCGATCTACAGCTATAAGACGTATTCATGCTAAATTTGAACGTCTTAGCTCCTTTTGTTTTATGACGATCAAGAGTATATATACTCTATAGGGCCTTAAGTCGATATTTCAAGGTGTTATAAACGGAATGACAATGAATGTGGTATACCCCAATCCTGTGGTGGAGGGTATAAAAATGAAGTTTTATCGAAGGATATAGCTGATAAAAATAATAAAATTCTGTTCAAATTAAGGAATGGTAGTTATTTTTTTTGAAAAAGTCACATTATTTGGGATTTATTTTCCCCGTTTAGGAATTGCAATGCCAAATGAAATGGAAAGGAAAAATACTTGACTAGAATATATTAAAATATATTTCATGATTGAATAAAACAACTCAGCTAATTTAAATTAGTTTTTTTGTAATAAAAGATATAAATTTTTGAAAAATGATCAATATTATTGTCAGATATGTATATGAATTGGTAGTAGAACTAATTTAGAGCTCAAAATAATCAATAAAATATTTTCTAATATTTCTCCTTTTAACCTAATTTCATTAAACCACCCTCGACTATGAATCTCATTGCATTACTTATGCAGTTTTATGCAATCAAACATACGTATATACATACATCTATTTTCATTTGAAAATGTTCAACAATAACAACAACCAAATACTCAAGACATCAATAAATCTTTTCCATTTCTTTGTGTTCGAATACTTTCCAAAACTCAACCATTCATCTGCTGTCCCTGGAAGGAGCTCTAGTGGTGCGACGGCCAAAGGGTGGCGGAATGATTTTGTTGAAATTTCGAATTGCATCTCAAGTGTTTTATGGATGCCATTAATTTATGATAGGAAACATCTGTACATCTGCACATTTGCAGTCATTTGGTTTGTCTGTTTTGTGATTTTTTTTTTCGGATTTTTGACTTTTATAAAGTGTTATTGATTTTTATGGACCAAAACAAATGAATATTTGTTTAAAATTAAGTTCGTATGATTTATTATACGAATTTAATTGAAATTGCTTTGGGATATAAGAATAAAATAAAATGGATTTCCAGGCCATTCAAACTAAGTGTGAGAGGTAATGGATGGAGAATGTATCTCAAGAATGTTTCAGGAGAACAAAAAGTGAGTCTTTATTTAATTCCCAAATTTTGCAAAAGGCTGTTCAATATTTTTTTGCAACAGGATGTAGTTGATATTTATCCCTGTCCCCTGACGCTTTGTCGACAATCCTCCTCCTTCGATGGCGACGTAACACAAATTACTGTAATTGGTGTAAATACCGGAGTATTACGAAAAAACATTTTGTTTGCCTCGTTTTATTTGATTTTTAGCTTCCGCCCGTATTACAACCCATAAACAAACAAACACTCACTCACACGCACACACACGAATCTAGTCCTTGTTCACCCTACGCGGGCACGTTAAAGGATACTAATTATGGCATATGTTGTTATTGTACACAATGACATACATACAAACAACAAATATTTACCATATTTGGCTGGTTGGTCATGACATTTGTTGTATTGGCTTCGCGTCATATCCTTGGACATATTTACAGCCCGTTATGGTCGTCGTATTTTCTCAAAAATATGTCGCAAAAGGCGTCATTCATTCAGACTCAGACCAGCCAGTGGTAGTATGGCATTAATCAATTTGTGTTAACAATATTTTCGTTTTTATTATAAATATAGGAATGACATATTGTCAAATTACTGAAGCAGACATGCCTCAATTGCTGACGTGACACTGGCGTCTGACTGCCTGACTCGTGCAAGGAAAAATTTATCAGCGTGTAATTTGTGAATGTTACGGGCACAAGGTTAGGCCGCCATTTACAACACCATCATATAATCATTTTGGTGTGTACCATTAGCCAACCATATAATTTACAATGAATGTGTAAATATTCAGTTTCAAAAATAGCACTAACCCTAGTGTACCTAATATTGTGCTAAATTACAAATATTTAACACTGTACAGCAAAATCATGGTTCGGCCAACGGTTTCAGGTAAAAAAATCTGTTCACAATTTTTGAACTAATCAATTTTACGATTTGGGTTTGGGGTCCAGATTTTTTTTCACCGAACTCAGGAGATGTCCCCTATAAATGCAGTGCAATGCATTGGATAAAGGAAGATGTGGAGTTGGAAGGAGGAAAGAGGGAAAAGTATTTGTTGACGTCTGTTTTGAATCTCTGGATGTTATAATTTGCAGGAAAGATATTTGCCGGAAGTCGATACCACATACGAGTAGCACGACCAAAGAACGAATTCAATCTGTAATATGTAGTGCGACCAGCTGTCCAATCGACAACAAATGGATGCGAGTTCCTTGAAAATCGCGTATCCCTAACGAACGTCCTGACGTCCTCCTCAACACCAACGCCCTCCTCTGAACACGATCCAGGAAAAGTCTTGGATCACCCGACCATATATGGGAGTTGTATTCCTTCTTAGGTCTAATGTGCACAGTATAGATATTGAGAATAGAGGGATCTAAAATCCGGGGTTTTTCAATGTCGGGTTTTTCGAAAACCGTGATTTCAAAAAACCAGGTTTGCCGGTTTCCTTCTTATGAAAAAACCGATCGGACCGTGATTTTTAGTGTTTTTCTGGAAATAGGGAAATTATTCATTATGGAGTAAATCCAGAAACTATTGTCCCATTGTACATACTCGTTCTTGGGTGGGACAATTCTGATGTTATAATCAGATTCAGCGAACTGAAATCTTTCGAAATTTACTCCAAACATTTCTTTCTGAATTAGCTTGAGGAACATTGTCAAAAAATTAATTTGGCGATTTTTCAATAATATATTTTTTAAACTAAAGTTTATAGAGAAACTATTTTTCCCAAAATATCAGTTTTGAAAAACAGCTATAACTTATTCTTATGTGTATGGCTGGTCGTCATCCGCAGCAAAGGGTCAACGGCATCGATTTTTCTTCTGTCCATAAGAAATGTATGTGTTGACGATCCATCATATGATCAGTCAGCGCCGCCTACATCTCGAAATAAGAACACATGACTGGTGTTGATGGTAACGCCATTACTGCCATTCTTGGGTTTCTTAGTTGTCAACTCACTTTGTACTGAAACAGATGGCAGTCCCTGCCAAATAAATAAATTATTAAAAAATGCAATTTGTTTTGTTTTTTAAATTGTCTCCTCTAGACTCCGTCTAGGGGAGACCAACAGGGCCACCATACTGGCAGGATTCTGTTCAGTATGTGAAACCTAGGACGAACTTTGCAATTTTAGACTCACAGTTTTGCTGTGTTCGTAAAGTTTTTTAGTTAAATTGCTGCCCCTGCCCATTCTGTGATAATATTAAAAGTGACAAACTATGAAAAACCGGTTGAGACCGATATAAAAAACCGTGTTTAAAATTGAGGTGTTGCATTCTTATAATATAAATAGTCGTCTACTATACATAAAGATGTTGTGCCAAATTTAAAGAAAATCGGGTACAATATGTTGTTTCTAAAGCGGAAAAAGTCAAAGCAGGAGCGGCATTTGTATGGGGGCTATATCTAAATCTGAACCGATCTTACCCAATTTTTGCATAGGTGTTTCTAGTTGGATTATAAGATGTTGTGCCAAATTTAAAGAAAATCGGGTACAATATGTGGTTTCTAAAGCGGAAAAAGTCAAAGCAGGAGCGACATTTGTATGGGGGCTATATCTAAATCTGAACCGATCTATCCCGCTTTCACCACAGGTGTTTCTAGTCAGATTATAACGTGTTAGCCACATTTGGAGACAATCGGGTACTATATATGTACTTTATAGAGCGGAAAAAGTCAAATCGGAAGCGACATTTGTATGGGGGCTATATCTAAATCTGAATCGATTTTACGCGCTTTCACTATAAGTGTTTCTAGTTAGATTATAAGATGTTGTGCAGAATTTATAATATGTGGTTGCTAGAGCGGAAAAAGTCAAATCGGGAGCGACATTTGTATGGGGGCTATATCTAAATCTGAACCGATTTGCCTTACTTGTGCCAATTTTTGTTAAGATCGGACTATAATTGCGACCTGTAATTTGATTACAACAATAGATGGACAGACATACATTGCTAAATCGACTCAGAAAGTGATTCTAAGCCGATCTGTATAATAAACGATGGGTCTAACTCGTTTCCTTTTGAGTGTTACAAACAAATGCACAAAGACATAATACTCTCGTGAAGTGTATAAAAAGTCGTTACACACGAACCGTATGATATAGGTATGAAACTATTGGAAAAATTGAGTTACTTGTCGTTTTTAGTTTTTCATTCTATAATCTTGTCGCCCCTTCACAGGACTACAGAGATCCAAAGGATATAGTATTTTAAAAAGTATTTTAAATACTTATTCGCACCCTGTAATAACGGTACTATTGTCAAATTAAAGAAGAATATCTGTTAAGAATACTTTAAATATCATGCTTCTATCTGTATCAGTTCAGCATGAACAGCGTTTTACCCCTTAGTTTATTCACATTTTACTTTTTAAGTGGGAAACATGAAATTGTTTTATTAAAAATAGAAGTTTACAATTTGATGTATTTTTCATTAATTCATTAATTCATTAATTTGACACTTTTACCGGTATCTTTCACCCTATGATAAGTATTTAAAATAAATTTTGAAAAATTGTATCCTTTGGAACTTTGCAGTCTGCTTTGGGTGCAAAAGGATGAGGAAATGAAATAAAATATAAAATAACAAGTAAGGATAGGCTAAAGTCGGGTGGAGCCGACTATATGATACACTCCATTTTCTATGCGAATACAATTAAATTCGGTAAAAAAGTGAAAACGTGAGGTATTTTTGTGTGTTTCCTAATCATAGGCTAATATGACCTGGCCCAATATGTCAAATCGAGAAGAATATTTGCATCGGCGCTATGTCCAAACATGGAATAAAGTTCAAGTATAACGTGTTATGCTCATGTGAAGAAATTCGGTGAAAATACGTGGTTTATGGGGCGGAAAAGTTAAGCCGGTAGCGAAATTTGTATGAGAGCTATATATAAATCTGAACCGATATGACCTATATTCACCACAGGTCTTCCTAGTCTAAATATAAGATTTGAAGACAATCTGTTAAAATATGTGGTTTTTAGAGCGGAAAAAATTCAATTGGGAGCGTAATTTGTATGGCACCTATATATAAATCTGAACCGATCTAAAACATTTTTACTACAGCTGTTTCTAGTGGAAATATAAGATGTTTCGCCAAATATGAAGTCAATCTGTTAAAATAGGTGGTTTATAGAGTGCTATATATAAATCTCAACCGATCTGACCCATTTCCACCATGGGTGTTTCTAGTGGAAATATAAGAGAGTTTGCCAAATTTGAAGAAGATCTATTAAAATATGTGGTTTCTAGAGCGGAAAAAGTTAAATCGGGAGCGAAATTTGAATGGGAGCTATATATAAATCAGAACGGATCTGACCTATTTTCACCACAGGTATTCCTAGTTTAAATATAAGATATTTTGCCAAATTTGAAGACAATCTGATAAAATATGTGGTTTCTAGAGCAGAATAAGTCGAATTTTGAGCGAAATTTGTCTGGGAGCTATATATAAATCTGAACCGATCTAAAACATTTTGTTCAGATATTTGGTATCTAGAGTGAAAAGAGTCAAATCGGGAGTGAAATTCGTATGGGGGCTATAACTAACTCTGAACCGATTTTCTTCAAATTAAACAGCGTTCGTCCTTATCCCGAAAAACTTCGTTGTGCAAAGCTTCATTTGGTTTTGGCTACAATTGCGATCTGTATCGTAATTACAAGAATAGATAGACAGACAGACGGACATTGCTAAATCGATTACAAAAGTGAGATTGACCTATTGTTAATTATACCGATCGATTTAGAATCACTTTTTGATTTGAACAGATCCTCTTCAAATCTTGCAAAATATCTTGTATTTCAATTAGAAACACCCGTGATGAAAATAGGTCAGAACTATTCAGATTTATATATAGGTCCCATATTAATTTAGCTCCGGCTTGAATTTTTCCGCTTCAGAAACCACGTATTTGCGCCGAATTTCTTCAAATTGAGCATTATTTTTTTCACTAAACCAACACTCAGGGTATGTTCCCCATAAATGCAGTGCATTGCGTTGGTGGAAGGAAGATCAGGTAATGGAAGGAGGAAAGAGGGGGTAGTGTCTGTTGAAATCTGTTTTGAATCTCTGAATGTCGTAATTGGAGGGAAAGATATTTACCGGAAGTCGATTCCACATACGGATAGTACGGGCGAAGAACGAATTTATTCTATAATGTGTAGTGCGGCCGGTTGTCCAATCGACAACAAATGGGTGAGCGTTCCAGGAGAGTCGCGTATCTCTACCGAACGTTCTCACGGGCGGTATAAGATCACGAATTTCCGAAGAACAAACACCATGAAAGTATCGATAGAACAATGACACACAACCAACATTACGACGGTGTTCAAGGGAAACAATAGAATTGGATATCCTACCGTCACCTATCAACACCATCGCCCTCCTCTGGACACGGTCAAGTAGCTCCAGTGATGGAGCACCCGACCATATATGGGAGTTGTATTCCATCTTTGGTCTGATGTAGGTAGTATATATATTGAGAAGATCAGAGGGTGTGAAATATTTCTTACATCGTTTTAAAAAACCTAAACATTTGAATGCTTCTTTCGACACATCAAATACATGTTTTGTCCAACGAACATCACGTTGTATTTTCATGACAAGAACATCGAGAGTATCTGATTGCTCAATATCTATACCGTTCATTAAAATCGACGACACCGTTGGATCGGTGAATCGCTTGTGGGACAACAAGTCTGAGTCTTACGTGCATTAAAATCTACTTTATTTACTCGACCCCATTAAGAAATGGCCAGCAAATCCTGGCTAAGTCACTCATCCATCGATCGCCTTTTGTTCTAAATTTCTTGGCGACTAGGTCTATGATCGAATGAGTATGAATGAGTGGAAGATCTTATTGTGGAAGTGGGTCACTTCATTCCATATTTGGATATAGCCCGATACAAATATACTTCTCGATTTGACAAATTGGGTCAGGTCATATTAGTCTATGATTAGGAAGCATACAAAACTCTTTCCCGTATTCACTTTCTTACCGAATTGAATTGTATTCGGATAGAAAGTGGAGTGTATCATATAGTCGGTCCCGCCAGACTTTAGCCGTTCCTTACTTGTTTAGAAATGGGAGCGAGCAATTAGATACTTCGTTACTTTACAGGGAAAGCCCTTAATTGACCAACTGTAAAGAGCAAACGAGTTTATAAGGTTTTTAATATAAAACGGACAATACATTTAATTATAAAACTATTTCTTTTTTGCAAGGTAGGTATATTTGGGTATAGTCTTCAACAACATGTAAATAATCATATGAAGCCATCGATATTAAGAAACAAACAAAATTAACTTATCCAACTCTTATAAAATATTTCCAAATATTGGTTAATTTAAACTCATCGCAGGGTTCAGTGAGAGTTGGTATGGTATGGTATGGTATGGTGACTTAGGAAATAGCAGATAAATTCCAAAAATAATATTACTACTTGTGGAAAAAATATAATTTCCATTTCGCACATTTGCAATCTCAACAAAAAAATTTGCTTAAAATTCTGGGAAGGGCTAAACTAGTTGTGTATGACCACGACAATAGCAACATATGTTTTGAAGATCTAATAAAATACGTCAAACTTTCAACCTACCAACAAACCTTGTTGGCGATGATACCATGGAATATGACATATGAAGTATTCGCGGCCAATGAATTACATTTGGGTTGCCTTACCAAGTCGGTGTTGTAAATTTATAACACAAAATGGAACACCTCTTTGTACAATAATTATGTTATAAATTGTTGACCTAATGACATGTTTGTTGTCATCTGATATGCGGATGTATGAGAGCAGTACTAAATACACCCATTAACCCACCCACCAACCTCTACAAAAAGCAAGCCAACTCGTTACGCTTAAGCCATTTTCAATTAATTGAGTAAAGAGGACTCGTACACCTCAACTCCACGCGGGCAGTATCAAGGAGCCGTCTGTCAAAATGATAGAAGGAAAATGATAAATGAACCTAATTTGAACCACATACACACATACCTCGTTAACAATACTAACGTGATATGATCACACGGTGGGTAATATGGGGTTACGACAGGACAAATTAAAATGATTAAAATCTAAACAAACGCGTCAGCAGGGACAACACCACGGACTGAGGACGAACCGAAAACCGACCACACCTGAAGTGCGTCTGCAACGCGGAGCAATTTCAATGCTTCCGTTGAAACATTATTTCCAATTGGAAATATTTTAAGTACCGTGTCAACAAAATTAATAAGAATAATAAATATGATGTAACACAATGTTTAATAAATAAATTATAGATTTTAACCCTCTGCAGTTGGAGTGGCGGAGTGACACGTGCCGCACGGTTTGTCTTTGGGTAAACAAAACGTCCAATCTCCAGTGGGACCCAGCGGCATTAACTTAGGGTTCAATACATTCGAACCGAGGATACCACGACAAAATGGTTACATAACGCACAAAGTTCAGAAAATGACAATAATTTTAAAATTTCGTCATAATAAATGTATTTCCCCATCGCGGCGCAGTCAAAAACAATAAAGGAACTCTCAAAGAGTGAATTTCGTAAAGAGTCAACATGTAGGTTAGTTTCATTCTCCATTTTTCTGATGATATCCACAACGGTCAATAGAGTAAACAGTTATTTATTTCCTAGGATGTTTGAAAGTTCTATTTTTCAAACAAACTGAAGTAGCAAATGTATTTCATTTTCATCGGATTTGAATGGTACTTTGTGGAATTGTTACACTGGCTCTAGTAATAAAATGGTGTAAATTTGTGACAGATTTGATAATGCTAAGCCCTATCGTTCATAGGTTAAAACTCAATTTTTACTTCTTTAGCCAAAAATAAGATGATAATTAAGAAAGAGAGGAAATTAAACAAGTAAAAGCGGCGTAAAGTTTGGCCGGGCCGAACTTTATATACCCTCCACCAAGGATTGCATTCCACAGAGGTTGTCGGTTTTCGTAGAAGTGCAGTAATATTACAGGAAAATATAGTTTTTTTAATATAGCCAAACCAAAACAAATACAAATATTGACAAAATAATTTTCTAAATAAATATATTATTTTAAATATTTCAAATCACGCTTATAAGGCAAGTCTACCAATGCGTCAATTCCAAAAATAAATATTCTTCTATTTATATTTTCAAAAAGTTTAAATACCATAAATATTGGTAGATAGTGCTACAGTTGGTTGTATTTCCATTCTATTTTAATTCCAAAAGTAAAAATTTTGAAAATCAATTATCAGACGTACATAGTGCAAAATAACCTAACTTCATGATTCAACCAATTTTTGCCGTAAAAGAAAAAGTACGAATTTGGAAAAAACTTTTTATTTTGCTTGTCTATGCAGTCAGAGGAATGTATGCACCGAATTCCATGATGCCAGCTGCGGCCATTTGGTTGGTACCATTTTCCCCTCTTGACGTTTCTACGCAATTAGAATTTCATCATTCTAGCTGTAGTCGTTTAGTTGGTACTCTTTTTATCCCCCTGTACCATTGTACCCCATGAAAGTACGAATTTCGAAAAATCCGTTTATTTTCCGTGTCTACGCAGTCAGAGGAATGTATACTCCGAATTTCATGACTCTAGCTACTGTCATTTGATTGCTACTATTTTTATCCCCTTTCTTCATTTTACCCCCGAAAAGTACGAATTTCGAAAAATCCGTTTATTTTCCGTGTCTACACAGTCAGAGGAATGTATACTCCGAATTTCATGACTCTAGGTGCGGTCATTTGATTGGTACTATTTTTATCCCCTTTTTTCATTTTAACCCCAAAAAGTACGAATTTCGAAAAATCCGTTTATTTTCTGTGTCTACACAGTCAGAGGAATGTATACTCCGAATTTCATGACTCGAGCTACTGTCATTTGATTGGTACTATTTGTATCCCCTTTCTTCATTTTACCCCCAAAAAGTACGAATTTCGAAAAATCCGTTTATTTTCCGTGTCTACGCAGTCAGAGGAATGTATACTCCGAATTTCATGACTCTAGCTACTGTCATTTGATTGGTACTATTTGTATCCCCTTTCTTCATTTTACCCCCAAAAATACGAATTTCGAAAAATCCGTTTATTTTCCGTGTCTACACAGTCAGAGGAATGTATACTCCGAATTTCATGAATCTAGCTGCGGTCATTTGATTGGTACTATTTGTATCCCCTTTTTTCATTTTGACCCCAAATAGTACGAATTTTGAAAAATCTGTGTATTTTACGTGTCTATGTAATCAGAGAAATGTATACACAAAATTTCATTATTCTAGGTACAGCCGTTTGGTTGGTACCAATTTTATCCCTCTATTCCCATTTTACCCCTTAAAAGTACGAATTTGGAAAAAATACTTTAATATTTTCTACTCAATTATATCTACTCAATTAGAGGAATTTACACACTGAATTTCGTGTTTCTAGCTGTTGTCGTTTAATATGTACCATTTTTATTCCTTTTTGCCCCATTTCACCCCCTACAAATAAGAAGCACTTTATTGTGCACGTTTTTGCTACAAGGGGAATGCGCATACCAAATAACAAATCTCAATCTTCACAAACGGTTCCAAGATGGAATCGGGCACGGGGTCAGGCGTTTTCTCAGAGCAACTAAACCTTGAATTTTCATCAAGACTGTCACCAAGATGCACTGTTTTTCAGGTAAAATTCCACACCATAAACGAAGCAGCAAAATTGGTTATTGAGTACAGTAGTACTTTGAAGTAGTAGTAGTACTTTGAACTGAGAAAAATTGTAATAAGTTTTTCCTAAATCTAAGTAAATTTTTCCTTAATACAAAGTAATTTTTTTCTAGATTTAAGTAAATTTTTACTCAAAGCAAGTACATTTTTATTAAATCTATGTAAATTTTTGCTGAAATTTTGCTAAAACTAAGTAAATTTTTGCTCAAATCAAGTAAATATTTATTTAAACTGAGGACAATCTTGCTGATTTTTCCTTAAAACAAGTAAATTTTTTCTGAGGAAAATTTTACTTGATTCAAGGAAAAAGTGAACATAGAAGTAAACTTTACAAGTAAAAAGACGTTAACTTCGGCCGGGTCGAATCTTATATACCCTCCAACACGGAGTGCATTCCACACTATTACAGACAGATTAGAGGCTGTCAACTCTGGGAAAATTGTGATATTTTTTATTCTCATCACAATACTTGTTAATTATTATAATATTAATAGTCCTCTACTTTATAATTATATAACTTCAAGAGTAATAAAAAGTGAACATGAGGCATCAATCTTCAAAAGTATGCCCTAATTATTCCAATTTCTGGATTACAGCTACAGCACAAATGTCCGTACCATTTTGATAGAAAAAGTACTATATTGAAGATCCAATATGTAGAATGTACAAATTTATTTTCATTTTGACCCTAAAAGTACGTGTTTGGAAAATGATCTCTCACTTTTTGATTTTTATGATTCTATCTACAGCCTCTTGATTAGGCCGAATTTAATCCTACTATACCAATTTTATCCCCATTCGCCCCATTTTACGCCTAAAAGTACACATTTCGAAAAAATCCTTTATGTTTCGCATTTTTACAGTATAATGAATGTATATACCGAATTTCATGATTTCAACTTCAGCGGTTTGATTGGAACCATTTTTGTCCCTCTTTTCCAATTGTATACCTATAAAGTCCGAATTTCGAAAAATCCTTAGAGGGATGTACATATTACAACTAGAGGAATGCACACACCAAATTTCATGATTCTAGCTGTTGTCGTATCATTGGTATAATTTTTATCCTTTTCGTCCCCAAAGTACGAATTTCAAAAAACTTGTATTTACTTTTTGATGCTTTTAGACTACAAGGAATGTACGCAACAAATTTCGAGTGCAAAATTCAAACAAATCGTTTTGCTTCAGAGTATGCAAAACTAATGTACAAAATGGCAATATGAAATATTTCTCAATAGTTCCATGATACCTCTGCCATAATGAGTTGAGCTTTTACCCCATGATTGCTGCGACGGCAAGATAGGCGTCTTCGTAGTGGTTGTTTAGAATAATACTTGAAGTATTTAAGTAATATGTCTCTGCAAAAGAACGAGAATTGATTCTTAGATTAATATTCAAGAATTTTCTAAACAATTTCAAGTGATTTTTTATAAGTTCATTAATGTGCATGAAGATATCGGCATAAATTGCAGTAAACATATTAACTTAATTTTAGGAAAAAACTATTTTTTTGTTAAAAATTTCCTAAATGGATTTTTTTCCATACAAGATCTTCCACAAAAATAATTCTCATTTCCAAATTCCAAAATATAGTTCTGACAATAAGAATTCGCTCAGACATTAACTTACATCACTTTTATACACTCCACGAGAGTATTATGTCTTCGTGCATTTGTTTGCAACATCCAAAAGAAAGGGAGATAGACCCATTGTTAATTATACCGATCGACTTAGAATCACTTTTTGAATCGATTTAGCAATGTCCGTCTGTCTGTCTGTCCATCTATTTTTGTAATCATACAGGTTGCAATTGTAGACGGAACCAAATGAAACTTTGCACAACGAAGTTTTTCGGTATAAGGACGAACGCTGTTTAATTTGAAGAAAATCGGTTCAGATTTAGATATAGCCCCCATACGAATTTCAATCCCGATTTGACTCTTTTCACTCTAGATACCACATATTACAACAGATATTCTTCAAAATTGGCAAAACATCTTATGTTTCAACTAAAAACATCTGTGGTAAAAATGTGTTAGATCGGTTCAGATGTATACATAGCTCCCTTACAAAATTCGCTGCCGATTTGACTTTTCCTGCTCCAATTTTGCAAAATATATAATATTTCAACTAAAACACCTGTCGTAAAAATGCGTTAGATCGGATCAGATTTATATATAGCTCCCATACAAATTTTGCTCCCGATTTGACTTTTTCAGCTCTAGAAACCACCTATTGTATCAGATTGTCTTCAGATTTGGCAAAACATTTTATATTTAAACTAGGAACACCTATGGTGAAAATAGGTCACATCGGTTCAGATTTATATATATATAGCTCCCATTAAAATTTCGCTCCCGATTGAACTTTTCCTGCTCTAGAAACCAAATATTTTAACAGATCCTCTTCAAATTTTGGAAAATATCTTATATTTCAACTAGAAAAACCTGGTTAAAAAATGTGGTAGATCGGTTCAGATTTATACATAGCTCCCATACAAATTGATCTCCCGATTTGACTTTTTCCGCCCCAGAAACCACGTTTTCACTTTTTTACCGAATTGAATTGTATTCGGATAGAAAGTGGAGTGTATCATATAGCGGCCCCGCCCGACTTTGGCCTTTCCCTACTTGTTTCGTTTAGTATAACGATGTGACGAAAGCGGGTTAGATCGGTTCAGATTTAGATATAGTCCCCATGCAAATGTCGCTCCCGATTTCACTTTTTCAGCTCTAAACTCCACAAATTGGACCCGATTTTCTTTAAAATTGGGACAACATTTTATAATCGAACTAGAAACACCCATGCTGAAAGTGGGTAAGATCGGTTCAGATTTAGATATAGCACCCATACAAATGTCGCTCCCGATTTGACTTTTTCCGCTCTAAAATCCGCAAATTTTCCCAATTTTCTTTAAAATTGGCATAACATTTTATAATCGATCTAGAAACACCTATGCTGAAAGTGGGTAAGATCGGTTCAGATTTAGATATAGCCCCATACAAATGTGGCTCCCGAGTGTTTAACCGATTTCGGCCAAACTTTGCATATTATATTTCACCAATAAACATACATGGTGAAAGCGGGCCACATCATTCCAGGTATCAATATACCCCCATACAAATGTTCATTCCGATTTAACATTTTTTGTCAAACACATACATTTACATGATTCAAAAGTCCTTCACGATTTCATTTTTTTTACCGAATTGAATTGTAATGAGATAGAAAGTGGAGTGTATCATATAATGGCCCGTCCGTTTTTAGCCTTTCCTTACTTGTTTGGGAGATGCGCTTATATCCATACTTTGGTATAACCCAAATGGGGCCCCATTCTGCTCTATTACAGCTCTAGAAACTACATCTTATATCGGATCTTCATCAACTTTTGCAGATCATTTTATATTTCAATTAGGAATACCTACCGTGAATGAGAAATATATAGGCGTATGTTTTGGCACAGGCCTCAAGTGGTGTTATAGGCCCCCTTCAAATGTCCTTCCGATTCATCCTGTTACCGCTGTATAATCTGTATTTATCATTCGATGTTTATCAATTTTTCCAGATCATGTTATATTTACTTTACTCGGAATATCTGCTGGAAAATTGGATCAATTACTTTATTATTTACCATACTCAGTAAATTTGACTAAAGATGAATTTAAATAACTGTATAATTTATATGAACTACATAAAATTGATCCCATGAAATACCTGGGTTTAGTTATCAGAGGTATATAGGCAGGGAGTGGTGTAGGGTATTAAATAGTCGGCCCGCCCGACTTTAGCCTTTCCATACTTGTTTTTTTTTATTAAATTCAAGTCTATGGAAATAACATTTTCCTTACAGAACTAATAATATATTAAATCTAAATAATTAACAAAATTAGCTAACGTATCACTAATATCAAGGTTGAAATTGGAGATATTGTTGAACTCTCTTAATGCTTGCGTGATGGGTTCATGCAGAGAATAATTTGTTCTATGAATAGGTATACAAGAAACATTAAAATGACGTAAAAGTCGAGGCGGAACATGGAAATTGAAAAGCTCAAGCAAACCCGGGCAGCCAATATGACCAGCCACTAACTTATAAATAAAGAGCAATGATGATGTAATCCTTCTATTCCCAAGAGTGTTTAGATGTATTAACCTACATTTATCCTCATATGAGGGATGATGATGAAAAAAGTTAATAGATCTGAGAACAAAATTAATAAACTTTTGCTGAATTCTTTCAAGTCTAGAGCAGTGAGACGCATAGTAAGGATTCCAAATAAAAGAGGCATATTCCAATTTGGATCTTACTAAAGACGAATAAACAATTTAGCAGTGTAGGGATCTGAAAAATCTTTACAATTTCTTTTAACAAAGACAAGCAAAGAGTACGCTTTTGGGACTACTGAGTTAATGTGACTTACAAAAGATAAATTCGAATCAAATACAACTCCTAAGTCAATTATTTCATCTACCACATTTAATTGGCGTCCATTAAGGTAATAGTCGTAAAAGACAGGGTTTCTACATTTATAAAACGACACTTTAAAGCATTTTGAGATATTTATTTCCAAAAAATGTTCAGAGCCCCATCGTTCAATGCTCTCTAAATCACGCTGCAGACGAAGTGCATCTATTATTGAATTTATTCTCAAAAATATGTATCTTTAGATCATCAGCATACAGTAAAACTTTCGACCACTTAACACACGAACAAATATCATTAATAAATAACACAAAAAACAATGGTCCAAGAATACTACCTTGGGGGACCCCTGAAGTAGCAACATAAACATACGATTTAACGGAATCAATTGATACAAAATGACACCTATTTCACAAATATGAAATAATAATTTAAAACTATTTTTCTTTAAATCTTAATTATAACCTCAAACTGAACCTACATAAAGATTTTCGCCGAAATCGCAGACCTAACATGAAATTATTGATCGGTTTCCCATGGTACTTCTATACCCTCACTCTACAGAGTAGGAGGGTATATATAATTTGGGACAGAAAAAAAGTGTAACGCATTGAAGGAGTGACTTAAGACCTGAAGTATGTTTGAACCAAATCCGTTTCACGACTTTTTAAGGAGTTATAGTCATGTCCGTCAGTCCGTCTGGTTGGCTGGTGTACACGATAACTCTCGAGAGTAGTTAAGGAATCGATTAAAATTTTGCACATCGTAATATTTTTCCCAAGCTTAGTTTAACTCTGAAGATGGGCGAAATAGCCACGCCCTTTCTGGTACCTCCCACAAAAAATAGCCTATATTCCAATGTTAAATTAAAACCCATATAACTTCCGCACGGATAATCTGAATCAGCTATGTTTCGGTATTTGACAATGTTTTTATAATCACTTTAAGTTTACTAAATATGACGGATTTTGCCACGCCCCTTCCAGTACCTCCCACACAAATTACGCAAAACTGCGTAATAGTTGTTATAACTTCTATACTGATGATCGGAATGCTGTGTTCAGCAATGCTTTTTTAGTGGTTACATTCGCTAGGAATATGGGCGAAATTCCAACCCCCTTCTGGTACCTCACACACAAAGTGGCATAAACCGATATAACATCCATACGGGTAGTCAAAATCATTTGCAATTTGATATTTGAAAATGTTTAGCCACGCCCCTTCTTGTACCTCCCACACAATTGTCTCTATCCTAGGTAATATTATATCCTTCATACGTCTATACTGGTGGATGGAATCGACTATTACTTGATATCTGATCATGTTTATACAATTGTTTTATAAATGTAGACGAAATGTGTGACACGAACCACCTATTCTGAGAGGGAGGGTATATATAAGTCGGTTTAGCCGACTGAATCTTACTTACTTGTTTTTATAAAAAATGCAGTAACATTTTTAATTAAAATAAGTCTTTTCCTCCTCATGCAAAGAAACGAAAAATCGATATAAGCACTTTCTATATAAAGACAACAAAAAATGTATCTCTTAAAATCAGAATCATATGTCACAATTAGATGGTTGTATCGAAATGGTAATGCCACATAAATGTTTCTCATCAAAAATATATTTTATATTTTTATAAGATAAAATTGACATATAAACATTATGACCAGTTTATAAGAGGCTTTGTATTTTTTAAAGTAATGTTAAAAATTTTGTCCTGGCAATAGTTATTTTTCAATAGGTAGATTCAATCTTGGATCTATATAGTTTTCAAAGAGATCTGAGAAATTCGCAGAGTGTGTATTGCTAGGTGTGTTATTGAAAATCATAATTTTAATACTCTGTAGTTAGATAAAAGTTAAAATATATAGTTGTCTATTCCAAAAAAGTAGTAAAATACGTTTAAATTTGCGATTCTAAACTCATATTATAAATACATATTTTATACATATGCAATATTTTTTTGAACATTCACTACATATTCGATTTGCGCCATTAAAATTCGTCAAAATACCAAATTTGAGCTCAACCGGTCTATAAATGAGTTTTGCAAAAAATTCCGCTGTCTAGTTATAATACAACAACAATAGAAATCATCCTTCATATCCTCAAGAGAAGAACTAAATTTATATATAGTGCTTGGATAAACAAGTGTGCCTAAATATAAAAATCCTTACAAACTAAATATGATTTCATGTAAATGCGTTTCAGCAATTATTTTTCACGGAGTGACCTCTATGCGACAGGGTTTAGAATTAGGGTTTGCATCCCGGGATTTCCCGCGGGAAAATTCCCGGGAATTCACACATTTTTCATTCCATTTAATGCTATACTCACTATTAATGTGAACGATCGTTCTCCGTCGCGTCCCCTTGTTCCAATAAAATAAGAAATATCTGATCTTTAATTAATTTTGAAACTTGAAATGATGTTTGAATTGATCTTACATTGCGCTTTATTATATGAATTCGTTGTGAAATAATTATTTATTTTACTTTAATAAAATGTGAATGTTTCATTGGAAAAAATAAGCTTAACTCATGGTAAACAGTATGTTGACGATTTCCCGTGCTGTCCCGGGAAATTGAAAAAATAATTCCCGTTTCCCTGGAAATTAAAAGTACGGGAAAATGCAAACCCTATTTAGAATTAGCGTCATACGAAATTCAATTTTCCTAAATATTGTTTAGTTCATTTTAACTTTTCACTTTTTTGAGTTTAGGATTTCTGTTTTCACGAAAGTTTAGAGATCTCGGGAAAGCGAGAAAAAATTTGACATTTCCCGGTAATTCCAAGTGAATATAAAGTTATATTAAATGTTAAATTCTCGCATAACTTGCTAAAGGAAATAACAACATTAGAACTCAGAGTCTTTTCTTTCTCTCACGCCGCTTCTAAAAGTCCTTTATGGAAAATGTTTTTTTTTTAACATTAGACATTTCTGGGAATGACTCTTAATTTATTACCTCTATGCAAATCGCAATCAATAACCCATCAAACATTTAAAAAGCAATAAATTTCCAAATGTTTATTAAGCAATAATTCATAGCAGAGAAAATCGCCCACATCCATACACGCAGCCCAGCCCGCCGTACCATAATCAACAATTAATGCCCATTAAGACTTATTAGAGAACGAGAAGTCAGCGAGAAAAAACAAACGAAAACATGACAAGGTACATTTTTTAATAACAATAAAACCCAGCAATGTCATATCCCGCATTGTTCATCAATTGTGGAGAATTGTACGCGCACGAATGTGAAATTTTCGGAAAACCCCGAAATCCCTCCCAGCGAATACATTTTAATCAAATCATTCACACAAATATGATATTACCGAGTCAACTTCATTAAGAGGCATTAAGATGTTTGAGTTTGTTTGCCTTGATGTTTTTTATTTATTTTCATTATTGATTCGGAAAAAACGGATAAATCTACAAAAATAGGAAAACCCCTAAATGAGAACGATACACAGTGACACGTGTTGCTACTCAAATAAGAGGGAGGTGACAGTCGTCAACGGAAAGAGAGAAAAAAGTGACTTAAAAGCGCACTAATAAACTTAAAGAGGAAAGTCAATATGGGCAATAGGGATGAAAACTGTAGTACGGTTTTTAGTACTTGTTATCTCGGCGTACTTTAGTACCCAGTTCAATTAAAAAAAAGTATCTTCGACGTAAGTTTCAAAATTCGAAAAATCCAATACAATTTCAAGATGTTACAAACAAACAAGATGATAGTAAAGGGTGATTTTTTAAGAGCTTGATAACTTTTTTTTAAAAAAACGCATAAAATTTGCAAAATCTCATCGGTTCTTTATTTGAAACGTTAGATTGGTCCATGACATTTACTTTTTGAAGATAATTTCATTTAAATGTTGACCGCGGCTGCGTCTTAGGTGGTCCATCCGCTTAGTCCAATTTTGGCATTTCCACGTTTTTGAGTAACAGAGACCCAATTGGTGCGAACGGCGACGAATCGAAAATTGGTGGTCATCATTAACACTGGCCGATACAGCTGCGATATTTTCTTCAGTTCGCACTCTACGTAAGCGTGTTGGTGGTTTAATGTCCAACAATGTAAATTTGGTGCGAAATTTAGTCACAATAGCCCGAATAGCCGCTTCAGTGGGTCGATTAAACTGACCATAAAATGGAAGCGCGCAATGAACTTTCTTAACAGAGCACGCATTTTGATAATAAAATTCAATAATTTGCAAGCGTTGTTCGTTTGTAAGACGATTCATGATGAAATGTCAAAGCATACTGAGCATCTTTCTCTTTGACACCATGTCTGAAATCCCACGTGATCTGTCAAATACTAATGCATGAAAATCCTAACCTCAAAAAAATCACTCTTTATAAGCTAATCCTTAGTATACTCCACACTTAGTATAAGCTAATCCTTAGTATACCCCCAAATATGAGACCCAAAATGTACTATTCGTCTATGATTTGGTACCACTTCAAAAGCTGATAATTGTAGCCCTGCCACTCATAGCCAATACTATTCTCCTCTCCCGCTCTCTCCCTCCATCAGTCATATTCGCTGCATGATGATGATACAGACGACGACTACGATGATGACTTAATTGATTAAGTGGATAAAAAATTGCCACCACCATTGTTCACATGTTCCCCCCTCCCCTTTCCACTGGTTGTTGGAAGGCGCTCATCCCAACAAATATTGACAGAGGAAACAAAGAGCAGGGAACACATCCCAGGAAAAAAGGTGCTAAAGTGGTGATCCTCGCCTCGCGTGAAGTACGTACGACGCGTCGTCTCACAAGAGTATCAATCACATGAATATGACAACAACATTGTCATCGACACGGGCAATCCCTTGCTTTTCTTGTTTTCCCGCACGCGTTATAGTGGTAGGGAGGGTTGGGGGTCATCCAATCATGTTTATAGTTCTCATGGATGAAACAGTGTTTCCATTTTTTACGCTTATTAAAAAAGCGTGGAAAATTTAGAGGAAGCGCCTCCCCGACTATCTTCTTGTGATAGTTTTATTAGTTGTTCAAATAGACAAACATCGTTTTTTCCTGTTTGGCTGGATGGCATAGATACCAGGATAAAATTACCCAAATATGTATGCATGCAGGATCATGGGAGAATATTTTCGTAAAATGTTTGTTTTTGGTGGGAATTATGGAAAAATGATATTGATTTTAGAACGAAATTTGTAGACTTTAAGAATGTAGAAAATATGTATGTATGGATTTCAGATTTGAACCAACAACAACAGGATATGGAGAGTATTTGAAAAAAGTGTTCAAAATTATAACAACAATAAGTAACAAGTAAAAAGGCGTTAAGTTCGGCCGGGCCGAATCTTTTATACCCTCCACGACCACAGTATTACCGACAGATTTGTGGCTGTCGGCTTTACATAGAAGTGCTGAAAAAAAGTGGAAAATTGTGATATTTTTTATGCACATTACTATACGTGTTTACTGTTTGAAATATTAAAGAATATGTATGCGCACTGTTTTAAGTAAATTGCATTGCTTCATTATGGTAATAACTAGCAGTACCCGCTGCTTCGCACGCGAAAAAGCCAGTTATTTGTTAATTTTATCCGTCTTTGTTTTTGGATAGTATTTATTTAATTTTCTTTTGGTGAATATAGATAAATCTAAAATAGTAATTTGGAAACCTCCTATTAGCTAGCACTCACACACAGTCAAAGGAATGTGCTTGTCGATATGCACTATTTTAGCTGAACTACTTCGTATGTATAATTTTCTACCAAGTTTTGAACAAAATATTACAACCATTTATATCCTCGATCTCATGTTTCTACATTCAGCCAGCCAGTTTATAACTTTTGGCACCTCTTTCCCAAAAAGTACACATTTTGAAAAATCACTATAGGTAACATGTGTTTTTACTTCCCCTAAAAATATATACTTTATTTGGTAACACATTCATTCCTCTTTAAAGGATTGTACAGCATTTTTATCCCTTTTCGTCCCGCGCACCCCTTAGAAGTACAAATTTCGAAAAATCAAACTACTACGCTGCTATATGGTCAGAGGAATTTACACACTAAATTTCACGATTCTAGCTGTAATACTAAAGTTGGTACCATTTTTATCTCTTTTTGTCCCGCTCGCAACTTAAAAGTACAAATTTCGAGAAATCCATTTATGTTGCAAGTCTACGTTGTCAGAGAAATTTAAACACAAAATTTCACGACTATAGCTGAAATATTTTATTTAGTACTATTTTTATCCCGCTCATTGTTTATAAGTACAACATTAGAAAAATTCGTTTAGATTTGCGCTTCTCGTGGTCAGTGGAACTTACACACCACATTTCACGACTATAACGCCAATAAAAGTTGGTACTACTTTTATCCCTTGTTGCTCACCCCCTATAAGAAAATTTCAAAAAATCCATTTAGATTGCGCTTTACACACAGTTTACACTCCAAATTTCCCGACTATAGCTGCAATTCTTAAATTGGAAGCCTTTTTGTCCCGCCTACCCCCTTAAAAGTACAAATTTCGAAAAATCCAATTTTACTTCGTTTCTGTATCGTCAGAGGATTCTAGCTGTAATACTTTAGTTGGTACCATTTTTATCCCTTTTTGTCCCGCTCTTCTCTTAAAAGTACAAATTTCGAAAAAAAATCAAATTCTACTTCGTTTCTAAAGGGTGTCCCAAGAAGAACGCAATTTTTAAATCTGGCAACATTCGAAGTGTCATTGTTTGACATTTGAACAATTGTTATTGTTTGTTAGTAGAAGGTACGAGGTTAGTAAAAATGGAGCGCTACACGAATGAACAACGCATTCTCATTGTGAAATTGTTTTACCAAAATGGTGAAAGTTTTGCGGCTACAGTTCGCAAATTGCGATCAATTTGGGGTCACAATAATGCTCCAAAAGAGTCAACTGTAAAGAGATTAATGGATAAATTTGCCGAAACTGGGTCTGTTAGTGATGTAAAGAAAACAACGCGCCATCGACCAGGTCGATCGACCGAAAATGTCGCAGCTGTACGTGATGATGTCGCTCAAACTCCATCCACCTCAATTCGACACCGAGCTCAGCAAATTGGTGTCTCCAAATCCACTTTGCAGCGAATTTTGACGAAAGATTTGCATCTTCATGCATACAAAGTTCAATTGACTCAGGAACTGAAGCCAACTGACCATGGACAGCGAAGGGAGTTCGTTAATTGGGTATTGGAGAGACAACATGAAAATGCTGATTTTGCCGATAAAATCATCTTCAGTGATGAGGCAATCTTGATGGCTTCGTCAATAGGCAGAATTGTCGCATTTGGGGTGCGGAAAATCCTCGAGTGATTCACGAGAAGCAAATGCATCCTCAACGTGTCACTGTGTGGTGTGGTTTTTGGGCTGGAGGAATCATTGGACCTTTTTTTATGAAAATGAGGCAGGTCAAGCGCAAACAGTCAATGGTGTTCGGTATCGTGAAATGAAGAATTGAAGAAATGAATGTGGAGGGCATGTGGTTCCAACAAGACGGCGCCACATGTCATACAGCCAGAGAAACAATTCAATTGCTGCATCAGTAATTTCCCGGTCGTGTTATTTCGCGTTTTGGAGATCAGAATTGGCCGCCTAGATCGTGCGATTTAACACCATTAGATTTTTATACACTCCACGAGAGTATTATGTCTTTGTGCATTTGTTTGTAACACCCAAAAGGAAGCGAGATAGACCCATTGTTAATTATACCGATCGACTTAGAATCACTTTTGGAATCGATTTAACGATGTCCGTCCGTCCGTCCGTCTGTCCATCTATTCTTGTAATCAAAGTACAGGTCGCAATTGTAGCCAGAACCAAATGAAACTTTGCACAACAAAGTTTTTCGGGTTAAGGACGAACGCTGTTTAATTTGAAGAAAATCGGTTCAGATTTGGATATAGCCCCCATACGAATTTCACTCCCGATTTGACTCTTTTCACGCTAGATACCACATATTAAAACTGATTTTCCTCAAACTTGGCAAAACATCTTACATTTCAACTAGAAACACCTATAGTGAAAATTGGTCAGATCGGTTCAGATTTAGATATAGCCCCATACGAATTTCACTCAATATTTGACTTTTTCTGCTGTAGAAACCACATATTTTAACAGATCTTCTTCAAAATTGGCAAAACATCTCCTATTTAAACTAGAAACACCCATGAAACAGACCAAATGAGCCAGATCGGTTCAGATTTAGATATAGCCCACATACGAATTTCACTCCCGATTTGAGTTTTCCGCTCCAGAAACCACATATTTTAACAGATTTTCTTCAAATTTGGCAAAATATCTTATATTTGCATGCGAAACATCCAGGATGAAAATGAGTCAGATCGGTTCAGATTTATATATAGCTCCTATACAAATTTCACTCCCGACTTGATTTTTCCGCCCCAGAAACCACGTATTTTCATCGAATTACTTAAAATTGAGAACTGGAAGAACCTATTGTGAAATGGGTCACTTCATTCCATGTTTAGATATAGCCGTGATACAAATATTCTTTTCGATTTGACAAATTGAACCAGGACATATTAGCGTATGATTAGGAAACATACAAAAATTCTTCCCGTTTTCACTTTTTTCCGAATTGAATTGTATTCTGATAGAAAGTGGAGTGTATTATATAGTCGGCCCCGCCCGACTTTAGCCTTTCCTTACTGGTTTTCTTTGGGGTTTTTTGAAGTCGATGGTTTACGCGAATAAGCCGACGACGACTCAAGCCTTAAAAGACGAAATTGGACGCTGCATTAATGAAATACCGCAGCATTCATGCAAAACGGTCATTGAAAATTTCATTAAAAGATCGCGTGCATGCCAGCAAAGCCGCGGCGGCCATCTGCACGATATATTGTTCCATACATAACCTCATTCTGTCTACTTTACGATATAATAAAGTTTCACGATTTTTTCTTAAATATCTGTGTTTTATTTAAAATTAAAAAATTGCGCTCTTCTTGGGACACCCCCATTTTTATCCCTTTTTGTCCCGCTCGGCCCTTAAAAGTACAAATTTCGAAAAATCCCTATTTGTAGCACGTCTGCATGGTCATTGCAAGGAACTCACCGAATTTCATGTTTATAGCTACTGCCGTTTAGTCAGGACAAAAAAAAAATTAAAATCAGACTTCATATTGATTTTTATCGTGGTCAGTAATTTTCAGCCTTCTAGCTCAAAAAAAACTTCCACCAAGCCCCCACCTGGCTCTCAAAATAATTTTGCCACGCCCACTCCGCCCACAAAACGAAAATCCAAATTTTGGCATCAAATTGATCTTTCTCATGGTCAGTAATATATACGTTCCATTTTTTAGCCTTCTAGCTCCAAGAACACTATTGTCACGCCCAATCCGCCCACAAAAAGAAAATTAAATTCATCTTTCTCATGATCAGTAATATATACGTTCCAATTTTCAGTCTTCTAGCTATTCAGCCTTCTAGCTTTTACCACGTCCCCTCCGACCACGATAGGTAATACCAAATTTCGGTATCATATTTATCTTTCTCGTTGTCAGTAATACATATGTATCAATTTTCAGCCTTGTAGCTCTCAAAAAAATCATCTTTCTCATGATCAGTAATATATACGTTCCAATTTTCAGTCTTCTAGCTCTCAAAAACGCTTTTGCCACGCCCACTCCGCCCACAAAACGAAAATCCAAATTTCGGCATCATATTTATTTTTCTCGTGGTCAGTAATATATATGTACCAATTTTCAGCCTCCTAGCTCTCAAAAACACTTTTGCCACGCCCCAACGCCCACGAAACGAAAATCCAAATTTCGGCATCAAATTGATCTTTATCGTGGTCAGTAATATATATGTACCAATTTTCAACCTACTTCCTCTCAAAAACACTTTTGCCACGCCCCGCCGCCCACGAAACGAAAATTCAAAATCCGGCATCATATGTATCTTTATCGTTCCATTTTTCAGCCTTCTAGCTCAAAGAACACTATTGCCACGCCCACTCCGCCCACAAAACGAAAATTCAAATTTCGGCATCATATTTATCATTCTCGTGGTCAGTAATATATGTGTACCAATTTTCAGCCTTCTAGCTCTCAAAAACACTTTTGCCACGCCCACTCTGTCCACAAAATGAATATCCAAATGTCGGCATCATATTTATCATTCTCGTGGTCAGTAATATATACGTTCCAATTTTCAGCCTTCTAGCTCAAAAAAACACTATTGCCACGCCCACTCCGCCCACAAAATTAAAATCCAAATTTCGGCATCATATTTATCGTTCTCGTTGTCAGTAATATATATGTACCAATTTTCAGCCTTCTAGCTCAAAAAAAAAACACTATTGCCACGCCCACTCCGCCCACAAAACGAAAATCCAAATTTCGGCATCATATTTATCTTTCTCGTGGTCAGTAATATATATGTACCAATTTCCAGCCTTCTAGCTCTCACTATTGCCACGCCCCCTCCGCCCACAGAGCAAATTTTTAAAAATTCTATAGCCTTCCTTCCTTCCAGACCTACATCTTTCTGTACTGAAAATTTCAACAACATCGGCTCAGCAGTTTACACGTGACAGACAGACAGACTTACACTAAGGTTTTCTAATATTAATAGGGATTGTCAGTCATTAGAATCAATTTCTCTCAAGCCCGATTTTCCCCATTTGCAACTTCTTGATTACCGCTACAGCCTAACTGTCTGTACTATGTTGATAGAAAAAGTTCTAATATTGAAGATCCAATATGTTGCAGAGTGGAGTATACATTTCTAAAGAGTGATTTTTTTGAGGTTAGGATTTTCATGCATTAGTATTTGACAGATCACGTGGGATTTCAGACATGGTGTCAAAGAGAAAGATGCTCAGTATGCTTTGACATTTCATCATGAATAGACTTACTAACGAGCAACGCTTGCAAATCATTGAATTTTATTATCAAAATGCGTGCTCTGTTAAGAAAGTTCAGAAAGAAAGAAATTGTGTTCAGCGACGAAGCTCATTTTTGGCTCAATGGGTACGTAAATAGGCAGAATTGTCGATTTTGGAGTGAATATCAGCCAGAAGCATTGCAAGAGCTACCAATGCATCCAGAAAAAGTCACAGTTTGGTGCGGTTTATGGGCTGGTGGCATCATTGGACCGTACTTCTTCAAAGATGATGCGAATCGTAACGTAACTGTGAATGGTGAGCGCTACCGTGAGATGATATCCAACTTTTTTTTGCCCAAAATGGAAGAACTGAACTTGGTTGACATGTGGTTTCAACAAGATGGCGCTACATGCCACACAGCTCGCGATTCTATGGCCATTTTGAGGGAAAACTTCGGAGAACAATTCATCTCAAGAAATGGACCGGTAAGTTGGCCACCAAGATCATGCGATTTGACGCCTTTAGACTATTTTTTTTGGGGCTACGTCAAGTCTAAAGTCTACAGAAATAAGCCAGCAACTATTCCAGCTTTGGAAGACAACATTTCCGAAGAAATTCGGGCTATTCCGGCCGAAATGCTCGAAAAAGTTGCCCAAAATTGGACTTTCCGAATGGACCACCTAAGACGCAGCCGCGGTCAACATTTAAATGAAATTATCTTCAAAAAGTAAATGTCATGGACCAATCTAACGTTTCAAATAAAGAACCGATGAGATTTTGCAAATTTTATGCGTTTTTTTAAAAAAAAAGTTATCAAGCTCTTAAAAAATCACCCTATACATATATACATGATACATTTCATTTATTTTTATTTATTACAATTTAAATATATATAAATATATATAAAAATGAACCTGTGTTTGTAAGTTTGTATGTTTGGTTGTTTGTTTGTCCTATATAGCAGCCTCAACTACTGATCCGATCTTTTTGAAATTTTAACAGTATGTTCCTGCTGAACCGGTGGTGAAAATGGGCTATATAAATTTTTGATATTTTCAGTGGGCGTGGCATCTCTCAAACAAATTGGGGATTTATTCGTTTTTTTATAAATTAGAATATTCGGAGTACTGTTGCAGCGAGAGTCTTAAATTTTTGTGAAAGTTCACTAATTGTTAGTCTGCACAGTTGTGCCAAAAAATGGGCGGTATTTGAAAAGTGGGCGTGGTACCTCCCATACGAAGTTAAAACCTATTATCGAATACATTCCCTTCTATGACAGCATACATCTAGCATCAATGTGCGTAGTTGTGCCATAAATGGGCAGTATTGGAAAATTGGGCGTGGTACCTCCCATACGAAGTTAACATCTTTTATCGAATATTGTCAGTTTTTTTCAACTATTCAACCGTTGGACTATTGTTTGTGGGGTGCCCTCAGCAGCCATTTGAATGAAATTATTTTCCATTATTAACCGGAAGGATTGTACTTTCAAATAAGAAAATAAATTTGAGAAAATATTCAGTATTCTTTATAGAATTTTCAAAAAAAGTTATTTGTTGAAATATGTGGTTTCTAGAGCGGAAAAAGTAAATCATAGGAGACATTGGTATGGGAGCTATATAAAGGGTCCGCCATCTAACGTTTTTTTTTTCAACTATTCAACCGTTGGACTATTATTTGTGGGGTGCCCGAGGTAGCCATTCGAATGAAATTATTTTCCATTATTAACCGGAAGGATTGTACTTTCAAATAAAAAAAGAAATTTGAGAAAATATTCAGTAGTTTTTGTATAGCATTTTCAAAAAAAAGTTACTTGGCGGACCCTATATAACACCTGGAGAGCTGAAATTTTGTGTGAGTGGTACATATATTACCGAACACAAAAAAAAACAATATGAAACCGTCTGTTTTTCATATTTATTTTAGTTTATATTTAAAATTTATTTAAATTCTCTTAAATTTTAATCAAATATAGCGTTTTATGACGTTTAGTAAAACGTAATATAGATAAAAGTTTGATTTTAAAACTATTTTGTTTGCATAGACAAAAAACTAGTTACAACTGCATTCGAAATATCAAACTAATGTACAAATAAATTATTTAATGGATTTATCTAGTAAAAAGTGAAATTAAATAAAAATTACGCTCTCGTGAAACTTTAAACTTGCATAGTCTATAAATCAATTACATTTAAATTGGACCCACTTTTGCAGTTATCAAAATTCATGGGAAATTGACATTATTTTAAGCGGATTGTTAATTCCACTTATCCTTCCAACAAGCAAAGTAATACGAAAACGATTCGAAATCGTATCGTCTAGAAAAATAATAATAATGCGGCAACTATCATATTCGTATTGCGGAAGTTACCTCAATTGGAGAACTTTGTGCGGCCAGGGCGCTACGCAAAGACAATACGAAGGCAATACATCCGGATGATAAATCGGGGATATTGCCAGATTATCATCCACATGAAATCTGGATGATATCGCCATAATATCACCTGGAAGATAAAAAATGGGATATCGCCAGATAACCACCTAGAAGACAAAAATTAAATTTTCCATATTTTTATGCTTTTCATATTTCAAAATTAATAATTACATAAAGCGGTGAATAAAGAAATACAATTTATATACAGGGTGGCTGATGAATACTGCTACCATGCTACTTAATGCTGTTGTTAGAGGACTTATTCTTTGCAGAACTGCATCGAAAGTGAATCCCTTTCAACACTGTAAGGATTCAACAGGATGATGCGACTTTGTCACATAGCCAGGTCCTGCTATGAGAGAGAATTGCTGCGAAAGTTCCCCAAGAAGGTGATTTCTAGAAACTCGACATTTCGTTGGCCCCCAAAGTCTCGTGACCTCACTGCACCTATCTTTTTCTTGTGGGGTTATTTCATCGTGAAGTTTACAAAGCAAATCAAAAAAATGGGTGATTTAAAGCAATGCATTCGAACAACAATTGAGACAATTCTTACTGCAACTCTGCCGGAAGTAATGAATAATGAATTTTGCACATACGTCACCGGCTATCGTCATGTCATTTAAATTCTTTTATTTTTAAACCCGTTAAAAGGTTTAATAAAAATGTATCGGTTGTCAAATGAACAAAGAAAAAGTAATTTACATGAATTAAACAAAAAGTTATTTTAGTATCTTAATGTAGTGTCATTCATCAGCCACCCTGACTTATCATTGACCAGCCCCCAGACCAAACGGCTGAAGCTAGGGTCATGAAATTTTCAGGGTAGTTCCCAAATATGACGTATACGTCGACTAAGACTAAGAATTTACGAAATTCGTACTTTTAGGGGGTAAAATGGCCCAAATAGGGATAAACATCGAACCTTCATCCTGACTAAACAGCAGTAGTTAGAAACATGAAAATCGGTGAGTGCCTTGCACTGACCATGCAGAAGAGCTACAAATAGCGATTTTTCGAAATTTGTACTTTTAAGGGGCGAGCGGGACAAAAAGGGATAAAAATGGTACCAACTAAAGTATTACAGCTAGAAACATGAAATTTGGTATGTAAATTCCTCTGACCGTATAGAAACGAAGTAAACTTGGATTTTTAGAAATTTGTACTTTTAAGGGACGAGCGGGACAAAGAGGGATAATAATTGTACCAACTAAAGTATTACAGCTAGAAACGTGAAATCTGGTATGTAAATTCCTCTGACCGTATAGAAACGAAGTAAAATTGGATTTTTCGAAATGTGTACTTTTTGGGAAAGAGGTGCAAAAAGTTATAAACTGGCTGGCTGAATCTAGAAACATGAGATCGAGGATATAAATGGTTGTAATTTTTTGTTCAAACAAACGGCTAGGGTCATGAAATTTTCAGGGTAGTTCCCAAATATAACGTAGACATCGACTAAGAAAGGGTTTTACGAAATTCGTACTTTTAGGGGGTAAAATGGCCCAAAAAGGATAAACATCGAACCTTCATCCTGACTAAGCGGCAGTAGTTAGAAACATGAAAATCGGTGAGTTCCTTGCACTGACCATGCAGAAGAGCTAAAAATAGCGATTTTTCGAAATTTGTACTTTTAAGGGGCGAGCGGGACAAAAACGGATAAAAATGGTACCAACTAAAGTATTACAGCTAGAAACATGAAATTTGGTATGTAAATTCCTCTAACCGTATAGAAACGAAGTAAAATTGGATTTTCAGAAATTTGTACTTTTAAGGGACGAGCGGGACAAAAAGGGATAAAAATGGTACCAACTATAGTATTAGAGCAAAAATCGCGAAATTTGGTATGTAAATTCTCTGACCATTTAGAAACGAAGTAAAATTGGATTTTTCGATATTTGTACTTTTAAGGGACGAGCGGGACAAAAAGGGATAAAAATGGTACCAACTAAAGTATTACAGCTAGAAACATGAAATTTGGTATGTAAATTCCTCTGACCGTATAGAAACGAAGTAAAATTGGATTTTTCGAAATTTTTACTTTTAAGGGGCGAGCGGGACAAAAAAGGATAAAAACTGTACCAACTAAAGTATTACAGCTAGAAGCATGAAATTTGGTATGTAAATTCCTCTTACCGTATAGAAACGAAGTAAAATTGGATTTTCAGAAATTTGTACTTTTAAGGGACGAGCGGGACAAAAAGGGATAAAAATGGTACCAACTACAGTATTAGAGCAAGAATCGTGAAATTTGGTATGCAAATTCTCTGACCATATAGAAACGAAGTAAAATTGGATTTTTCGAAATTTGTACTTTTGGGAAAGAGGTGCAAAAAGTTACAAACTGGCTGGCTGAATCTAGAAACGTGAGATCGAGGATATAAATGGTTGTAATTTTTTGTTCAAAACTTGGTAGAAAATTATACATACGAAGTAGTTCAGCTAAAATAGTGCATATCGACAAGCACATTCCTTTGACTGTGTGTGAGTGCTAGCTAATAGGAGGTTTCCAAATTACTATTTTAGATTTATCAATATCCACCAAAAGAAAATTAAATAAATACTATCCAAAAACAGAGACGGATAAAATTAACGAATAACTTGGTTTTTCGCGTGCGAAGCAGCGGGTACTGCTAGTAACATCATAAATGATAAGTAAACATAAAACAACTAAGAGTTAGAAATAAAATAGATAGACATCACTGCTGTTTTCACCTTATGTTCTTTATTATTTCGGTCATGTTTCACTCATTTTTCCGCTTTGGCACCAAAAGAAGGAATTTAGAAAAAATGGTACCATATCTAAATATGAGAGGTATTTTCAGTCCTTGTTAGGGAATTATTTTTCCCTCTGGACCGATTTCGCCCACTTTCGACAACAGACGATTTAATTCATTTTATTAATATTTTTGACGAAAAATCTACACAGGAAATCAAATCAAGTTTGAAAATATTAATTTTATCGAATATCGGTAAAATTATCGGTGGAATAATGTGTACCTCAGGGGCAAAAAATATTCAGCCATAAAAATAATAATTGATACAAAATATATAAACATTAATAGAAAACAGAAATCAATTAATGGAGGGTATAAACAAATTATGGATCACATGCAAGTCCTAACATTTCCGTAGTAGGGAAACTTTAGGTACAATTTGAAATCCCTTTCACGACTAAAATCTAACATGTGTAGCCTAAAAGATTTCCACTTCGCTATTCAAGTAAGAATGGTAATGATTTTTATATCGTCCACGTATGTTGCACACACTTCTGTTTACTTATATCCTTTTAAAACCATACATCACAGATTTTATATGGCCCACGAGGAGTTCGTGTCTAAACTCAATTTCATTGGCTTAAGTAAACACGGGGCACACTGTGGACAGGATGAGGGCATAAATAACTACTTTTGTAAGTAGGCCTAACTGTCGACATTCTGACAAAACATGCCACAAGTATTTTAAGGACATATGAACAAATAGTGGTTTGTTCCAACAATACAATAACTACAACATCAGCAACCAAATGCAAACAAACAGGGATATACACACAGTCATACATATGTATATTCGTACACTTATCGTACATGGATATCCTCATATGGTTAAACATCAGTTGACAATTTAGGGTATTAATTTTGGTCAATGTTTTGATCGGCCACAAAGTGATACCCTCCGACAAACAAACGAACCGAGAGTCATTCAGTCAGTCAGTCAGCCAACCAGCCAAACAATGAAAATTTATTGCACTGACACTAAACAAACACTAACAATGGATTTTAATTAGACTAAAATGCTAGCAACCAACCCCCACCACCATCGCCAGATTGGAAGTCACCGCAGATGGAGGGAGGGAGCGAAGTACTCCGACAAAAAAGAGGAACAATTTCCAATAGACACGACAGGCATCACGTCTTTTTGCCGAAGAAAAAACATAAGAAACTTGTTATTATTTTTGTGGGCTGCTACATTTTTCTTAAGCTAATGACCAAAAAGTATTTCAAAAGTGGCTGGCCATTGTGACACAGTGGCGGGTTTTTTTTTACTAATTTCTGGGAATAATTGAGGCAAGAGTTAATAAAGGGTGTTTTTATTGAGGTATAGAACTTCGAATTGAAATAAAACACAAGAAAATCGTTTTAATGTCCATCAATTTGGCTTTATTGGAAGGATAATTTTATGCCATTAATGTTTAAATATGATTTCGGGCATGTGGCCGCCGCGGCTGGCTCGAATATAGCCAATTCTACAGGTCCAATTTTCAACCACTTAAGTTGATGGACAAAGCTCCAATTGCTGTGCACGGTGGCGAATCGATTCATTCGGGTCCTCTTCAACACTTTGCTCTACAGCGGCAATTGTTTCTTCGGTGCGCACTATTCGACGTCTCTGCGGATGCGTATTATCACATAGAGTAAACGTAGTGCGAAAACTATCCATGGTTAGCCGAATTAATTGCTCTGATGGACGATTATGTCGACCATAAAATGGTGAACTTCGCGAACTGAACCATTACTTTCGAAATAAATTTGCACGATTTGCAAGCGTTGTTCTTTTGTCAATCTGTTCATGATGAAATGGCAAACCAAACTAAATATTAATCACTTGACAGCTGACAAAATGGCCGCCAGTTAAAAAAGTGATGCCAACTTAAAGTTCTATACCCCAATAAAAAAACACCCTATATAATTAGTAATAGAATAAGCACATAACTGAAGCTGGCTGGCCCTCGCAGGAGCTGAGCTAAGTGGAACATATAATTATGGCCAAGTCCGCCTAAACGATATAGGTATTGGTCCTTTCAGCTCAAAGACATTACAAAACGATTAGCGCCGAGCGCACCGTTTAGTAGCAGTATACATGGACGACAACATCATGCCAGGACGTACAAGAAATTCTTCAAAAAAAGGCGAAGATTACAGAACAATTCGACATCAGTGACAAGGGTCGATTACGACATTTTCTTGGAATGGAAATGGATCGAGAAAGTCAAGTTCAGCATATAAAAGATGTCCTGGAACAGTATGGAATGACCGAATGCAAATCTTCTTCCCTACTAACTAACTCCTGGATATCAAGTGAAATGTAACGAAACTTGCAAGAAAGCAAATCAGCTTCAATATCAATCAATAATTGGTGCGTTGACGCATTTATCAATTACAGATCGACCGGATATTCAGCACTCAGTGAACAAACTTGCGCAGAGAAATGCAGACCCACAAAGGGAATATACTTCGATAGCTGGCAGGAACAAATAAATATAAATTTACATTTAAAGTTGGCCCTAAGGGTGTATTAGAGTATGTAGATGCAGATTTGGGAAGCAACACCACAGAACGAAAATCGTACACATTTTAAATATTTTTCACCAATGGATGTTCTATATATTGGGAGAGTAAAAAGCAACGTAGGTGGCTCTTAGTAGCACAGAAGCCAAATATAGGGCGATGTCGAATGCGGGAGAGAGGCTAAGTACTTGAGGCGGATGTTGGTAGATTTAGAATATGGCGACGGCGATCCAGTATTATTGAATGTTGATAATCAAGGTACATATAAATTGCTACATAATCCCGTTGTTCACATTATGTTACATCAAATTCCAAAAACAGAGAAGTTGATCTGAAATACTGTCCTACGGACAATATGGTTGTGGACGTTCTTACAAAAGAATCTTAATAAAATTAAACATGTATTTTTTATACAATCCACGAGAGTATTATGTCTTTGTGCATTTGTTTGTAACACCCAAAAGGATGGGAGATAGATCCTGCTCGACTTTAGCCTTTCCTTACTTGTTTTAATTTAATAAAATAATAATTATTATTATTAATTAATTTAGTAAAAGAACATCCATGCTGAGAAGAATTATTAGAATTTCACATTACTTGCTTTGCCTACTTTACAAACATGAATGTTTTCAATCTTGTTTGATTTTTATTATTTTTCTATTTTTTTTTTTTTCAAACTAACAAATTGTAAATCTATTTCAAATTTATATATTTCCATTTCTGATAATAATAATTTTGCGAAACCAAATTAGAGTTTCACTCTATGATGAAAGTAATTTAAATATATTTCGTTTCCATCTCGTTTAACATTATTCCATAATTCATCATAGACAGAATAAACTAGAAATTTATGATTATTGAAGCAGTGAAATAAAAACTATTTTTTGTGAGTTTATTAGTAGAATCTTTATTATGCAACAAAAATATCATACTGACTATACTATGGCTGACGCAGTGCCAGTACCCTTCGTGCTATATGACCTATCTCACAGGAGTATCAAGTAGTACCTTAAAACACCGTTTTGAAACAAATATAAACAAGTAAGGAAAGGCTAAAGTCGGGCGGGGCCGACTATATGATACACTCCACTTTTTATCCGAATACAATTGAATTCGGTAATAAAGTGAAAACGGGAAGGATTTTTGTATCCTGTAAATGTATGTGTTTGACAAAAAATGTTAAATCGGGAAGGACATTTGTATGAGGATATATTGAAACCTGGAACGAAATAGGTAAAATATAACATGTATAGTTTGGCCAAAATCGGTTAAACATTTGGGAACAACATTTGTATTAGGACCGACATTACCCAACTTCAGTTAAGCCAAATTTGAAGAAATTCGGGTACTATATATGGTTCCCAGAATGGCAAAAGTAAAATCGGGACCGTCATTTGTATGAGGGCTATATCTAAATCTGAACCGATCTTATTCACTTTCACCGTAGGTTTTTTAGTTGGATTATAAGATGTTGTGACAATTTTAAAGAAAAACGGGTACACTATGTGGATTTTAGAGCGGAAAATGTCAACTCGGGAGCGACATTTGTATGGGAGCTATATCTAAATCTGAACCAATCATACCCACTTTCAGCATAGGTGTTTTTAGTTCGATTATAAAATGTTGTGCCAATTTAAAAGAAAATCGGGTACAATATATGGTTTCTAAAGCGGAAAAAGAGGAGCGACATTTGTATGGGGGCTATATCTAAATCTGAACCGATCTTACCCAATTTTTGCATACGTATTTCTACTTGGATTATAAGATGTTCTGCAAAATTTAAAGAAATATGACGTTTCTAAAGCGGAAAATGTCAAATCGGGAGCGACATTTGTATGGTCCTTGGCCAGAAAAAATAAATTCTGCCAAGTTTCATGACAATCGGACGACAATTGCGACCTGTAGAGTGCGAACAAGCTTAGATGGACAGCAGACGGACGGACAGACAGACATCGTTAAATCGACTCAGCTGGTGATTCTAAGCCGATCGGTATACTTAAAGGTGGGTCTAGCTCGATTATTTCTTGGTGTTACAAACATTTGGCGCGAAACTAACTTATAATACCCTAGACCACGAAGTGGTGTCAGCTGGAATAAAATAGAAATATAGTGTGACGTATATTTAAATGACACAATTTTGTAAAGAAGTAATGACTGGACTTTTTCAATATTTTTATTTTTGTATTATTCTACTCACTTTTGTTGTAACATTTCTACGACTCGTTGATAAATATGCAATCAATCTGTTCAATTTGATTTGACAAGTTCAATTATTTTCCCCGTTTTTGTAAAATTTGTTTGTTTCTGGACAAAAAAATCTTATAAATTAAAGACGTCACATCATTCTCAGCCAACTAGCCTGGCTTTGTTTTAGATATACAAGTTCTTTGTTTCCTTAAACATTTAAGCTAGTGTAGGTGTCAGTCACTAGTGCCTGTGATTTAAAAGTCTAATATACGACACCATCAATTCTCACGAATCGTTCGTCTATAAATAAAATGTTTTACTAAGCCATTTTTTAGTTTTTAGTTTGTCAGTGTTTACTAAAATTTTACTAAAGTTATGTATTTGAAACCATATTGAACATAACTGAAGGAAATGATTTTTTCCCGGGAATGAAACTTTTATTCCCGTTTTCCCTGGAAATGAAAAAGACCAGGAAACCAAAAACCCTACCAACAATAACCTTAATGTAGAGCGGTATTAATCAAAATTATTTTAAAAATAGTCGCAGAAAAGTACGAATTTGTAAAAACACGTACTTTTAAGAGGTAAAATGGGAATAGAGAGATAACAAGTAAGAAGGCGTTAAGTTCGGCCGGGCCGAATCTTATATACCCTCCACCACGGAGTGCATTTCATAGTATTACCAGCAGATTAAAGGATGTCGACTTTACATATAAGCACATTACCATATTACGAAAATTGTGATATTTTTATGCACATTACTATATTTGTTTACTATTTCAAACTAAAGAGTGATTTTTTTGAGGTTAGGATTTTCATGCATTAGTATTTGACAGATCACGTGGGATTTCAGACATGGTGTCAAAGAGAAAGATGCTCAGTATGCTTTGACATTTCATCATGAATCGTCTTAGAAACGAACAACGCTTGCAAATTATTGAATTTTATTATCAAAATGCGTGCTCTGTTAAGAAAGTTCATTGCGCGCTTCCATTTTATGGTCAGTTTAATCGACCCACTGAAGCGGCTATTCGGGCTATTGTGACTAAATTTCGCACCAAATTTACATTGTTGGACATTAAACTACCAACACGCTTACGTAGAGTGCGAACTGAAGAAAATATCGCAGCTGTATCGGCCAGTGTTAATGATGACCACCAATTTTCGATTCGTCGCCGTTCGCACCAATTGGGTCTCTGTTACTCAAAAACGTGGAAATGCCAAAATTGGACTAAGCGGATGGACAACCTAAGACGCAGCCGCGGTCAACATTTAAATGAAATTATCTTCAAAAAGTAAATGTCATGGACCAATCTAACGTTTCAAATAAAGAACCGATGAGATTTTGCAAATTTTATGCGTTTTTTTTTTTAAAAAAGTTATCAAGCTCTTAAAAAATCACCCTTTATAATGTATACTTATGCACACTGTTTAAAATCGACTACTATATATAAATAAAATGCTGAAATTGTGAAAGTGAACATGCCTAAATATTAGGCGATTGTCAGTCGCCATTAGAAAGAAGCGTTTCCAGATACAGACAAAGTGATAAGAAAATTATAAATTTTAAAGATATCCCCATTCGCCCCATTCTCCGCCCAAATGTACAAATTTCGAAAAAACCCTTTTTCGAGTCTTCATAGTCAGAATGTATACACCGAATTTCATGATTTCAAATTCAGCGGTTTGGTAGGTTCCATTTTTATCCCTCTTTTTAATTATATCCCTTAAAAGTACGAATTTCGAAAAATCCCTCTATTTTACGTGTCTATGCAATTAGAGGGATGTACAAACCGAATTTCATGATTCTAGCTGTTGTCGTATAATTGGTACCATATTTTATCCCTTTTTGTCCCATTTCGCCCGCTAAAACTTTTATTTTCTTTGTGGTGCTTCCAAGCTACAAAAGGAATGTCCGCAACAAATTTTAACTGTATTAAAATAAGAAATTTAATTAATTAGCCAAGGCTATATATATGTATACTATATATATATATAATGGATATAATACTTCAATTCATAAAGTAAATATAAGGGAGCAATCATAAATACCCTAAATATTGGGGGATAGAGAGTGTACTTTCAGCTACAGTCGTTTGGTTGGTTGTATTACCATCCTATTTTAATTTCAAAAGTATAAATTTTGAAAATACCTTATAAACAACATCCTTATTCTACCATTTTTTGTCGTAAAAGCAACAAAATAAAGTACGAACTTGGAAAAAAAATATTTTACGTTGCTATGCACTCAGAGGAATGTATACACCGAATTCCATGATTCTATCAGCGGCCATTTTGTTGGTACCATTTTTATCCCATTTCCTATCCCTTTTTCCATTTTTGCCCCCTCAAGAGTACGACTATCTAAAATCTCTTTATTTTGCGTATCTACACAATTAGAGGGACGTACTCACTGAATTTCATCATTCTAGCTGTATTCGTTTAGTTGGTACTATTTTTATCCCCTGTAGCCATTGTATCCATTGTACGAATTTGGAAAAAACGTTTTATTTTTCGTGTCGACGCAGTCACAGGAATGTATACTCCGAATTTTATGATTCTAGCTGCTGTCATTTAGTAGGTACTATTTTTATCCCCTTTTTCCATTTGAACCCCAAAAAGTACGAATTTTGGAAAGTTCTTTTATTTTACGTGTCTACGCAATCAGAGGAATGTATATATCGAAATTCATTATTGTAGGTGCAGCCGTTAGGTTGGTACTATTTTTATCCCTCTATCCCCATTTAACCCCTTAAAAGTACGAATTTAGAAAAAATACTTTTATATTATGTATCTACTCTATTAGAGGAATGTACACGCCAAATTTCGTGTTTCTATCTGTTGTCGTTTGATAGGTACCATTTTTATCCCTTTTTGTCCCATTTCGCTCCCTAGAAATAAAAATCACTCTATGGTGCCCTTTTATGCTATAGAGGGAATGCGCATTGCAAATATCAACTAAATACAAGCTAATATGTTCAAAAAACAGGCTGAAATACTCTAAATATTAGGGGTATTTTCAGTTCTTGTGAGGAAAAAAATTTTCCCTCTGGGCCGATTTCGTCCACTTTCAGTCCCAACTGATCTACAACCATAAGACACATTTAGGAAAAATTTGAACCTCCTAGCTCATTTCGTTCGGCCGCTATCGTGCTTTCAACAGACAGACGGGCATGGCTATATCGTCTTAGAATTTTACCACGACCCAGAATATATATACTTGATAGGGTCTCCGATGAATATTTCAAGGTGTTACAAACGGAATGACAAAGTGAATATACCCCCATCCTGGAGGTGGAGGGTATAAAAATGGTACCAATCAACGGCTGCAGCTAGAGTCATGAAATTCGGGGTATATATTCCTCTACATCTAGATTGGTGAAATTCGGTGTGTACATTCCTGTAATTGCGTAGACATGTAAAATGGAGAGATTTTCGAAAGTCGTACTTTTAAGGGGGTAAAATGGGAAAAAGAGCATAAAAGTGATACTAACCAAAGCCGGGGCTAGAATCATTTAATTTGGTTTATACATTCCTCTGACTGCATAGACTCGCAAAAAAAAGAATTTTCCAAATTCGTATCTTTTTACTTTTGCGACAAAAATTGGTAAAAATGTTAGGTTATCATGCACTTTGTACGTGAGATAATGGATTTGCAAAATTAGTACTTTTGGAATTAAAATAGAATGGAAATAGAACCAACTGTAGCATCCACTATCTACCAATATTTATGGTATTGATGTATTATTTCGATATATACAGTATAAACATATTGACATCCTTGCCCTATAAGCATGCTTAAAAATAGTTAACGTTTTATATTTATTTATAAAATTATTTGTTCAATATTTATATTTTTTTGGCTATATACAAAAATTAAAATTTTCCTGTAATGTTACTGCACTTATACGAAAATGGCAGCCTCTGCGGAATGTAATCCATGGTGGAGGGAAAGTTTTTTGTTTGTAGCTTCAGCCGTTTGATCTATGCCATTTTTGTCCACTTTTTACAAGAATATTGGTCACGGAGGCAACACCCCCTGTTATCCCCTTTAACTCCATTTACCCCTCAAAAGTATGATTGCGTAAAATGCATTTTCTGATAAATATGGAAACCAAATTTCGTGTTGTTGGTAAAATTTTATTCTCCTTACTTCCTATCTACCCTTTAAAAATACAAATTTCGTAAAATCTCTTCATTTTGCAATTTGATGAATGTACGTACCAAATTTCATGATTCTTGCTGTAGTTATGTCCATTGGTACATTATGTATCCCTTTTTTCCGCATCGGTACCAAATTCAAAGATTCTAAGCTCAACCATTTGGCCATTTTACCCCCTAAAAGTGTGAAATTCGCAGTAAGTGAAATGTACACACCAAATTTCATAATTCTAACTCTAGCCGTTTGGTCTGGCCAGTGATCAGTCAGTCAAGTTAGTCTGTCACGCAACTCTTTTATATACATATAAAGGGTGCTTTTTTAAGAGCTTGATAACTTTTTTTTAAAAAAAAGCATAAAATTTGCAAAATCTCATCGGTTCTTTATTTGAAACGTTAGATTGGTCCATGACATTTACTTTTTGAAGATAATTTCATTTAAATGTTGACCGCGGCTGCGTCTTAGGTGGTCCATCCGCTTAGTCCAATTTTGGCATTTCCACGTTTTTGAGTAACAGAGACCCAATTGGTGCGAACGGCGACGAATCGAAAATTGGTGGTCATCATTAACACTGGCCGATACAGCTGCGATATTTTCTTCAGTTCGCACTCTACGTAAGCGTGTTGGTGGTTTAATGTCCAACAATGTAAATTTGGTGCGAAATTTAGTCACAATAGCCCGAATAGCCGCTTCAGTGGGTCGATTAAACTGACCATAAAATGGAAGCGCGCAATGAACTTTCTTAACAGAGCACGCATTTTGATAATAAAATTCAATAATTTGCAAGCGTTGTTCGTTTGTAAGACGATTCATGATGAAATGTCAAAGCATACTGAGCATCTTTCTCTTTGACACCATGTCTGAAATCCCACGTGATCTGTCAAATACTAATGCATGAAAATCCTAACCTCAAAAAAATCACTCTTTATAAAAGAGTTGATGATGCATTCAAACTATTTTTCCTAATTTTGATAATATTTAGACCCAAAACAAGTAGTTTATTGTAGTGATTGCGAAGAATCCAAATAATCCAACCCCTTTACCACACTTTATTTTATTTATTTTTTAAACCTTTTCAAAATCGCCCACTGTACATTCTTTGGTTTCGGTCGGCTGGAGTATGTTAATCTAGCAAATCATTTATCTTGTCCCGGTTTTTAATATGGGTTACTTTTTCAATTTCCGTTTTTTTTTTCTTCTTTACTTTTGACTTTTGTTTAGAAAAAAAAAGAAATTTTTTTCTTGTTTTTTGATATTAGTATCCAACAAATTTGCGTTAAATGCCTGATATGCATATGGAATGAGCTGGGGCTTTCCACTCTACTTTTTTGCTGATGGATGTGGTTGTTTTTTCAGTGACACTGACACCTTTTCTCTGGTGACAATTTTTTTCTTTCGTTTTTTCTTCAACCCACAAGAACAACCCTTTTTTATGTCGTTCATCACAGTTAAGTTCTCTGATGAAGGATGGCAAGATGTACGCGGTGTTATCGGTTCGAGTAGATGATTGGTAACAGTCAGGAAAACGTTTGAAAAACAAGAGAGTTTTGGAAATACATAATTTGGTTTTATTTCCCAACGTTGTTCAATTGTACAGCGATTTCTTTCATTCCCCGGATATATGACACTGACTTTCTGTCAAGCTTTCCAGCGGCAGTGAACTATCACTGTCATCCTAACATATGATTTAAAAAGAAGCCACTAGATGACCCTCCGGTATTTCTTATTACCAATTTTCGCGGCAATTTCCATCCAACATAGTTTAGGATTTTTTGCCTTTTGCATGTAGGGCACCACTCGTTCGTCTTATTTCAACCACCACAAATTTTGTCTCACACATAATTCCACATTTCCGCCCATCGAAAGGGGTGCACAAAAAGAGTATTGCAATACGTGTTTGAATTTTTTAATGTGTCCTTTCTTTGTTTGCATTCTTTTTGTTTTTTTTCTTCTCATTCTCTACGTTTCATTCATTTATATTTTTCTAACGTGGCAATGATTAATTTACAATTGTTGAACAGCAGAACTGAAACTGAGCATGGAAATTGTCTTTTTGGCTGACATCACACGGAGAGATGGAAAAACGGGCCTCTACACTCCACTGACAAATGATCTCCGAGTGGCTGCTTAAAGATGAAAAGGAGTCTATTTTTAATTGTTGGCTTGACATATTGGTTTGGAGTAATTTCACAGCGAAAAAAGGTCGCTTTCTTGTGCAATTACTTTGAAAAATTAACTGACGGGGATATCTTACAGCTAATTGAAGTTTTTTCGTGTCGAAGTTACACCTGCTCTACTGCTTCCTTTTTTTTCAATTTAGTTACACGTGCCACGCTTCATTTTTGTTCTTGTGTGTGTGTTGTTTTTTGCAAACCCTTTGCAAAAAATTCCCTCTCCACTGGGCGAGTGATTGATATGCAATTTTCGGAATTGATATGCAATTTTGCAAATCAATCATGTGCGTATGTTATAGATTTTTTAATTATTGTGTTTTTTTAATTTCGTTAAGATATCACTTCTTTAAAATTCAACGTTCACCCCAAGAAACAATTAGTCTCAAGTTGAAGAGGAAAACAAGTAACTACAGGTTCAGGCGATGACACACTCAAAAAAAAAAATAAAATTACAATTCTAGCTAGTGTAGGGTGGGCCATTTATAATTTAAAAATTGAACTACCGATTACTTTGCCTTTGAAAGTAGAATAACAATAATTTTTATTTTTTTAGTTTTTTCGTTTGCATTTTTTTGGTCTGTAATCAATATTTGATTTGAACTGGGATATTGTCCTGGCTCAAGACCATTTTGCTTCTATATTTAATAGAACGCAAATTTAGTTACAAATGGCATGGTGACATTTATTACTTGGCTGCAGACTACCACGATCATGATTTCGACCATGTCAAATTGATCACACAGTGTGATCAATTAGACGAAGTATTGGAACTGATAAGTAAATATTTGTTGATATTTTTTGACAAGACTTCTTTCAGATTTATCATGTTTCATCTTGCAGAAGCTGAAATCACTTATCAAAGTTTAAGGTACTTATCGAAAGACGACATAAAGGAAGCTATTCCGCCCATTGGCCTCAGAGCACAATTTCGGGAAAAATTGTTTAGTTTGAGAAAAAAAGAGGTATGTTTATACACTCCACGAGAGTATTATGTCTTTGTGCATTTGTTTGTAACAACCAAAAGGAAACGAGATAGACCCATTGTTAATTATACCGATCGTCTTAGAATCACTTTCTGAGTCGATTTAGCAATGTCCGTCTGTCTGTCTGTCTGTCTGTCTGTCTGTCTGTCTGTCTGTCTGTCTGTCTGTCTGTCTGTCCGTCCGTCCATCTATTCTTGTAATAACGATACAGGTCGCAATTGTAGACAGAACCAAATGAAACTTTGCACAACGATGTTTTTCGGGATAAGGACGAACGCTATTTAATTTGAAGAAAATCGGTTCAGATTTAGATATAGCCCCCATACGAATTTCACTCCCGATTTGACTCTTTTCACACTAAATACCACATATTACAACAGATTTTCTTTAAAATTGGCAAAACATCTTATATTGTAGCTAGAAACACCTGTGGTAAAAACTGTTAGATCGGTTCAGATTTATATATAGCTCCCATACAAATTTCTCTCCCGATTTGACTTTTTCCGCTCTAGAGACCACATAATGTATCAGATTGTCTTCAGATTTGGTAAAACATCTTATATTTCCACTAGAAACACCCATGGTGAATATCGGTCAGATCGGTTCAGATTTATATATAGCTCCCATACAAATTTCGCTCCCGATTTGACTTTTTCCGCTCTAGAAACCACATATTGTATCAGATTGTCTTCAGATTTGGTAAAACATCTTATATTCCCACTAGAAACTCCCATGGTGAATATCGGACAGATCGGTTCAGATTTATATATAGCTCCCATACAAATTTCGCTCCCGATTTGACTTTTTCCGCTCTAGAAACCACATATTGTATCAGATTGTCTTCAGATTTGGCAAAACATCTTATATTTAAACTAAAAACATCTATGGTGAAAATAGGTCAAATCGGTTCAGATTCAGATATAGCCCCCATACAAATGTCGTTCCAGATTGGGCATTTTCCTCTGTAGAAACCACATATTGTACTCGATTTTCTTTAAATTTGGCACAACATCTGATAATCTTACTAGAAACACCTATGCAGAAATTGGGTAAGATTGGTTCAGATTTAGATATAGCCCTCATATAAATGTCGCTCCCGATTTGACTTTCCGCTTTAAATGTCACATATTCTAATCGATTTTCTTTAAATTTGGCACAACATCTTATAATCTAACTAGAAACACCAGTGGCTAAAGCGGGCTAGAACGGTTCAGATTTAGATATAGGCCCCATACAAATATCGCTCCTGATTTGAATTTTGCGCTCTAAAAATCACCCGATTTTCTTTAAATTCGGGACAACATCTTATAATCCAACTAGAAACACTATGCAGAAATTGGGTAAGATCGGTTCAGATTTAGATATAGCCCCCATACAAATTTCGCTCCCGATTTGTCTTTTGCCGATTTAAAAGCCACATATTGCGCTCGATTTTCTTTAAATTTCGCACAACATCTTCTAATCTAACTAAACAAAACTATGGTGAAAGTGGGTAAGATCGGTTCAGATTTAAATATAGCCCAAATTCAAATGTTGCTCCCATAAGTTTAACCGATTTTGGCCAAACTATACATTTTATATTTCACCTATTTCGTTCCAGGTTTCAATATATCCTCATACAAATGTCCTTTCCGATATAAAATTTTTTTGTCAAACACATACATTTACAGGATACAAAAAACCTTCCCGTTTTCACTTTTTGACCGAATTGAATTGTATTCGGATTGAAAGTGGAGTGTATCATAGAGTCGGCCCCGTCCGACTTTAGTCTTTCATTACTGGTTTTTTGTTCGCACAGTGGACCCAGACTCAGTGGACTAAAACTACCAACAGTATACAAATATATTTAAACCGGTGTGTAAAATAAAAATTGCTCTATTTTATAAATACGTTCATTTTGTAATACTTTTTCGTTGTCATCCCATTTTCTTGAACATTTTTATAAAATAAGGCAATATTTTTGCAACCATCGGTTCAAATTTAATTGTATACTGTTGGAAACTTAAGCAAGGCAATATGCGTTTTAAACCAATATTGACTGCAAACTGCAGCGTTATTGCTCTTGTGTTTAAACCAGTGTTTTGACGAAAGTACACAATACAATGTATTATGTTGCAGTATGGAATTGACGATGAAACTTTGTCTGATTCGATTTCCGGCAAAGTAATTTCTTGGCTGTAGAACTCATCTAATTTTGGGAAGACATCAACACCAACATCTTCTTATTCAACAGCAGTTAAATGTTCAAATCTCTCTAAGGTAGATACATAGCTGGGTACAGCTTCGCAAAATCATTAATCCCACTTATTTTTTAGAGTCTTGAGCTTGTTTTTCTGGAAGATATTTTTTAACATGTCTCAAAATTATCGCCGAAAGATTTTTCAGCAATAATAGACGAAATCGTAGAAAACTTCCCCAACGAGATAAAAGTAAGTATTTTCTGATTTATAGTGTAATACAATTATAAATTTTTGAATATTATTAGGAATATTATTTCATACCACGTTGCAAGAACCCTGGAGGAAAGCATTGGGATAAATACGTGAACCAAAAAGTAAAGCGTTCATGGCCGTCACTTAAGTTAACGCACGAGTTGGATGTGGCGGATTCCATTCCGCAGCCCGGTTTAAGCACTGAATTAGATGACTCGATATTACAGTCCTTGAAAACTTCACTCTCGAGAGATTTCTCTAACTGGGATGAGGTTAAAGATAAATGGAAACGCACTTTTTTGTTGAGGCGAAAAGAATTGCAAATTTCCGAAATAAATTATGAATTCCTGAAAAACTGGCCACTATATTCCAATGATGAAGCACACGAACTTGTAAGTTTAGTCAATTAATTTTGACAATTTTACTCCATTTATAAATGGAATCAACCACAATTATTTCTATAGATCAATATTGACTTCGAACTATTGTATCCAAATAAAAGTCATCTCCTGTTCAGCAAATGTGGGAAAGCAAAAGATAAAAGTAAGTTGTAGTAACATTTGAGGATACTTAATCTAACTTTAAATTTTATTTCACATTACAGGCTCTTTGGATTATATGCATGCATTACTTTTAAATTCAGTAATTTTACCAACGGCGCGATTTTTCGATAAATCTACAAAGCACTCAATGAAAATTTCTATACCAGATGCTAACGAAAGCTTCATACTGTATCTTACAACTATAAGTGATTATGAAAGAGCAAAAATATTACAATAAAGGTCTGACAGTGCAACCACTTATTATAGTCGCAGGATTAAGTATATATGACCTTAAAGAGTTTTACGTTTATTTTGATAGGACAATATTGATAATTTATTTTTATAATCTACTAGCTGAACCCCCGCCCGCTTCGCCATGCAAAAAAAACATACGGTAAAATTAAAATCTGCTTTCATATTAATTTTTGTCCTGATCGGTAATATATGCACCAATTATAATCAAGGTTCTTCCCTGAGATAATAAAGAAATGGATATGTTCCATGGAGAACTTTAGTTTACGGCGAATAATTGAAAAAATGTCAAAATCAAATTGATTTTTTGTTAAATGTGATTATCCTCCTTTCCATTACCTAAACAAAAAACTTCATTCGTAAGATGAAATGACATTACATTAAAAACACATAGAAGATCAAACAAATTGTCCACTAATCAAACAACACAAAAACTAAAAAATTAATATAATATCCGTTTTCTTGACTTAAGTCGGCTGTTGGTGAATGAATATTTTTCTTTTTATAACCTTTATTTACTATTGTGCTAAGAAAATCCACAGAAAACGTGTAATTTTACAAAATTCAAATCAAAAATGCGCCATTTTTCAAATCCCGCCCATTTGAATATTGCCTAAGCAGGTTACAACTAAATTAACTCACACAACAATATAGGAATATCGTTGTAGAATATACTCAAAAAACTGGTTTTAATTTCGTATGGGAAGGGTCACGGCCACTTTCCGCCCATCTCGGTGTCGAAATACACTAAAACCGGTTTTAATTTCAGATGGGAAGGGTCACGCCCAATTTCCGCCCATCTTTGCACAACTATTTATACTGGATCAACTCACCCAAAATTTCAGCACTCTAGGCTTATGACACCTACTGACCATATTCTATAATATGTTTTAACTTCGTATGTGAGGTACCACGCCCACTTTCCCAATACCGTCCATTTTTGGCAGAACTACGCAGGTTTATGCTAGATGCACTCACACAAAAGATAAGTATTGTAGCTGAATATATTCGATAATAGGTTTTAACTTCGTATGGAAAGTACCACGCCCTTATTTCCAATATCTCCCATTTTTGGGCACAGTTACGCACATTGATGCTAGATGCACTTACACAAAATTTCAGTTTTTTATCTGCCTTAGAACGGCATATATTCGAAAATGGGTTTCAACTTCGTCTGGGAGGTGCCACGTCCACATTTCCATTTCCGCCCATTTTTGTCACAACTACGCACGTTGATGCTAGATGCACTTACACAAAATTACAGCACAATAGGTGTCATTCAATAATAGGTTTTAACTTCATATGGTAGGAGCCAATACCGGTCATTTTTGGCCGGTATTTGCACAAAATTTCCGCACTCTAGGTGTCATAGAACTGACAATATTCAATAATAGGTTTTAACTTCGTATGGGAGGTGCCACGCCCACTTTTCCGATACCGCCCATTTTTGGTACAACTATGCACATTGATGCTAGATGCACTTACACAAAATTTCAGCACTCTAGATGTCATAGAACTGACAATATTCAATAATAGGTTTTAACTTCTTGTGGGAGGTGCCACGCCCACTTTTCCAATACCGCCCCTTTTTGACACAACTGTACAGAACTTTGAACTTTCACAAAAATTGAAGACTCTAGCTGCAACAGTACTCCGAATATGCTAATTTATAAAAAACGAATAAATCCCCAATATGTGTGGGAGGTGCCACGCCCACTGAAAATATCAAAAATTTATATAGCATATTTTCACCACCGGTTCAGCATGAACATACTGTGAAAATTTCAAGAAGATCGGTTCAGTAGTTTAGGCTGCTATAAAGAACAAACATACAAACACAGATTAATTTTTATATATAGATATATTTATAATACACAATAAAAAACGAACGTTTTTGAAAAATGATCTGAAATCGTCTTATTATTTAAGTTATGCTATGTTAACATATGTTATTTTAACATAATGGTCATATTCATTGAAATGGAACAACATGCCATTTCAATGTTAACATCATTATATTCAACGTGATATTCCTGTTATTTCAACATGGTGGTCACATTGATTCAACATGATATTCATCTTATTTTAACATGGTGGCCACTTTGATTCAACATGTATTAATGTTATTTTAACATGGCTATCCCATTGATTCAAAGGGATCAACATGTTATTTTAATATTATCATCATTTTGATTCAACATGATATTCATGTTATTTCAACATGATGGTCACATTGATTCATCATCATAGTCATGTTAAATCAACATGAAGATCAGTTCGATTCAAAAGGATTTCATGTGTACACACTCAATTTCATTATTCTAGCTGTAGCCGTTTAGTGGGTACCATTTTTATCCCTCAGTTCCCATTGTATTCCATGAAAAAACAAATTTGTAAAAACCTTTTTGTTGTTCGTGTTTAAGCCGTCACAGGAATGTATACCCTGAATTTCATGATTATAGCAGCGGCCTTTTGTTTGGTACAATTTGTATCCCCTTTTTTCATTTTAATAAGTACAAATTTCGAAAAGTTCCTTTTATTTTACGTGTTTACGCAGTCAGAGGAATGTATACACCGAATTTCATTATTCTATGTGCACCCGTTTGGTTGGTACCATTTCTATCCCTCTATTCCCATTTTACCCCTTAAAAGTACGAATTTGGAAAAAATACTTTTATACCCCCGAATTTCGTATTTCTAGCAGTTGTCGTTTGGTAGGTACCATTTTTATCCCTTTTGTGCCATTTCACTTCCTACGAATAAGAATCACTTTGCACGTTTTTGTTATAGGGGGAACGCGCACACCCAATATCAAGTAAATATAAACAGACATATTAAAAAACCATAAATATTACGTCTTATTAAGGGTATTTTCAGTCCGTGTTAGGGTAAATTTGTTTCCTCTGGGCCAATTTCGCCTTCTTTCAATCTCAACCGATCAACAACCATTAGACACATTTATGGAAAATTTGAATATATACTTTATGGGGTCTCTGTTGAATAATTCAAGGTATTACAAACCATATTATTCATGGTGGAAATGGTTATAAATGGCATACTTATATAGATAGATGATTGAAATTTGAAGTATTTTACCAGATATTCATCTCTTTAATTTGACAGCCATACGCCATTGTATGACTCGCAAAAGTACAAAAAAAAACAAGTAAGGAAAGGCTAAAGTCGGGCGGGGCCGACTCTATGATGCACTCCACTTTCTATCCGAATACACTTCAATTCCGTGAAAAAGTGAAAACGGGAAGGTTTTTTGTATCCTGTAAATGTATGTGTTTGACAAAAAATGTTAAATCGGAAAGGACATTTGTATGAGGATATATTGAAACCTGGAACGAAATAGGTGAAATATAAAATGTATAGTTTGGCCAAAATCGGTTAATCTTTTGGGACCAACATTTGTATTTGGGCTATATATAAATATGAACCGACATTTGTTGGGGGCTATATCTAAATCTGAACCGATCTTACCCAATTTCAGCATAGGTGTTTCTAGTAACATTATAAGATGTTGTGCCAAAGTTAAAGAAAATCGAGTACAATATGTGGTTTCTAGAGTGGAAAGAGTCAAATCGTGAGTGAAATTTGTATGGGAGCTATATATAAATCTGAACCGATCTAACACATTTTTACCACAGGTGTTTCTAGTTGAACTATAAGATGTTTTGCCAATTTTGAAGAAAATCTTTTGAAATATGTGGTATCTAGAGTGAAAAGGGTCAAATCGGGAGTGAAATTCGTATGGGGGCTATATCTAAATCTGAACCGATTTTCTTCAAATTAAATAGCGTTCGTCCTTGTCCCGAAAAACTTCGTTGTGCAAAGTTTCGTTTTGTTCAGGCTACAATTGCGACCTCTATCGCAATTACAACAATAGATGGACAGACTAGAGATGTGCGCGTGACGAAGGAAATAAATTGAATCACGCACGTTCACGCACGAAGATTTTTTCGATACTCACGTTCACGCACGCTCACGTGAGTAAAATAAATTTTGCTCACGATCACGCGTGATTCACGCGGGGGTTTCCCATATAAATGCAGTGCCTAGTGTTGGTGCAGGGAATGCTTGCTTAAATAATAGAAAAATAGAAATTATACCTGCATTGAAGCACTTTGTTTTAGAAAAAAATTATATATATATTTTGAATGGAAAACTTCATATTTTTAAACGAAATAAAATGAAAAGAATTAATAAATATGTGCGACTCACGAAAAAATCACGTGATTCACGCAGAAAATAGACTCAGACGGACAGACATACGGGCAGACGGACATTGCTAAATCGACTCGGAAAGTGATTCTAAGCCGATCGGTATAATTAACAATGTGTCTATCTCCCTTCCTTTTGGGTGTTACAAACAAATGCACAAAGACATAATACTCTCGTGGAGTGTATAAATATTAATTCTTCTATATCCTTTCAAAATTAAAAGTCCTGTAAAAAGGACAAAAAATCACCATATGGAAAACTGAGTACACAGCTTTTCTAAAGAGTGATTTTTTTGAGGTTAGGATTTTCATGCATTAGTATTTGACAGATCACGTGGGATTTCAGACATGGTGTCAAAGAGAAAGATGCTCAGTATGCTTTGACATTTCATCATGAATCGTCTTACAAACGAATAACGCTTGCAAATTATTGAATTTTATTATCAAAATGCGTGCTCTGTTAAGAAAGTTCATTGCGCGCTTCCATTTTATGGTCAGTTTAATCGACCCACTGAAGCGGCTATTCGGGCTATTGTGACTAAATTTCGCACCAAATTTACATTGTTGGACATTAAACCACCAACACGCTTACGTAGAGTGCGAACTGAAGAAAATATCGCAGCTGTATCGGCCAGTGTTAATGATGACCACCAATTTTCGATTCGTCGCCGTTCGCACCAATTGGGTCTCTGTTACTCAAAAACGTGGAAATGCCAAAATTGGACTAAGCGGATGGACCACCTAAGACGCAGCCGCGGTCAACATTTAAATGAAATTATCTTCAAAAAGTAAATGTCATGGACCAATCTAACGTTTCAAATAAAGAACCGATGAGATTTTGCAAATTTTATGCGTTTTTTTAAAAAAAAAGTTATCAAGCTCTTAAAAAATCACCCTTTACATACGATCTCTAGTTTCATGTGTATATGGGGTCAATATCCCATAACATTTGTAACTTATAAAGAATAGCATTTTGACAAGGGAGTGGAAACAATTTTTCGTATGGGGTCATAGAAGTAAGGTGACCGTTTTGCACTCAGAAGGTATCGGGTTGAATCGTGGCTCGGATTTTTTTTGTTTTTTATTATTTTAATAATTTTTTATTTTGTATACTTTATTAATTTGTTTAACAATTTTATACATTTTTTATGACTGGGCTGCACATTACCTTGTCCATGATTTCTTGCCTTCACAACGATTTTTCGAGTAAATACCCGTTCATGTTAAGTAAATGATTCTCCCAAACGATTGAGAAGCACACAAATCTCTCCGGATATCAGTCAATGCACATATTGTCATCTTACAGGCAACTCATTGAGTTCCATATGTAAATGTAAGTACACTAATTTTGACTTAGCTGACTTGCACTTAGCTGCCCAAAATACATATATGGACATCTTTTCTCAGATTCAGTGTTAAATATTTATTTTAAGTGCACATACCTGCATATTTAAAATAACAGTCTTCGATATTTATACTGTTTTCTCTTTCTCTAGTTATGGAAATGCCACCACAGAGCCCTGAATGATTGGGAATTGGGGATTATTGACAACCTTGTTGGCACTCTACCATTAGACACATTTACGGAAATTTTGAAGATCCTATCTCATTTCGTTCGGAAGCTAGCGTGCTTTCAACAGACAGATGGACATGGCTATATCGTCTTAGAAATTTACCACGACCCAGAATATATAAAGGGTGATTTTTTAGCTATTATATTTTTGGCAACACTGGTTTAAACAGCTGACGCACGTTTCGTGTTTTGTTTCACTGTCAGACATCTTCAGTTTGGTCTATAATTCAAACATGAATCGTCTTACAAACGAACAACGCCTGCAAATTTTTGAATTTTATTATCAAAATGCGTTCTCTGTTAAGAAAGTTCATCGCGCGCTTCCATTTTGTGGTCAGTTTAATCGACCCACTGAAGCGGCTATTCGGGCTATTGTGACTAAATTTCGCACCAAATTTACATTGTTGGGCATTAAACCACCAACACGCTTACGTAGAGTGCGAACTGAAGAAAATATCGCAGCTGTATTGGACAGTGTTAATGATGAATATCAATTATCGATTCGTCGCCGTTCGCAGCAATTGGGCCTCTGTTACTCAAAAACGTGGAAATGCCAAATTGGACTAAGCGGATGGACCATTTGAAGCGCAGTCAAGGTCAACATTTGCATGAAATAATCTTCAAACATTAAATATCGAATCAAATAAATATTTCATGCATTTTTCTGAATTTTATGTGTTTTTTTTTTTTTTTGAAAAACTTTCCTATAGCTTTTAAAAAATCATGCTTTATATACTTTATGGGGTCTCCGATGAATATTTGAAGGTGTTACAAAGGGAATGGCAAAGTGAATATACACCCCCATCTTTAGGTGGGGGGTATAATTATTGAAATAAGCCCTACTCCAAGTACGGATTTTACTCAGATTAAAGAATGATAAAAAGGCGTTAAGTTCGGTCGCGCCGAACCTCATATACCCTCCACCACAGAGTGCATTACCGGAAGAATAGAGGATGGATTACTTCTCAACAGATAAGACATTTTGTAATGTGGTTTGGTCGGTACCAATACTCTCTATTTTCTCCCATTTGACCGTAATACTATGAATATCAAAAGTTCTATTTATTTTTCACGTCTACACAGTCAGAGAGACGTGTACTCCGAATTTCAATATTCTCTCTACATCCGTTTGGTTGGTACAATTTATCCCTCTTTTCCCATTTTACCCCTTAATAGTGATTATTTCGAAATATATGTACATTTATTTTAGAAGTCTACGCATTCCACAGTATTACAAGCAGTTTAGAGGCTTCCGATTTTGTATAGAAGTGCACTACCATATTAGGAAAATAATTTGTGATGCTTCATTATTCATTCATTCCCTCAGGGTCGATTTCCTCCAGCTGTAATTTCAGACCAAATGTCTGTACCATTTTGATACGATAATTACTAATACTATGTTTCGCGTCCACAGTGGAATTTACACATCTTACTTCTTTATATGGTAAAAACTTCTTCTGCGGAAGAAATTTTACTAGCTTTTAAGAAAAAAATTTATGAAGAAATAATGGAAAAATTTCAATTAAGATGTTTTTACTTAAAACTATTTGTATTCCTTGTGTATGCCAAGTTCTTCATGTGTTTAGAAAAATACATGAATAGTAGTCTAAGAAGTAATTCTCGTTCGTTTGCCAAGACTTTCTTCAAACACTAGCCTTCCTAGCCTGCGCAGCCGTCATAGTGAAATAACTCAACTCTTTAAGGATGAAGTGACTTGAAACTTTTGAGAACTATACCATGTTGTCATTTTTGATATGATTGTTGCATAGTCTGAAGCAAAAAATATTAGAATTATCAAGTAAAATTATAGTCAGACTGAGTACAAATTTACTTGGTTTAAGGAAATTTTCCCTCAGATTTAGTATAAATTTACTTGGTTTGACTACAAATTTACTTAGTTTGAGTAACATTTAACTTGGATTGGATTTCCTCAGATTAAGTAAACATTTACTTTGTTTGAAGAAAATTTGTCCTCAGTTTGAGTAAATTGTACTTGCTGTAAGGAAAAGTTGAACTGGAATCAAGTTCAAAGCATGTCCTATTTCCAAGGAAAAGTTTATACTTGATGTAAGAAATTATTGCCTTTGCGAAATTCAATTTTGCTCAGTTTTAGTACATATTTACTTAATCATTGGCACTCGACGTGTACTTAGTGCAATGTACACTATTCACTATTCTAATTGCAGCCGTCTGGTTCGTACAATTTGTATTCCCTTTCGCTCCATTTTCCGCCTAAAAAATCTCGAAAAATTCCTTTATGTTTCGCGTCTACAAAGTCAGATGAATGCATACATAGAATTTCATGATTTCAACTTCAGCGGTTTGGATGGTACCATTTTTATCCCTCTTTTCCAGTTGTTACCCTAAAAAGTACAAATTTCGTAAAAGTGAGGCTTCATAATTACTATTTGAGAATTATATCGATCAAAAGAAAATTGAATAAATACTGTCCAAAAACAGAGATGGTTAAAACAGATAATAAATAACTTTTCCACTCTTTTCAACGTGCGAATTAGCGGATACTGCTAGTATCAGTATAAATGTACTAAAATATCCTATATTAAGAACCACAAAATTTTCGAGTTTTTACTTTGGTGTGTATTTTTCGTTAGATTCAAAAGAGACGTTTGCTTTTTCCCAGTTTGGATTACACCTACTGTACATTGCCACCTGGGATGGCGGCGTCCCACATTCGTTTAAATATAAGCCAAAGACCAAATTCCGACTCTACTTTAATCCGAAAACATTTAGTCGGATTAGTGAAGGTAAACGACGACTTCATCTTCTGGAAACCTGATGCATTATGGGTGGTAGGTAAAATATGAAAATTAAATATTTGCAAACACCTGAAACAGCTTTCACTGAAAATTTCCACATTTTCCATCCTTTGACCTTGAATTGAAAAATATTCCTATTACAAAGGAGTGATAAATTCCTTCAGTCACCCTCCCCCCCAACCATACATCATCATTTAAACATTTTCTTTCGGCAAATCTAAATCAGTTACAAATTTATGGCTGTTTAAAACTTTTAATTGAAAACCAAAGAACGCGAACATTAAAATAACACGCAATCAGGCAGACGGACGGACGAACGAACGGAAGGACCGACAGACAAAACTTCCCGATACTTATGTACACAATAAGTCAGGCAGTCAGTCACCTCATACCCAACTGGGAACGGCGGCACAAGGTGAATTACGAAACAACCCCCAGCGTGGCTGGTGTCAAAAGTCTTATGGAAAACAAATAACGCCATTACAGCGGCAGAATGCCAGCATCAACAGGAGCAGAAGACAATCCTTTCGAAAAGATGTCGTGATAAGTTTCTGCATTTAATTTATGACACTCAATTAAATTCGAATACGCAAACACAACCAACCAGACAACGACGACGATGATGATGATGGCGACGACGACGACGACTACCAAGGACTAAGTTTTCAACTCTCACACACATTCACATAACCGGAAAATGAGATTTCCCTTCAGGACTCACAAACTCAACCGGCAATAGTGAGGCTGCTCGGATCCTTTTCAACACCATATCCTTACAAATCCATCGCATATCTCTGCCAAAAAGGAAACGGCAGCAGCAGGATATTTATGAGTCAACTAACTTTGCTTTATTCCGGTTTCCCGTTCGAATTCAAATTCAAACGAATTTTGCATAGGCTGCCGCCTACAAAGGATTCGAGCGAAACATGAAAGGATTATGGGTTGCTGCTGATGATGTTCTGTTGAAAACCATACCAAAGGAAACTTTATCGGGCTGCTTTGGCGTGTTAACAAGTGTTTTGTTTTTGGTTTGCGGGGCGTGTTCGGGAGGTTAGTTGGACGGGTGTTGCGGTGTCGGCAGTTTTGAAATTGTTACTTAAAGTCTTTAATCTCATTAATTGCAACTCATTGTCTGCTGTCGGCGTGGGTATGGGTAGATAGATATCGGTGCGATTAAAAGGGCTCTTGCGATACATCATGCCTTTGGGGAGACTTACTTGAAAATTTACATTCACATTCGAGGGGTGCATAACTTGAAATCAAAGAAATGGCAAGAGTGCGAGATACACACAAGAATTCACCAATATTTCTGATTAAGTCTATCGATGAATAAATAAATATCTGGAAAATATGGGAATGTCGATTCGCTAAATAACACATTTATCCGCCACCCGATTGCACGGAAAATATCAAGTAACATATTTTTTTTTAATTGCCAAATACAAATTTAGAACTAGGTGGCAACAAGTTTTTTCAATTTTTAAATTTCGTACTATAGCATGTATATTTGTCCCAAATCCAGATTTCTTTGGCAGAAATTCAAAAAAATTGGAAATTGTTGAATATACAGTGGTGGCCAAAACATATGCAACTAAGGATGACTTACATTAATAGACTTTGAACTTACATAAGTTTGTAAATTTGAATCACAAAGAAAAAAATGATGTTTAAATAAATATTAATACAGCATTGAGATTTCAAATAATTATCGAAATGCACATATTCTGTTCAAATTTCTTTGTTAGCGCCTTTTTTATCGATAAATATAAAATTTGGTGTGTGTTTTAAAAAACGACATTTTGAAATTTCTTTTGATCTGTCGTTGTTCGTATTAGTAAATAATAATCCTGTGTAAGGAAGTTTTTAAGAATATTCGATATTATGTTGTTATTTTTTCTATTGGAGTTAAAATAGAATTTGTATGAAATGGCATGCGTATCTTTGCTCATAAAACGAATTGTGACTGCCTTTTTTGTGGAATATAACACAGAGACATTGTCCAATTTAATATAATATATATGCTAAAAGTTCAATATTTCGAATTATTTCTAATATAAAAAAATGTTATTATAATTTATATTAATACTTATTTAAACAACATTGTCTTCTTTGTGATACCAATATACAAACTTACAGAGCCTATTAAAGTAAGTCACCCTTAGTTGCATATGTTTTGGCCACCACTCTATATATTTTTTCTTTTTTTCACTCCAAGAAATCAAGAAAATGAATTGGAAAACAAGTAAGGAAAGGCTAAAGTCGGGCGAGGCCGACTATATGATACACTCCACTTTTTGTCCGAATATAATTCAATTCGGTAATAAAGTTAAAACGGGAAGGATTTTTGTATCCGTTAATGTATGTGTTTGACAAAAAATTTAAATCGGAAAGTACATTTGTATGGGGGTATATTGAAACCTGGAACGAAATAGTTCGAATAGTTTGGCAAAAATTTAAACATTTGTCCAACATTTGGGGGCAACATTTGTATTAGGGCTATATCTAAATCTAGCCCACTTTAGCCACTGGTGTTTCTAGTTAGATTATAAGATGTTGTGCCAAATTTATAGAAAATCGGGTACAATATGTGTTTTGTAGAGCGACAAAAGGCAAGTCGGGAGCAACATTTGTATGTATAATAGCTATATTATATTATAAGTTGTTAAGCCAAATTTGAAGAACATTTTGTATGGGGGCTATATCTAAATCTGAACCGATCTTATCCACTTTCTTCAAACGTGTTTCTAGTTGAATTATAAGATGTTTTGCAAAATTTAAATAAAATCGGGTACAATATGTGGTTTCTAGAGCGGAAAATGTCAAATCGGCAGCGACATTTGCTATATCTAAATCTAAACCGATCTGACCCGTTTTCACCATGGGCGTTTGTGGTTGAAATATAAGATATTTTGCAAGATTTTGAAGAAGATCCGCTCCCGGCTTGACTTTTTCCGCACCAGAAACGACGGATTTTCATCGAGTTTCTTCAAATTGAGCATTCTATTGGCGCCGCCCGACTTTAGCCTTTCCTTACTTGTTGATATTTTCAGTGGGCATTAGGGCGTACCTCAAAAAAAAAGTTCGCCGTACACCTTCGAATTTGAAGTATTATTGAAAGGTAGTTTCAAAAAAAAAATTTTTATTTTTTTATGCCGAACGTAGGGGTCGCGCTTTTACATTTTTCTATATAACTTGTATTTATAAACGGATTTTAAAGTGTGATACATCGATGTTTTTGTCTCGACGAGGCCGATTTTTTTGTCTTTGAAGTCATTGAGCTCAAGCACCCCCTTCTGGTACTTACCCATCATTTCTCAGTTGCTACTACCCTAATGTACCACTCTAATAATCGAAAATTAAAGCTCGCATAAAATCATGAATCATGTTTGAGCTCAATGACTTCAAAGACAAAAAAATCGGACAAAAACATCGATGTATCACACTTTAAAATCCGTTTATAAATGCAGAAGTTATATAGAAAAATGTAAAAGCGCGACCCCTACGTTCGGCATAAAAAAATAAAAAAAATTTTTTTGAAACTACCTTTCAATAATACTTCATATTCGAAGGTGTACGGCGAACTTTTTTTTTTTACTTGTAACCTGGTACGCTCTAGTGGGCATGGCACCTCCCACACAATTTGGGGATTTATTCGTTTTTTATAAATTAGCATATTCGGAGTACTGTTGCAGCTAAAGTCTTGTTTTTTTGTGAAAGTTCACTAATTGTTAGTCTGCACAGTTGTGCCAAAAATGGGCAGTATTGGAAAAGTGGACATGGCACCTCACATACGAAGTTAAATGCTATTATTGAATATTGCCAGTTATATGACACCCTGAGCGCTGAAATTTTGTGTAAGTGCATCTAGCATCAATGTGCGTAGTCGTGTAAAAGTCGTGGGCGAAAAGTGGGCGTGTCCCTTCCCATACTAAATAAGAACATGTTTTAGAGTATATTCGACACCGAAATGGGCGGAAAGTGGCACCGAGCGACACCGAGACTCCTAAATTGTTGTGTGAGTTAATTTAGTTGTAACCTGCTTAGACAACATACAAATGGGGCAAATAGCATGCGTCCTTGTCCTATAAATATCGTTGGTGCCATGTTTCGATGGGATCGGATAGTAATTGTGACCTGTGCTTTGATAATACCTAACAAAAAATAAATAATAATTAAATACATAAAAAGACTTTAATGTTGCTGGCTTGAGGCTCCACCCTATGGTGGTGTGTATAAAACATATATAACATAGTACTAAACTTGGTTAGCTCTTCCGATTACTGCTATCGCCATAAATATCTCTTTCCGTTCACGAGATATCCAAAGCAACAAAGTTCTTACAACCAAATAGAAACTTATGTCCTTAAAAAATTAAAGATATTGCTGATAGAACTTTGTTTACTAAAGTAGTTTGATATAATTTTTTCATTGATCAGTTTTAGTCAGACAAATAGACTCATTGTACTAAATCTGATATATATGATAAGTGAGAAACTATTACTGAGGATGAACATGTGAACGAAGAAAGATAAAGAAGAACGAGATGATGGCGTCATAATGAGAGATCAAAAAATTTTTTGGAATTCCTATATTAACTTTTAATCTTCAAAATGTTACCTTGTACTCATGCTGAATTAGGTCCAATATATTACTATTCCAAACTGTGTACACTTAATTTGAACGCATACTTGTCCATAGAACAGAATATAATGGTGGAAGAGCAAGTAATGGCATAGCGTCCGCTTTATAGAATATATGGGAAGAGTTTGTGAAGATAACAATCTAACTAATTTGATAACGTGAACGATTCTTGTGTTTCTCAGAATAAAAGTTAAATTGAGAAAAACTTTGTTTACAAACAGAAGTTAAGAATTATCAAAAATGTTAGCCATTTGTTATAATTCCAATCAGATTTAAAAAATGTTGGTATGTACACAAAAACTTATTTTAACTTCAAAAAGGTTATTTAAGAATTTTTAATTCTAGCAGATAGATTATGAACTTTAATATTATTTAGATTTCGAAACCGACACTCATATCTATAAGCATTCACCTAAGATTCGCATATACAAAAGTTTACTTAAAAATGTTCCCAATTAATCGCATCAAATAAATCGGTTAGCATCGTTTAACATATTTATAAATATTAGCAAATAAAAAAATTTCAGTTTTTAAATAAAACGAACTTTTAACCATCTAATGTTGCTTCAAATGCCTTAACACGCTAAGGGAGAAATTTCGACTTTTTAACTGGTATGATTCTATTTAGATTTTTTACCTTTTTAGATAAAACCTAGAGGAAAATGATTTCATTTTCATAAAGCTAGTAGCTATTAATTTGTAGTAGTTAGATTGCATTAATTATTATATAATTATAAATCTTACAGTTTCTTAGAAAATAAGTAACCGGCTAAGCGAACTCTATAGTCATATTATTATAGTCATATCATATTGGTTTTAAATAACAATATATATAAATATGATTATAAGAAATAAATTTCAAAATAAGAAATAATTTTCAAATTTTATAAGAATTATTTTTTGTATGAGCGCCCCATTAAAGAGCGGGGATAGGCGGTAATTATGTTCGGAAAAATGTTGGGGAGGGAAAGTTAATGGAGTTTGTTTTTACATTTAACCCAGCTAGGGGCCACTCCGGTGCAGTTTTGGGCCTTACTGTCATAACAAAAATTATAAAAAATAGAAAATTCATATGGATTACCTTAAGGGTTGAAGATGGGAGGTAGGTATGTTCAGAGAAAATGCGAGGGTGAAATATTGGATTTGACTCCATTAGCGGCCACCTTGGGCCAGCAAGAGCGGTGAGAGTAGGGATAAAAGGTATATGTGTTCGACAAAAATGTTGGTGAGGGAAAATAAATGGGGTGGGTCTTACATTTAACCCCTCTGAGGGCGACTCCGATGCAGTTTTGGGGTTTTTGTGTATTTTTACCCCTTTTTCTCACACTTTCGACCACAATGAGCGCCCACTTGGGTGCTGAATTGGAGCATAGTTCATATATTCATATATTGCTTTTGTTTCATATAAATCTCAAGATAATTTCTTCTCGATTTCAATGTATATTTTATCGATTTAATTTTCCAATATCAATTTTCCCCATAATAATTTGTCTTTTCTCAATAATTAACTGTATATTCTCAATGTCAATTTGTATTTCTTCAATTTCGTTTCTTTTTTAATTTCAATTGGAAATGGTATAGAAAGTGCAATATTATTTGTTAAGTAATTTTAAAAACTGTAATTCACGAAATTTATATGAAATTCCTCAATTGTATCGTTTTTAATTTTTAACGGAAGGTACCTTTAATATTTGTACTCTCATTTTGTGAATATATCCGCTTATATGTTCAGCTAAAGGTAATTATGACAACTGATTTCTCTTAGAAACAGGGGTTTACGAACTGTCTCATAAAAATTGAGAAAAAAGATTTGTTTTAAGACGGGTGGCGCCGAATATATGATACACTCCACTTTCTATCCGAATAGAATACAATTCGATGAAAAAGTGAAAACGGGAAGGATCTTTGTATGTTTCCTAATCATAGGCTAATATGACCTGACTCAATTTGTTAAATCGAGAAGAAAATTTGAATCGGGGTTATATTCAAACATGGAATGAAGTGACCCAAATTCACAATAGAATCTTCCAGTTCAAGTATAAAGTGTTATGCTTAATTTGAAGAAACTCGATGAAAATCCGTCGTTTCTGGTACGGAAAAAGTCAAGCCAGGAGTGAAATTTGTATGGGGCTATATATAAATGTGACGTTTCTGGTTGAAATATAAGATATTTTGCAAGATTTGCAAGAAAGAAGATCCATTAAAAATGTGTTTTATAGAGCGAAACAAGTAAGGAAAGGCTAAAGTCGGGCGGGGCCGACTATATAATACCCTACACCACTCCCTGCGTATGTACCTCACTTTGATTACTAAACCCAGGTATTTCATGGGAACAATTTTATGTAGTTCATACAAATTATATAAATTATATGAATATAATTTATATGCTATAAATTCATCTTTAGTCAAATTTAACGAATATGGTAAATAATATGGTAATTGATCCAATTGTCCGACAGACAAATACAAATTATACAGTAGTATACCAAAGTCATACCAAAGTATGGACATATGGGCATCACCCAAACAATTCTCATTGCAATTCAATTCGGTAAAAATTGAAATCGGGAAGGATTTTTGCATCCTGTAAATGTATGTGATTGACAAAAAATGTTAAATCGGAAAGGACATTTGTATGGGGGTATATTGAAACCAGGAACGATGTGACGCGCTTTCACCATGTCTGTTTATTGGTGAAATATAATATGTAAAATTTGGCCAAAATCGGTTAAACATTCGGGAGCAACATCTATGAGGGCTATATCTAAATCTGAACCGATCTTACCCTCTTCCACCATCGGTTTTTTAGTTGGATTATAAGATGTTGTGCCAATTTTAAAGAAAAACGGGTACAATATCTGGATTTTAGAGCGGAAAAAGTCAAATCGGGAGCGACATTTGTATGGGGGCTATATCTAAATCTGAACCGATCATACCCACTTTCAGCATAGGTGTTTCTAGTTCGATTATAAAACGTTGTGCCAATTTTAAAGAAAATCGGGTACAATATGTGGTTTCTAAAGCGGAAAAAGTGAATTCGGGAGCGACATTTGTATGGGGGCTATATCTAAATCTGATCCGATCTTACCCAATTTTTGCATACGTGTTTCTAGTTGCATTATAAGATGTTCTGCAAAATTTAAAGAAAACCGGGTACAATATGTCGTTTCTAAAACGGAAAATGTCAAATCGGGAGCGACATTTGTATGGGGGCTATATCTAAATCTGAACCTATCTTACCCAATTTTTGCATACGTGTTTCTAGTTGGATTATAAGATGTTGAGCCAATTTTAAAGAAAATCGGGTACAATATGTGGTTTCTAAAGCGGATAAAGTGAAATAGGGAGCGACATTTGTATGGGGGCTATATCTAAATCTGAACCGATCTTACCCAATTTCGGCATAGGTGTTTCTAGTCTGATTATAAGATGTTGTACCAAATTTAAAGAAAATCGGGTACAATATGTGGTTTCTAGAGCGGAAAATGTCAAATCGGGACCGACATTTGTATGGGGGCTATATCTAACTCTGAACCGATTTCGTCCAAATTCAATACCAATAGTCCTTGGCCAGAAAAAATAACTTCTGCCAAGTTTCATGACAATCGGACAACAATTGCGACCTGTAGAGTGCGAACAAGCTTAGATGGACAGCAGACGGACGGACGGACAGACAGACATCGACTCAGCTGGCGATTCTAAGCCGATCCGTATACTTAAAGGTGGGTCTAGCTCAATTATTTCTTGGTGTTGCAAACATTTGGCGGAAAACTAACTTATAATACCCTAGACCACGAAGTGGTGTAGGGTATAAAAAGTCAAATGGAAGTGAAATTTGTGTTGGAGCTATATATAAATCTGAACCGATCTAACACATTTTCAACACAGGTATTTCTAGTAGAAATATAAGATGTTTTGCCAATTTTGAAGAAAATGTGTTAAAATATGAGATATCTAGAGTGAAGAGTTAAATCGGGAGTGAAATTCGTATGGGGGCTATATCTAATTCTGATCCGATTTTCTTCAATTTAAATAGCGTTCGTCCTTATCCCGAAAAACTTCGTTGTGCCAAGTTTCATTTGGTTCTACCTACAATTGCGAGCTGTATCGTAATTACAAGAATAGATGGAGAGACTTGCGGACGGACGGACAGACAGACATACGGACATTGCTAAATCAAATAGTGATTCTAAGTCGTTCGGTATAATTAACAATGGATCTATCTCGCTTCCTTTTGGGTGTTACAAACAAATGCACAAAGACATAATACTCTCGTGGAGTGTATAAATATAAAGTGAAAAATATATAAAGACAAACTGTGGATATATGTAGAGTATTTTACACAATACACGCTTCACAGATGTGGAATATCAACCGCCCTGGGTTCCATTAACACTTTAAAAAACGCGTAATTAATTACAGATTGTATTTTGCTGAAAACCAAAACGAACGTTTTAAATAAATCAAAGATATTGCAATTGTATAAATAAAGAATTAAACCTTTGCTATTAATTTAACTCGCGCTCTAAATTTGTTTAAAAGTATTTACTTAAAGTTATTGGATTGTGATGTTTGTATAAATATTATAAAATAAAAACGTCGCTCTTACTCCAATCGGAAGTTGATATCGTGTAGCTCACATCCCCATAATCTTCAGATTGCTTCTACCGAAATGTACCTGTCTGTGAGCATGTGAACACAAAAAGTATCATTACCTCGTACTTAGCACACAGCATATCACTTTGTACAGGCGTGAAATTTGTAAACGTAATCAAACATAAGGATGTGCTCCAGTAACTCTGCCCCTCCCTATATAGTCATACCTCCGATTTGAACTCTGTTTACTACAGTTTGTGCTGTAATAGCGCTCATCCCATCCAGAACATTCTCCGAGCACATACCTGTCTCTCATGTCAAAGTTGGTCGGTCGGTCTGTTAGTTGGTTGTGTGGGTTCGGGTCCGTCCGTGTGTTTCAAATGTAAATTAATTGCTTTTGTCATTATTCGGAATCTTTGCATTGTTCTCCAAGCAAAAGTCTCTAAAGTCTCAGCTCTGGCGTGTATCCTTACGTTCTATCGCCTGGTTGTCTGTTTGCCTACCTTGCAGGAGGTGGTGGAGGTGGGTGGTGTATTTGTGTATCTGTGTGTGGAACGATGAAACTCACACAACTCTCTTGTTCGGTGTTAATGTGTTCTGGTATTTCTCAGATGTTAATGTTGATTTGTGTGATTTATGAAGATTAATTTATTGCCATTTAAAAAGGGGTTTAATTGAATCTATAAAATTTCATTATGGGTGGCAGGGAGGCAAGTGAGTCAAGGTGTAAATATTTTCAAATAAACAATTTGCACTTTTAAAGGGGAATGAAAGTAACAACCTACACGCACCATCTCTCTGACAGACGAAAACTATATTCCGAAGAAGGAAAGTGAGGTATATCAAACATAATTTCACACACAAAAAAGGTACAGTGAACATCTTAGAATTCTGACGTCCTCCAGTTTATATATCTTGTAATCAAAGTTCAGGTTGGTCTCTTCTAATTTCAGAAGAGATTTCCTTGGGTCATCGACGAATGCTATGGAATATCCCAGCAAAAAATAAAAAGGCCATAAGTTACGCCGGGCCGTATCTCATACAACAATTAAATAAAAACAATTTTTTATTAGAATTAAACAGTATGTTATATTTTTTATAATTTTCCTTTCGTAAAATTTCAAAGAAGCAAACGTGGACCAAAATCAATGAAATTTTATTAATCTTACATCTTTATTTTATAGAATGGCATTGGCTGCACACTACCCTATCATGACTTCCGACCCTTTTCAACAAAATACCCTAATAACAATATGCCTAATGTTGCCTATAGGAAACATTAAAATCTCACATTATGCAGAATTAATAAATTTTATTTCTATGTACAAATATAACTTGTAGAATTATAAAAGTGGCCGATAAAATATACATGAACAATTACTTGAATCCATGGATAAAAATCCTCAAAAATGTTGGCAATTCTTATATGAATGCCTGGGAAGGAAAGAGCGAAGACGAATTCATTTGAGTGGAGATAATGATGAACTAGTAAATGATAAGAAAATGAAATGTGATTTGCTAAATGATTATTATCTGAATGTTCCCAAATTGTTAAAGGATCGAATACAACGCTGTGAAGATGACTCATGTAATAAGCTCAATACCCTTGTTGAGTCCAGATCTATGTTTGTTTTTAATTGTACTACTTATGAGGAAGTTATTGAACTAATAACGAGTCTCAAATCCAACAAAAGTGTAGGATATGATGGCATATCGAGCAAAGCTATTATTAGATGCAAAGAGCTCATAAGCTCACACCTGGTGGATATAAAGAGTGATTTTTTTGAGGTTAGGATTTTCATGCATTAGTATTTGACAGATCACGTGGGATTTCAGACATGGTGTCAAAGAGAAAGATGCTCAGTATGCTTTGACATTTCATCATGAATAGACTTACTAACGAGCAACGCTTGCAAATCATTGAATTTTATTATCAAAATGCGTGCTCTGTTAAGAAAGTTCAGAAAGAAAGAAATTGTGTTCAGCGACGAAGCTCATTTTTGGCTCAATGGGTACGTAAATAGGCAGAATTGTCGATTTTGGAGTGAATATCAGCCAGAAGCATTGCAAGAGCTACCAATGCATCCAGAAAAAGTCACAGTTTGGTGCGGTTTATGGGCTGGTGGCATCATTGGACCGTACTTCTTCAAAGATGATGCGAATCGTAACGTAACTGTGAATGGTGAGCGCTACCGTGAGATGATATCCAACTTTTTTTTGCCCAAAATGGAAGAACTGAACTTGGTTGACATGTGGTTTCAACAAGATGGCGCTACATGCCACACAGCTCGCGATTCTATGGCCATTTTGAGGGAAAACTTCGGAGAACAATTCATCTCAAGAAATGGACCGGTAAGTTGGCCACCAAGATCATGCGATTTGACGCCTTTAGACTATTTTTTGTGGGGCTACGTCAAGTCTAAAGTCTACAGAAATAAGCCAGCAACTATTCCAGCTTTGGAAGACAACATTTCCGAAGAAATTCGGGCTATTCCGGCCAAAATGCTCGAAAAAGTTGCCCAAAATTGGACTTTCCGAATGGACCACCTAAGACGCAGCCGCGGTCAACATTTAAATGAAATTATCTTCAAAAAGTAAATGTCATGGACCAATCTAACGTTTCAAATAAAGAACCGATGAGATTTTGCAAATTTTATGCGTTTAAAAAAAAAAAAAAAGTTATCAAGCTCTTAAAAAATCACCCTTTATTTAATGATGTGGTTCGTACGTCTACTTTCGCAGAAGTACTCAAATTTGCTCAAGTAATCCCAATTTCCAAAAGTAGCAATTCACAAAAACCCTCAGGCTACAGGTCAATTGCTTTACTGTCGTTGATTGATAAAATTTTTGAAAAACTTATGCATAAACAACTTTCCAAATATCTTAATAAAACAAATCAGTTATATGGATTGCAATTTTGCTTTAAAAAGGGGAGAGTCAAGAAGCTTTCGTAAGCGTTATTAATTTAATTTGTGAAGGCTTGGATGATAAATTTGGTGGAGTTGGAGCCACATTTTACGATTTTTCGACTGCTTTTGATTTGGTCGATCATGATATCCTGCTGGAAAAACTGCCATACTATGGCATTCAGGGCAGTTCTCTACTTCTATTGGAGAGCTACATAAGAAACAGAAGACAATTTGCTAAAATTGATGAAGCTAAAGATGAAACTGGCAATGTTGAACACGGTAGCGATGTTGTCAAGGTAGCGTTTTGGGCCCATTATTTTTCACAATATATTTGAACGATATCTCCAGGCTCAAACTGTATGGGAAACTAGTTATGCATGCTGATAATATTTCTCTATTTTATCCTTATAATCATGATATTGCATTAAAGTCTCAGATGGAACATGATGCTTCAGCCATATTGGAATACTGCAGATTGAACAAGCTTATGCTGAACAATGACAAAACATCGTCCTCATTGCTCGGAAAATGATAATCCTATCAATATTAACATTTGAGGAGCTCAATTTTATGAATCCCGGTCGTTAAAATATTTGGGAATTCATTTAAAAGATTTAAAAGCTAAAGTAGCACCAGCCATTGGAATCTTGTACAAATTTAAAAATAAGTTTGATATTAAAACAAATCTGCTCATTTACAATTCATTAGTCCAAAGTCATCTCAATTATATACCATGGTGCATGCTTATAAGAAAAGTGTACAACTCTTTGCAAAGAATCCAAAACAAGACACTTAAAACCTCCCTCGTACTTATTTAATCCTTGCGTTGTATGGAGATGTCTCCAAAATTTTACCGGTACATGGATTATATAAAATGCAACTGCTCATGTATATGTTTATATCAGTTAGAAACCTTGATCCGCATGCGATCGCATCAAACCGTTTTCCAGACGAGAAATAGAACAAATTTGAGAATTAAAAGATGTCGTCTTCAAATAACTAAACAAAGAATAGAACACAATGGTTACTCTGAATTCAATCATATTCCCCAATCGTTAAAGAATGTATGCAGAATTTCATTATTTAAGACAAATCTTAAATCACATTTATTGCGTGAATTGAGAATGATTCTCTTGTAATTTTGATTGCTGTATATTTTGTGAATATTATTGTACATACATAAATATGTAAATTTAATGAATTTATCTTGTCAACTCGCCCCAATAAAGTCTGTAACGCGCGGGCGCAAAACATTTCTTTGTAAATATATCTAATGAATAAATTGAAAAAAAATTACATACCTATTTCTAAATTGCCGAATATTTCTAGGCTTTTGGAACATATTGTTTATGATAAATTAATTTTTAATCTTGAATATTATATTAGCCCTGTTCAGCATGGTTTTGTACGTGGAAGATCAACTACTAGTAATTTGGCTGTGTTTACTCATTACTGTATTGATAATTTTGAAAAAGGCATTCAAGTTGATACTATTTATACAGATTTTTCAAAAACGTTTCATAAAATTCCGCCTAATATGCTGAGATTTAAGTTAGCTAAAATGGGTTTTCATTCTAATATTCTTGACTGCCTCCTCTCTTATTTAACATGCAGGCAGTGTTTCGCTTTCATTGAAGGAACATATTCTGATATTTATGTATATCAGCTGTATCTCAGGACAGTATTTTGGGTGCTTTATTGTTCATATTTTTCGTAAATGACATTTTTAATTGTTTTCTTTGTTCTAGGCATCTGTTATATACAGATGACTTAAAAATTGTTAAGGCTACTCGGTCATTGAATGATGTAAAACTGCTTCAGAGTGGCATAGATAGATTTATACTTTGGTCCAAGTGCATGCTTGCACATGACATTTAATAGATGCCGCAACAAACTTATTTCCCAATACAATATTTCAGATTTTAATTTGCATTTTTTAGATGAAATTCTTGACTTTAAATGTTAATATTGACTACATAGTTCCGAAGGCTTATTGCCAGGGCCGTGCGCAGGATTTCCCCTGGAGGGGTTTTCATCTACACTCTTAAAAAAGTGAACCCTATAATAAGTTAAAATGAACTAAAATTTAGGAAAATTGAACTTCGTATAGCGCTAAAGCAAAATTTCCACAAATCAAGTTCAAACTTTTCCTTGAAATTTGTACATGCTTTGAACTTGATTCTAGTTAAATTTTCCTCAAACCAAGTAAATATTTACTCAAACTGAGAAAATCCCAGTAAGTTTTTTCGTCAAACCATGTACATTTTTACTTAATTTAAGTAAAATGTTCTCAAAACTAAATGCATTTTTACTCAAACCAAGTAAATTTTTACTAAATCTTAGTAAAATTTTGCTGATTTTTGCCTTAAAACAAGTATTTTTTTAATTTACTGAGAAACTTGATACAAGGAAAAAAGTGAACTTAAAATAAGTTCAATTTAACTAAAAAATCAAACAAATGGTTTTGCAAAACTAGTACAAAAAATGATGCCTCTGCCAAAAAGTGCTGAACTCTTACGCCATGATTGCTGCGAAGGCAAGAGAGGCGCCTTCGCAGTGTTTGTTTAGAATAATTCTTAAAGTATTGAAGAAATAAGTCATTGCAAACGAACGAGAATTGCTTCTTAGATTAACATTCAAGAATTTTTTAAACAATTTCAAATTTGTTTATAAGTTCATTATTATTTAAATGTATGGAGAACTCGGCATACATTTCAGTAAACATTTTAACTTCATTTTAGGAAAAAGCACATTTTTAAGTTAAATTTTCCATACAAAAAATTTCAGATTTTTTCAGTCCCTCTATGGTGCAATGATAAATAACGTTAATTTGATTATGTGTGATTACGCGTGCGTTTGGAAACCATTCATATTTTATTGCCAGGATCTTCGAGAAATATTTTGATACATTCGTCAGACAGACATCGTCGGCAAAATTGCATTTCAGTAATCCATCTATCAGTGCACTCAAATGAATATGTTAGTAAAAGAAAGCAGAAAGTCTATTGAAAGAGCAGATTTTCTGCTCTTGAAAAAGAGACAGCACATTTGTATCTGCTGAGATGGTAAACAGCTGTTTCTTGTTTTTAGCAATATAGTAAAAACTTTAAGCATATGGAAAGAACAGTATGACCACTTAGATATACATGTTAACAACACTTTTTTGAATAGAAGTTATTATAAAGCAATTTATTACCACGGAAAGATATTGCGATTGTATTTGTAATGATACGCATATTGTCCCAAGCTACTATAAGCTTATCTATTTTTATATTTTAATTAACAGCATCCAACTTTAGCAGTGTGAATGGTGATGTAAGATTGCAGAAAAACTGCAGTTATGCCAAAAAACTGCTGTAATAGCTAATAGGCAGCAGCCAATCGCTGCTTTTATTAACAGACTTGTTCTCTAAGTGTACATTTTTTTTAATTGTTGCATATGCATTACATACATACATGTCGAGTGCTTATATTCACAAGTGGCTATGAACAAAAACTCAACTTTTCAGGAGAGCGAAAAAACTGATTTTCTCCTTTAATTTGAAGACAAATTATTAATCATTCTTCTAAAGTTTCATCAAACAAGGGCTACTAATTACTGCGATTAAAAAGTTTTCGAAATTTCCTATTATTCGCGGTTTCATGGTTCATAGCCACTTTTGCATGTTTAAAATTGAGCACTATGAATGTTGAAATAAGCACATAGCCATTTAAGTCCAAATATGTGAATAAGATTTATTGTAAACTGAATAACGTTTTTCATGAAATCTTGGCAATGTTGTATAGAAAACGCATTTTCTGTGATCTACACAGCGAATTTAAAGATTCCAGCTTCATCCGTCAGATTGGTACCATTTTTATCCCTTTTTCCTTTTTTTTACAAAAAGTGTATATTACGGTAGGACACGGTAAACAAAAAATACAAATTGAATATTTTTGGAAAAATTTCATTTTCATGGAAAATATGGCTAAAGTGATTTTCATGCATGACATTTTGGTTTATTGATTTTCTCGCAATCTAGCCAACGAATCCGGCTGTCGCTTGTAATATATGTGTAGCTAGTCGCGAAAATCGCTGTAATCGATGAAAAATCCAAAATTCGCGGTTGCAATTGTTTATATTTTAACTTTCATCCAGGATTCTGAAACTTTTCTGACATAAATATTCTCCATGAAGTCAGCAATCACACACCAAAGAAATATTTTTGTATTTCTAAAGATACTTTTAAAATTTTTTGACTTTACAGCCATTATTTATCCTATTTTAGTCTGATAACTGGGGAATCAAAATACTATAAACGCGAAATGATGGAATTTGATAGTACGATATGCCCTAAATCTAGAAAAATGTTTTAAACAAAATCATTGTAGCGAATTATAATCTTCGATTTATGCTGCTGCATTGTTGAACTATTTTATTTCTATTATTTTTATGTTCATGGCCACTTAAGCAGTCACAAACTAACGTATATTCCAATTAAATTAAGAAAATATTTGGAAATGTTTCCTCCTTTTTATAACAGTTTTTTTTTTTTTTTTGTACTCGATGAAATGCAAGAAGAAACACCTAGAAATTTTAATTAAAAAAACAACAAATAATTCTATTTTAATTTCGTCTTCCTACGTTGATCCTACGTTGCTTCAGAAAGTCTAGAGGTATATGTTCGAAATCTCTCTGGGGGGGTGTGTTTCGAAGCGATAAATTGTTGTCAATTGTGTTGAAGTGGAAAAAAAGGAGGTGAAACACTTACTTCCTAGACTTATGAAGAGCACAATTCTGTGTTAGGAAATATATAGTCCGGAACAACAACTGCAAAAACATTTAAGCTAAATACAAATTGATGGAAAACATTTTTAATTACAACATATGAATTCTAATGAGTTTTGGGATTTCTTATTTATAGAGGGCATGAGTAACAGGTTATTTACTATAATCATTATCCTGCAGATTCCGGTTAAATAAAAAAAATATTTTGAAATGTTTCTTCATTTTTATAATCTTAAATACGTATTACTTCGAATAAAAATACAGATTTTTGTCCTCGATGAAATGTCAGAAGATATACCAACAAAAATTAATTCCAAAAATTCAAATAATTGATATTTATTTAACATTGAGTTTACAATTATGGTGGGGTGAGTGTAAATGCGCGCTCATCGGGGTCGAAGGTAAGTGGTAAAAATACAGGGAAAGTCACAAAACTGCCTCGGAATCGGCCCCAACATTTATTTCGAACACACATACCCTCTAATTAATTAATTATATACCTTAAAAGTACGAATTTCGAATAATCCCTCTATTTTACGTGTCTATGCAATTAGAGGGATGTACACACCGAATTTCATGATTCTAGCTGTTGTCGTATCATTGGTACCATATTTTATCCCTTTTTGTCCCATTTCGCCCGCTAAAACTTTTATTTTCTTTGTGGTGCTTCCAAGCTACAAGAGGTATGTCCGCAAAAAATGTTAACTGTATTTAAATCAGAAATTTAATTAATAAGCCAAGGCTACCAATATTTGTATATTATGTATATATGTAGAGGAAATAATACTTTAATTCATAAAGTAAATATAAGGGAGCAATCATAAATACCCTAAATATTGTATTTCCATCCTATTTTAATTTCAAAAGTTTAAATTTTGAAAATACTTTATCTCTCACGTACGCAGCAACTTCATGATTCTACCATTTTTTGTCGTAAAAGCAAAGAAATAAAGTACGAATTTGAAAAAAAAATATTTTACGTGGTTTAGAGGAATGTATACACCGAATTCCATGATTCTATCAGCCGCCATTTGGTTGGTACCATTTTTATCCCCTTTTTCCAATTTTGCCCCCTCAAGACTACGACTATCTAAAATCTCTTTATTTTACGTGTCTACGCTATTAGAGGATGTACACACTGACTTGCATCATTCTAGCTGTATTCGTTTAGTTGGTACTATTTTTATCCCTTTGTACCATTGTATCCCTTGAAAGTACGAATTTGGAAAAAACTTTCTATTTTTCGTGTCTACGCAGTCAGAGGAATGTATGCTCCGAATTTCATAACTCCAGCTGCGGTCATTTGGTTGGTACTAATTTTATCCCGTTTTTTCCATTTCAATCCCAAAAAGTACGAATTTCGAAAAATTCTTCCATTTTACATTTCTACGTAATCAGAGGAATGTATACATCGAATTTCATTATTCTAGGTGCAGTCGTTAGGTTGGTACTATTTTTATCCCTCTATCCCCATTTAACCCGAATTTAGAGAAAATACTTTTATATTATGTATCTACTCTATTAGAGGAATGTACACGCCAAATTTCGTGTTTCTATCTGTTGTCGTTCGATATGTACCATTTTTATCCCATTTCGCCCCCTACAAATAAAAAACACTCTATGGTGCTATAAAGGGAATGCGCATTGTAAATATCAAGTAAATACAAGCTAATATGTTCAAAAAACAGACTGAAATACTCTAAATATTAGGGGTATTTTCAGTCCTTGTGAGGGAAAAATGTTTCCCTCTTTCGCCCACTTTCAATCCCAACCGATCTACAACCATAAGACACATTTAGGAAAAATGTGAACCTCCTAGCTCATTTCGTTCGGCCGCTATCGTGCAGACAGACAGACGGACATGGCTATATAGTCTTAGAATTTTACCTCGACCCAGAATATATATACTTTATGGGGTCTCCGATGAATATTTCAAGATGTTACAAGCAGAATGACAAAATGAATATACCCCCATCCTGGAGGTGGAGTGTATAAAAACGCCGACACACGTATATTTATACCTTCCACCTCCAGGATGGGGGTATACTAACTTTGTCATTCCGTTTGTAACACCTTGAAATATCGACCTGAGACCCTATAAAGTATATATATTCTTGATCGCCATAAAATTCTAAGACGATCTAGCCATGTCCGTCCGTCCGTCTATTGAAAGCACGCTCACAAGGACTAAAAATACCCATAATAAGCCCTAATATTTTAAAGTATTTAAGCATGTTTTTTGAATATGTCTGTTTATATTTGCTTGATATTTGGTATGCGCATTCCCTTATAGCAAAAAAGTGCACCATAAAGTGATTCTTATTTGTAGGGGGTGAAATGGGGCAAAGAAGGGATAAAAATGGTACATATTAAACGACAAAAGCTAGAAACACGAAATTCGGTGTGTACGTTCCTCTAATTGAGTAGATATAATTGAGTAGAAAATATTAAAGTATTTTTTCCAAATTCGTACTTTTAAGGGGTAAAATGGGAATAGAGGGATAAAAATGGTACCAACCAAACGGCTGTACCTAGAATAATGAAATTCGGTGTATACATTCCTCTGATTGCATAGGCAAGTAAAATAAACGGGTTTTTCGACATTCGTACTTTTTGGTGTTAAAATGAAAAAAGGGGATAGAAATAGTACCATTCAAATGACCGCAGCTAAAGTCATGAAATTCGGAGTATACATTCATCTGACTGTGTAGACACGGAAAATAAGCTGATTTTTCGAAATTCGTACTTTTTGGGGTCAAAATAGAAAAAGGGGATAAAAATAGTACCAACCAAATGACCGCTGCTAGAGTCATGAAATTCGGAGTATACATTCCTTTGACTACGTAGACATGACAAAAAAAAGGTTTTTTCCAAATTCGTACTTTCAAGGGATACAGTGGGTACGGAGGGATAGAAATGGTACCAACCAAACGGCTGGAATAATGAAATTCGGTGTATACATTCCTCTGATTGCGTAGACACTTAAAATAGACAGATTTTTCGTACTTTTTGGGGTTAAAATGATAAAAAATTAAAGGATAAAAATAGTACCAATCAAATGAACGCAGCTAGAGTCCTCCTCTGACTGCGTAGACACGGAAAATAGACGAATTTTTCGAAATTCGTACTTTTTGGGGAAAAAGGGGATACAAATAGTACCAACCAAATGACCGCAGCTAGAGTCATGCAATTCGGAGTATACATTCCTCTGACTGCGTAGACACGCAAAATAAACTGATTTTTCGAAATTCGTACTTTTTGGGACACAATGGTACAGAGGGATAAAAGTAGTGCCAACTAAACGACTACACCTAGAATGATGAATCCTAATTGCGTAGAAACGTCAAGGGGGTAAAAATTGTACCAACCAAATGGGCGTGGAATCATGCAATTCCGTGTATACATTCCTCTGACTGCATAGACACGCAAAATAAAAAGTTTTTTCCAAATTCGTACTTTTTCTTTTACGGCAAAAATTGGTTGAATCATATGTACGTCTGATAATGGATTTTAAGAAATTGTACTTTTGGAATTAAAATAGAATGGACATACTACCAACTGTAGCACCCACTATCTATCAATATTTATGGTATTTAAGCTTTTTGAAAATATAAATATAAGAATATTTATTTTTTTGAAATAAATAATGGTTTGAAATAATTTAAATATTATATTTATTTATAAAATTATTTTTTCAATATTTGTTTTTTTTTGGTTTCGCTATATTAAAAAATTTATATTTTCCTGTAATATTACTGCACTTATACGAAAATCGACATCCTCTGTGGAATGCAACCCGTGGTGGAGGGTATATAAAGTTCGGCCCGGCCGAACTTTACCCTTTTTTTACTTGTTTTTTTTTGTCTCCTGTTTCAGAATCCATTGTCAGAACCCCGTATTTTTTTCGTGTTGTACTGTGTAATTTAAAGGGTGGTCCAAAATTATAAAATTGACAAAAATATTTTTTCTGCATATAATTCTGATTATTCTGAATATTGAAGTGATTTCATTCATGTGACTAATCCGACTGGCTTCGCATTAGTGTATCTTGTCAACCCAGAATAACACGGCAATGATCCATGTCTTCCATCTGCTGTCAGAATAAATGGTTTCGAAATGGCGCTTCCAGCAGCCACAGACTTTATGTCGAGATTTCGAGCTGGAAAGAGCTGACACTGTCAAAATAACATATGATTCAAAGAAGGAAACCACTATGGATGGACCACCCTGCATAAATGTATGCCCAAAGTGTAAGCATACGATGGGAAAGTACGAATATAACAAACTCGTCAATCAACCAAAATTGCGTTGCAATTTCATACAATCCTGAAGAGCTCTGCATCCGACAACAAATTTAATGTTCCTTTGATTTTATAACACTTGCTGATCGGCACAAATCCCTGCCACTGATTACCGTTGGTTGGCAAGGAAAATTAACAAATCAAATGTAACGATTATCAGCTCAACATCAAAGTAAGCTGCAGACGGAAATCCAGGGAAATCTTCCCACCAGAAACCGGAATCATCATCAAAACGGCCAAACAATAACAAGTGACATTAGAAGACGCCGGGAAAGGGAAATGGATACGCATGTGAAAATATGAAATTGAATTGCAAAAAAGGAAGGACAAGTGTATAACGGCAGATATCCTTTAAAGGAAGGGAACATTTGTGCGGCGCAACACAACGCGGCTAAGGAAAATTATACAGATGTTAACACTTGTGCCGGAACTGGTAGATAAATGGATGACGTCGGCAATGGTGGTGGTGCTGGTGGATGTGACAGTGTGGCTACATGGTTCCGGGTGTCAAGTGGAACTGCTAATGCTCTAACAAGAGCTCATCGTGCTAACAAGGGTGGTTGTTGCATGCAGCAGGACGCACGCATACCAGCAACAACCAAGCCATCACATCACAGTCCAACTAATCAAAGTGCGTAACACAAGGTCACGTGCCACGCACGCTACACTCGCCCCCATTCATTTTTCGAAAACACACACACAGGCAGAGAGACAGACGAACGCCTGGAATGCATTATACAATTATCGTTATTATCATTCGCTGTCCTTTTTTATGAAAACATCCGAAGGACTTCCTTCCATCCGTTCCCATCTTAATCAAGGTTTAGCGGAAAAAATGGAAACAGATTTTCAAGTGTTATGTTTATTAAATATTGCCTTTTGTGAGGCAAGCAAGGACCTGCTGCCCTGAAATAACAGGTTGTTTGTTCATTTCATTGCAACATGGAAAGCGGGGAGGGTTGAGATGACCGTGAGAGACTATGATTTTGATATTTTGCCTCTGCATAAGTCCCAGCACTAAATGCAGACCAGCGAGATTAATGATGACGTTGCGTTAAGGGATTTGGCAAAAGTTCTGATTGCTTTTCTTTTTTTGAAAATCGGAACTTAATGAAAATAAAGTAAAGTTTTCACTCGTATTACTTAATTTCTCAAGGCTACAGAATCACCAGAATTATCACTTCTTCAAATTAACTAAAAGTTAGAAATATTGAACTCGCTTGTCTCTAATTTTTAAACTTTTAATTTTCATATTTTTTTCTTGAAATTGTAACAACATACGAAAATTTTTTCTTGATACTTAATTTGGTTTATCTCAATTTATTAATGAATGAATGACGATTTTTATACACTCCACCCAAGGATGGCGGAGTTTGCAACTAGGGTATCCAATTATTCGGACTTTTATATTATTCGATTAAAGAAACAACGAATTTCCAATTAATCGAATAATGACGTCGAGAGTTATAAAAACTAGTAAATCAAAAAAAAAAATTTTCAAATCCATGCTTTATGCAAGCAGAATTCTATTGGGCCTAGAAATTCTTTTTTAGTTATCTTTTGTAGAAGGAAAAATTACTGCGTTATCAGGAGCAGAAATAATAGATTTTTAATTTGTGGTTTGTATGGGAGGTACCACGCCCATTTGTACAATCCCGCCCATATTTGCAGCAGCACTTAAAAAATCCACACCAAACCGACGTACCAAATTTTGTTCAAATACCGTTATCAGGAGCAGAAATAATAGATTTTTAATTTGTGGTTTGTATGGGAGGTACCACGCCCCTTTGTACAATCCCGCCCATATTTGCAGCAGCACTTAAAAAATCCACACCAAACCGACGTACCAAATTTTGTTCAAATACCGTTATCAGGAGCAGAAATAATAGATTTTTAATTTGTGGTTTGTATGCGAGGTACCACGCCCCTTTGACCAATTGGTCAAATTTTTCCATTTCCTTGTATTGTCATCGAAAATGATTAAGTGTGCAAAATTTGAGCAAAATTGGTTGAGAAAAAAGCTTTCAAAAATTGATTTCAAATTTTGTGGCACACAAACATATATAGAAAGTAACCTTATATAAAGCATGGAATAAAATATATTTATTAAGAGTTATATAAACAAGACACGTCAGTTTACGAACAGTTCAACTATATATTGAACGTATTTATTTAAAAATTGTAGTTTCAAATTCAAAAGGAGTTGATAAATTGAGCATAATATCAAAAGTTTTCCATTGACTTTTTTCGAATATGGATGATGTGATTTATAACATAACCGACTTTATTATCACGGTGTTAACCTCAATTTTGTTTGCTATTATCACTTTTCTATGAATTTACTATTATTTAAATTTTAAATAATTCCGATGCTGCTGATAAATCGTTCCCTAGTTATTTTAAGATCTGGGGAGCATGCATTTCAAAAATCGAAAAATAGTAGTTATTGGATTTTATATTTGGGTTTTCAAAGTTTTTTACCCAAATGGAGCAAACTGCCTATTCAAAAATTATAATATCGATTATTTGGGACAATTTATGTGTTTTTTCATTATTCGAATAAATATTTTACAAAAATTATTCGATTAATCGAATAAAATGTAATCGGTTGGATACCCTATTTGCAACACTTTGAAATGTTAATCGCAGACCTCATGATCACTTAAAACTGTATCATCGCGTCAAAACTTTAATGCATACTCACCAATTGCAATCAGACATCGACAGTTTATGTTCACGACCTAATAACGGTCTTTCCTTCAATTTAAATAAATATTCTCATATGAGTCATTAAATTAGACTTTGTTTCTCTTATTTGAAGAGGTTCAGAAAATTTTCTTAAGACTTTATTAACTTTTCTGGTCCTATTCCTCATTAATAGGATCGAAAACAGAAGAAATGTTTTTCACTTATGTTCATTCACATGGTCAAATCCAGCGTTAAAGTTGACAAATCGGACGTGCCGACTATATCATACCCTACACTTTCTACTCCACTACAATTCAATTCGGTGAAAAATTTAACATTTTTATGGGAGCTATATATAAATCCGAAACGATCTCACCCACTTTTACCATAGATGTTTCTAGTGTAAATATAAGATGTCCTGCAAAATTTGAAGAAACTAGGTTAAGGTATGGTCTCTACAAAATTACTTGTGCCAATTTTTGTTACGATCGGAGAATAATTGCGAACTGTACTTTGATTACAAGAATGTCCATCTATTCTTATAATCAAAGTACAGACAGACAGACGAATATGGCCAAATCGATTCAAAAGGTGATTTGAAGTCGATCGGTATAATAAACAATGTGTCTATGTCGCTTCCTTTTGGACGTTACAAACAAATGCACAAAGACATTATACCCTGTGGTGTAGGTCATAAAAAGGGAACATTTTTCCGTTCCGCCGGTCCGAACTTTATATACCCTCCACCATGGATTGCATTCCACAGAGGTTGTCGGTTTTCGTAGAAGTGCAGTAATATTACAGGAAAATATACATTTTTTAATATAGCCAAACCTAAACAAATACAAATATTAAAAAAAATATAAATAAATATAATATTTTAATTATTTCAAACCATTATTTATTTGAAATCAAAAAATAAATATTCTTATATTTATATTTTCAAAAAGCTTAAATACCATAAATATTGGTAGATAGTGGGTGCTACAGTTGGTTGTATTTCCACTCTATTTTAATTCCAAAAGTACAAATTTGGAACATCCAGTATCAGACGTACATAGTGCAAAATAACCTAACTTCAGGATTCAACCAATTTTTGCCGTAAAAGGAAAGGTACGAACTTGGAAAAAAACTTTCTATTTTGCGTGTATATGCAGTCAGTGGAATGTATACACCGAATTCCATGATTCCAGCTGCGCCCATTTGGTTGGTTCCAATTTTACCCTCTCGACGTTTCTACACAATTAGAATTTCATCATTCTAGCTGTAGTCGTTTAGTTGGTACTATTTTTATTCCTCTGTACCATGTATCCCTAGAAAGTACGAATTTCGAAAAATCCGTTTATTTTCCGTGTCTACGCAGTCAGAGTATACTCCGAATTGCATGACTCTAGCTGCGGTCATTTGGTTGGTACTTTTTGTATCCCCTTTTTCCATTTTAACCCCAAAAAGTACGAATTTCGAAAAATCCGTATATTTTCCGTGTCTACGCAGTCAGAGGAATGTATACTTCGAATTCCATGACTCTAGCTGCTGTCATTTGATTGGTACTATTTTTATCCCCTTTTTTCATTTTAATCCCAAAAAGTACGAATTTTGAAAAATCCGTGTATTTTACTTGTCTATGCAATCAGAGGAATGTATACACCGAATTTCATTATTCTAGGTACAGCCGTTTGGTTGGTACCATTTTTATCCCTCTATTCCCATTTTACCCCTTAAAAGTACGAATTTGGAAAAAATACTTTTATATTATGTATCTACTCAATTAGAGGAATGTACACACCGAATTTCGTGTTTCTAGATGTTGTCGTTTATGTACCATTTTTATCCCTTTTTGCCCCATTTCACACCCTACAAATAAGAATCACTTTATAGTGCACTTTTTTGCTATAAGGGGAATGCGCATAGCAAACATCAAGCAAATATAAACAGACATATTCAAAAAACATGTTTAAATACGCTAAAATATTAGGGATTATTATGGGTATTTTTAGTCCTTGTGAGGGAAATTTTTTCCCTTTGGGCCGATTTCATCCCGTTTCAATCCCAACCGATCTACGACTATAAGACGCATTTATGGAAAATTTGAACTTTCTAGCTCCTTTCGTTTAGATGCTAGCTTGCTTTCAACAGACGCCATTTTGGACCCATTATTATTATTATCTGTAAAATATTATCAAGATCCAATTTAAGATGTGGGTGGGGGGGCTATACAAAAACATGGACCTATATAGTTGGCTTTCAAAGTAAGTGCTTCTAGTCGAAATGTGCATTTTAGATCATTAATAGTGTAAATCGGAGGTATAGGGTGGGCCAACTAAAATTTTAATTTTTTTAATTATTATTTCAAATTTCTGGTTTTATTGAAAAGTTTGAAGTTTTTCCTATAATAATGGAACACAATATCATTCATATGACTACCACGGCAGTAGCTCATCCAATCCAATTTCAGTATATTTCCAATTGTTCCGGCTCGAATATCTTCAATGGCAACTTCGATTTCATGTTTCAACGCTTCAATTGTCTCTAGATGGTTTGCGTAACACTTATCCTTAATGGCTCCCCACCGAAAATAATCCAAAGGGCTCAAATCACAGCTCCGAGGCGGCCAATTGACATTACAATTTCGGCAGATTATTCGATTTTCAAAAAAAGTGCGTAAAAAATCGATGGTTGCGTTGGCTGTATGACATGTGGCCCCGTCTTGTTGAAACCAAATGTCATCCAAGTTATTCTCTTGCATTTTTGCGAACAAAAATTCGTTGAGCATGACACGGTAACGTTCATCGTTGACGGTAACGGCAGCTACTTGCTCGTTTTCGAAGAAAAATGATCCCATGATACCGCCAGCCCAAAATACACAACAAACAGTGACTCGTTGTGGATGCATTGGCTTCAAAATGGTAACGTGTGGGTTCTCTGAACCCCATATACGTCAATTTTGCTTATTGACATGGCTACCAAGATGAAACTGAGCTTCATCTGAAAATACAATTTTTCGGTGAAATTCAATTTCCTACCAAACAATCTTCAGCCCATTGGGCGAAGCGAAAACGAGCGTATAGCGTCCCATTTTTCAAATGTCAAACATTTACATTATGATGTACATAAATACATCAGTTTAGTGTTTAATTTTTAATTTTCTCCAAATTTTAAATGGTAAAATTTTTTATATGAAATCTGAAATTTGTTCCGTTGCTTTATATAAGGTCCGCCAAATAACTTTTTTTTTCGAAAATGCTATAAAAAAACTACTGAATATTTTCTCAAATTTCTTTTTTTACTTGAAAGTACAATCCTTCCGGTTAATAATGGAAAATAATTTCATTCAAATGGCTGCCTCGGGCACCCCACAAATAATAGTCCAACGATTGAATAGTTGAAAAAACGTTGCATTACACTGGGTATTGATAAGGATAAAAACGGACAACCTTTCCAAATATGTATTTTATTTCTCAAATGCAAAAACTTAAGTTGGTCCAAAGTTAGACATCTTTTCAAAAATTTTGAAATTTTTTGAAATATTTACTACAAACAAACTTTATTTGGTACAAACACAGTTTTGTCACCATGATAAAGCTGAGAACCCACAATTTCTAATAAAACAAATTCGAGTGCCAAATTTCTTAAACTGTGAGAGAAACAGTTCGACAAAGTCGAAAAAAGAAATTACGTTTTCAAAATCTCTATGCATTATAAACAGACCGATCGTGTCCCATTAATAAACCTGTGGTATGTCACAAAAATTAATTTGTTCTGAACTTTTTCTCAGTGTTGTAAACACATTTAAAAATTGGGTAATTTCCAGTGTTCCCACGGTTTGACTTTTTTCTCACACGTCAAAATTTCTCCCATTTCAAAATAATACTATGAACACTTACGTTAACGTGGCTGCTCACTTTGACGGAGCGTCAAGTAATCTCTTGAAACACCGTTTCAACACATAAAACACATAAAATGGCGCGATTTTTAAATTGACAACTCCTTGACTTGACTGACGTTATCACATTCAACTCTTTCACTCACTTTAACATAATTTTGAAATATTTTAATTCTCAAATTTAGTTTCGTTCTCTGCAAATTCCATTAAAATGTTTGCCAACTTTAATTAGAAAACTCTTTATTTGTCCACCATGTGACTGTATGTAAATGTGTGCTGCAGGCGGAATGATGAAGACTAACCCCAACAAGCCCAATGATGTTCAACCCAGAGCGGAACTTTTCTAATTATTTCAAATTGGATGTCACTTCCAAGTGAAACTCACTTAAGTGAGTGATAATAATGTTTAACCAGAAACACATACAGAACGGAACAGAACAGAACTTTTCCGCAATGATAGCACCTCCCCCCCCCCCAAGCACACATTGCTGTTATCGAAACGGGGAAAGGCCAGGGCGGCACAAAAAGTTTTCGTTTTTATTTCACTTTTCTTGCGGAAATTAACAAAAAAAAAAAACTTGACGAACATTTTCAGTTGTCAACGACCGACAACCATGGTTGACTGACTGGCTGACTGGTTGGCTGGTTGGTTGTTGTATAAAACCACAAAGATTATTGTTGCAATCATGTTGTTATTTCATTGTTTTTATTTTTTATTGTTGTGCTCTTGTAAAAGCCTCAAATTACGCCCCGGGAGATTAAGAAGATTATGTATAAGATTCTTGCCTCAGACGAGTCCCTTAACCCTTAAATATACACCAGCCGATTATCGCCAGTTTCTGGTGTTTGTCATAATTGTTGTTCGTTTACGGCGACAAAGTTTTAAACTGTGAATTTTTATTTGACAAGTCTTTTTGGAATAGTTTAAATTAAATTGGTGTTAGTGCTATAAAAACGCTGAATGACAATGAGCTATGAAAATAGTATACTTTCCTTGATACTACTACAGAGCGTCGTCAGGACACCGCCACAAATTCTAGCTTGTCCGTTAGTCCAGGCAATCTGTGAAAAAGTTTTAAAGTGTTTTAATTAGAGTGATTAAAAGCGGTCTGCAACCGGTTTGGACAATATATGGAACGGCGACATGCCAGAGACACTAGAGATGAGTTTTTTACACCTTTACACAATTTGCAACCGGCTCTTGCAAAATTGAATAGGCAAAAAGCAAATTTGTTTGTAGTTTTGAAAACCCTGTCCGTCCAACTGGGTGAATGATATTAATATGAGTTCCCGCCTTATTTGGTACACACATTCTCCTTACAACGTAAAGGCGAACCAAAAATATTTTTTTTTGCAAAAAGTGACAAAAATGGATAAAAACAGTACGACAAAAAACGACAACACATAGTGTAGAATTGCGTAGAAACGTAAGATAAAGTGATTCTTCAAAATTCGTACTTCTAAAGGGGGAATTGCGAAAAGGGATAAAATTAGTACCGAATGGAATCATGAAATTCTGTGTATAAATACTTATATACTTTTAGGTTAAATTGAAAAGAATGAATAAAACTGGCCCCAAGCAATAGCCTGCAGCTTTAATAATGAAATTGGTGCTTAAAATAGAGCGATTTTCAAAATTCGTACTTTTATGGGTGGAATAGTGCACGACTTTTCGATATGCTGGAAGCCCCTATTTTGTGAGGTTCGGAAAAGCCACATTTTCTGTGGACATACTTACCTCCTTTCGTCAACCCTTACGTTGGTCCTCATACGATTTTTTTATTTTTTATAATTTTTGTTATGACAGTAAGACCCAAAACTGCCCTGGAGTCGCCCCTAGCTGTGTTAAATGAAAGACCAACCGGAACTAATTTATCCTCCCCAACATTTGTTCCGAACAAACTTTTCCCCTATCCCCACTCCTTAATGGGGCTCCCATACAAAAACTATCTTTTATCAAATTTGCTCCCACCACTCTAAGTGCCCCAAGGAGGCCCCTAGAGGAGTCAAATGTATGACTGACCCCTAATATTTTTTCAACCCCAATAGCAAACCAACCCTCCAACTGCAACCCTTAAGGTGGTCCCCATACATTTGCCTATTTTTTATATTTTTTATGAAAGAAAGGCCCAAAACCGCCACGCAGTAGACCCTAGAGTAGGGAAGTGTAAGACTGACCCCCATTAATTTTCCCTCCTCAACATTTTCCCCAAACATATCTACCCCCTATCACCACTGCTTAAGGGAAAAGGTGGTATACTTCTTATAATGCTTAAGGGGGCACCCTCCCATACGAAAGAAACATTTGTATTTAATTTGCTCCCACCACTCTAGGGGAGTCAAGTGTATCAAATGTTACGGCACAGCACATTGTTATAGTCGTCTATTAATGCAACGTCTCTTCCGCCAGCGTCATTGACAAGCAAATTTTCAAAAATGTCGCTTTTATAGGGAAACGGTGAGAAAAGGGATAAAATTGATACCAATCACACAACTGCAGCTGGAATAATGAAAATCGGCGTATATTCGCTCAGATTTGAAATATAATGCGATCTTTCGACTCTCGTACTTTTGGGGACAAAAAGGGATAAAATTGATGCTGCCCAAATGGGTGCAGATAGATAATCATAAAGTTCGGAGTGTACATTAGAGCGTACCAGGTTACAAGTAAAAAAAAAAGTTCGCCGTACACCTTCGAATATGAAGTATTATTGAAAGGTAGTTTCAAAAAAATTTTTTTTATTTTTTTATGCCGAACGTAGGGGTCGCGCTTTTACATTTTTCTATATAACTTCTGCATTTATAAACGGATTTTAAAGTGTGATACATCGATGTTTTTGTCCGATTTTTTTGTCTTTGAAGTCATTGAGCTCAAACATGATTCATGATTTTATGCGAGCTTTAATTTTCGATTATTAGAGTGGTACATTAGGGTAGTAGCAACTGAGAAATGATGGGTAAGTACCAGAAGGGGGTGCTTGAGCTCAATGACTTCAAAGACAAAAAAATCGGCCTCGTCGAGACAAAAACATCGATGTATCACACTTTAAAATCCGTTTATAAATACAAGTTATATAGAAAAATGTAAAAGCGCGACCCCTACGTTCGGCATAAAAAAATAAAAATTTTTTTTTTGAAACTACCTTTCAATAATACTTCATATTCGAAGGTGTACGGCGAACTTTTTTTTTGAGGTACGCCCTAGTGTACATTCCTCATACATATATATATAATACATACGTAACATGAAGGATTTTTTGGAAACTTGTACTTTTAGGGAAAACGAAGCAAAGGTGTATAAAGTGGTACCAATCCAATGGCTGCAGCAGGAATCGTGAAATTCTACTTTCAAATTTCTCTGACTAGACACGCAAGACAAATGTCCTTCTCAAGGTTCGTACTTTTAGGGATAAAAAGGGGTAAACGGGATAAAACTGGTACCAAGAAACGGCTGTAGGTAGAATCATAAAATTAGGTCTATACATTCCACTGTGAATCGGAAAGATAATGGAATTTCGAAATTCGTATTTTGCCTTTCTGAAGAAGTACTTTGATATATTGCACACTCACAAAAGTAGCATTCGTAAATTTGAGTAATATCCATGCACCAATTTCGTTCAACAATTTTACTTCAGTTTAGTAAAAATTTCCTTAAAAGTAGAAAAATTAATTACTGTAAATTTTTGTATTAGCTTTGCTTACTCTGAAGCAATAATGATTTGTTTAAATTATTTTTAGTTGAATTGAACTTATTTTATGTTCACTTTTTTCCTTGTATGAAGTAAAATTTTCCTCAGTTTAAGTAAAAATTTACTTGATTTAAGGAAAAAAACGACAAAATTGTCCTCAGTTTAAGTAAATATTTACTTGATTTGAGTAAAAATTTACTTAGTTTTAGCAAAAAATTACTTAGATTTAGACAAATCTCAGAAAAAATGTACTTAGATTTAGTAAAAATGTATTTGGTTTGAGGGAAAACTTACTGCAATTTTCCTCAGTTTTAGCAAATATTTACTTGGTTTGAGAAAAATTGAACTAGATTCAAGTTCAAAGCAAGTACTACTTTCAAGGAAAAGTTGAACTTCCTTTAAGAATTTTTGCTGTCAGTGAAAAATTAATCGAATTACGAGTGGAAGTTGCGAGAATGCAATCTGAGCGTGTACAGCGAGTTTGCATTCGATTGGATAGTTGTCAAAATCATCATGGTTCGTAATGGAATCCAGCGATTCAATTTTGTTCACAACCACAATAGCACATTCGCTCAACCAATCCTGATTATACTCTCCCTCTACAGAGTAGGAGGGTATAAATCATTTGGGACAGAAAAAAGTGTAATGCATTGAAGGAGTGTCTTAAGACCCCAAGTATGTTTGGACCAGATCCGTTTCACGACTTTTAAAGCTGTTTGAGCCATGTCCGTCTGTCTGGCTGGTGTACACTATACCTCTCGAAAGGAGTTAAGGTATCAATTCAAACTTTGTATGTGGTAATATTTTTCCCAAACTTAGTTTTAGTTCGAAGATGGGCAAAATTGCTACGCCCCTTTTAGTACCTCCCACTCAAATGTCCCATATTCCTATGTTAAATTAAAACTAATGTAACTTCCACACGGATCTTCTGAATCTGCTCTATTTAGATATTTGATAATGTATTTATAATCGCGGGGTTTGCCACGCCCCTTCCAGTACCTCCCACACAAATCACCCTAAACTACATAAAATTAAAGCTGTTATAACTTCTATACGTGTGATCGGAATACTGTGAAATTTGATATTTGGCATTGCTTTTATATATGTTGCATTCATGTGGAATATGGGAGATATTGGCACGCCCCTTCAGGTACCTCCCACAAAAAGTGGCATAAGCCTTGGTTAAAAAAAACATATAATTTCCATACGAGTAGCTAGGACCAAATGCCACGATCATCCCACACAAATCATCCGGCCCTACGTAAAATTTAAGTTATTATTATCCCTAGATATGTTCTCTGAGAGTGAGGATATATATATCGGTTTAGCCGATTGAAGTTTTCTTACTTGTTTTGAATAATGTTGGGGAACACTTTTCGTGTGTGATCTGTGGATCGATTAATTGACAAAAAACTTAATATAATGCAGCCGTCGCAATGTCAACGGCGATTTTTCATTGTAAATCTACAGCAATTGTTTTGAAAATAACTGTCCACATTGATCGTTGTTTCCACCAAACCAGTTTTGATCCTATTGTATGTGCCATAGTACACTTTACACTTCTCCGAACTGATCAAAACTTTGTCCATCTCATATGGACTTTAATAAAAGCACATGCATCATTCCTGAAAACTCCTCGGCAGCATGCGATTTTAATATGATGAAATTTGTTTTCTACCGAGCGCGTCCGGAAATAAAATCACTATAGTTCAACGGTTCATATGCAGCATAACTCTGCCGTAAGTATATTTTTGTCTCCCATTCAACAGAAAAGCATTCGTTGGAACTTATCATATCATAGAAGTCCACAATCTACTCATTTGCCTCAGACCCATTTTCGTTGATTTATTGCATTTGCAAGAATTGAAAATAAATGCATTTATGACTCTTGTATTGAGTCAATCTTTTCTATTCTCGACACACTCTGGCCCTTTATGAAAATCGCCCTTTATACCGTGAGAAATAATTCTCACAATCAAACAATAATTTCAATATTCCACAATGCATCAATGAAAATTTATCATTAAAAATTTTTAATAAATCCACATCACAGGCTCCACAAACAACTGCATCACTACACACCAGCATTTAAAGGATTTAGGAAATCATTATTTATCATTTGGCGATATATCTGTTCAGTCGCACCAATAAAACAAAAATCAAATTAAAACCACACAAAAGGTTCCTCTGAAAAACGATGACACACTTCTCTGGCCATTGTCTGCGACCATAACAAAAGAGGATTACTAATGTCCAATAAATGTAAGAAGGAAGGAAGGACGAAAGGGCACAACAACAATTAGGAGGACTCAAACGAGAAAATTAAGTCTATTCGCCAAATTAAATGTCATGTGCCGAACGAAAACCACACCAACAAAATTGTCCAAAGAAGACAAAGGCCAAGACTGCGGCACTGAGAAGGGGATGGGGAGAGAAAAGAAAAATTGAAAATATGTCTGAACTCTTATAATACAAATCGATTTGTCATATTAATACGATCATAATGATTTCAATTTAAATGACTTTGCTTTATTAAATCTCTCTCGGCGAAAGCAAGTGATGCTGCCACTGTCACCACCACTGCCACCACTCTAACGCCGTACAAAATGTCCGCATCATGTACCCATGGAACTCACCCCTGTGTGCTTGTGCACACAAACTGCTGATGATGATGAAGACTCTACTGTGGGCAGAGGCCCACACATTAATAACATAAATTTCGGATAATCCTACTTGTGGCCCTTCGGTGTCATCAAATTAACAATGGCTTTCAATAATTTATCATTTGTTGATACTGCCACAGCATAAAAACTTCTTCGCTTGGGCTACAACTATTCAACGTTTCATACTCTGTGCACTGTGGTTTGCAGGCGATATACCGTGTGATTCATTCCCATGCCACATAACTATTGGTGAAAATAATATGAACTATTAAACACTGAACCGATTAAACAGTATTATTTCTACTTGAATCGAACCCTTCACAAGTGAAGCTATAGATCTGATCTATCTTAGACCTCGGAGTTTTGCATGTGCAAAATATCTTTTTGCATATCTTCGGCATAACTTTTGCATATGTTTTTCTTATTTTCGACAAGCTCTCAAATATTTTATATTGAATAATAAAACTTCTAATAGTCTTGTCCAACTGCATGGGAAATCTAGCCCGTACAAATTTGACATTTGAATATCGACCTTATGTCATTTATGCTAGATTTCGCAGTTGGCCAAGGCTATACATGCAGATTTAATTTCCAATGGTATACAAATTGAAAATATGCAAAAATCCGAGGTCTGTTTATATTTATTGTAATGACTTTTAAATTGTGTAGAACTTCGTTTTCATTAACACAATTTAATATAGGCAAACCAAAACTAAAAAAATATCGAAAAAATAATTTTATAAAATTTTAATTATTGATTTAAACTGGGACATTGTCCTGGCTCAAGACCAGAATGCAAATTTATTTACAAATGGCATGGTGACATTTATTACTTGGCTGCAGACTACCACTATCATGACTTCGACCCTGTCAAAGGTTTTTTTCAAGTGGCATCGCAGCGACTTGCCGAATTTGCGTTTAAAAAATCGCACCAAGTAATAAAGTACACATGCCATCTTACAAGCACCTCTTTGAGTTGCATATGTATGAGATGCTTGTAAGATGGCATGTGTACTTTATTATGTGGTGCGGTTTTTTAAACGCAAATTCGGCAAGTGAGTTGTGCTTCTCGTTCGTTTGTGAGAATCATTTCCTTAAAGAGGCCGGGATTGATGTTGTGGCAAGGCTACCAACATGTTTATACTATATATATCGAAATAATACTGCAAGTCTGAGCGCCCCTGTAGTCGAGTTTGTAGCGTGCTCGGCTATCAGCGTGGGGGTTGTGGGTTCGATTACCACCAGAGGCTCTGGTCTGCAATCTACAATAAAGCTTAAATAACATAAATGTTGGGGGATAGTGGGTGCAGCTACAGCAGTTTGTTTGATTGTATTTCCATCCTATATTAATTTCAAAATAACAAATCTTGAAAATCAATTATCTCTCACGTACACAGTGCAAGATAACCTAACGTCACTATTCAACCAAGTTTTGCCGTAAAAGTAAACAGTAGAATTTGGAAAATCTTTTTTACTTCGCGTATCTATGCTGTCAGAGGAAAGTATACACCGAATTCCATGACTCTAGCTGCGGTCATTTGGTTCCTACAATTTATATCCCCTTTTTCCATTTTAACCCCAAAAGGACGACTTTCCAAAAACTCTTTTTTTACGTGCCTACAAACACCGAATTTCATCATTCTGACTGTAGCCGTTTAGTTGGTACAATTTTTATCTCTCTGTTCCCATTGTATCCCTTGAAAGTAAGAACCTTTTTATTTTTCGTGTCTAAGCAGTCAGAAGAATGTATACTCCGAATGTCATGACACTAGCTGCGGTCATTTGGTTGGTACAATATTTATCCCCTTTTTCCATTCTACTTCTTGTTGCGGAAATTCGAAAAATCCCTTTATTTTACGTGTCTACGCAATCAGTGGAATGTATACACCGAATTTCATTATTTTAGGTGCAGCCGTTTGGTTGGTACCATTTTTATCCGTCTATTCCCATTTTACCTCTTAAAAGGAAAAAAACTTTTATATTAGGCCTGTTCGATTGGACTTACTAGCTTAATTTTTGTATGGAATTTACTCGCTTAACAAGAAAATAGCTTTCTACTCTCTTAGCATTGCTGCCAGATTTTTCTTGTTAATTCACTTAAGAAAAACCAATGGGTAACAATGTTGCCACCTTATCAAGTATCTTAGTCATAAGCTATTAAGGCCAATCGAACATGCCTATTATATATCTACTCAATTAGGGGATTGTACACACCGAATTTCGTGTTTCTAGCTGTTGTCGTTTGATAGGTACAATTTTTATCCCTTTCTGTCCCATTTCACCCCCTACAAAAAATCACATTATAGTGCGCATTACTGTTATAAGGGGAATGTGCATTCCAAATATCAAGTAAATATAAGACATATTCAAAAACATGTTGAAATACTCTAAATATTATCAGTCCTTGTGAAGGAAATTTCCCCCTGTTTAGAGATTTCGCCCCCAACCATTTTTTCGCATTCCCAACCGATCTACAACCTAGCATCTATAAGGCCTAGCATCTTGATTTCAACAGACGAGCGGACATGACTTTTTGTGACGATCAAGAATATGTATGAGCCATTCCATGTCAAGCGGTACGGTTTTTGACCTCGATAGCTGCGATTGTTTTGAAAGTTTGTGTATGTATTCTTCTCCTAAAAATATTGTATACATATTTTTGAAAAAAAAAATTGTTTTCACGAGTTATAACCAATTTAACAATGAAAAAATACTACTTTTTCAAAAAGGTGTGTTCATTCAATCGTCTATAACTGCTGAAATTCTTTAATAATTAATTTCAATTACAGCAGGGTAAGATTTTTTAAATTTTTTATTTTATTTTGATTTTCGCAATGATTACACTAATCCATTTTGTTGAAATTTTAAAGTAGTGTGCTTAGGTCTAATTTTAAGCGACTGTGTGAGTTTAAAAGTGTTGAGTGGATGATTGCTTCTATTTTAACGATTTTTTTCGATTGTTTTTTTACAAAATCAACCAGAATTACACTCAGAAAAAACAATGAGTTAAAATGAACTAAAATTTATGAAAATTGAACTTCGTATAGCGCTAAAGCAATATTTCCCCATATCAAGTTCAAACTTTTCCTTGAAAGTAGTACATGTTTTGAACATGATTCTAGTTCAATTTTCCTCAAACCAAGGAAATATTTACTCAAACTGAGGAAAAATTCAGAAAGTTTTTCCTCAAACCAAGTACATTTTTACTAAATCTGGGTAAAACATTGCTAAAATTTTCCTAAATCTAAGTAAATTTTTCCTAAATCCAAGTAAAATTTTACTAAATTTAAGTAAACTTTTCCTAAAACTAAGTAAATTTTTATTCGAACCAAGTAAATTTTTCCTAAATCTAAGTAAAATTATACCCAAATTTTCCTAAATCTAAGTAAAATTTTACTAAATATAAGTAAAATTTTTCTAAAACTAAGTAAATTGTTATTCAAACCAAGTAAATTTTTACTAAATCTAAGTGAATTTTTACGGAATTTTTCTTAAAACTAAGTTAATTTTTACGCAAATCAAGTACATATTTACTTGAACTGAGGACATTTTTGCTGAATTTTTCCTCAAAGCAAGTAAATTTTTACTTAAACTGAGGAAAATTCTACGTGATACAAGGAAAAAAGTGAACTTAAAAAAAGTTGAATTCAACTAAAAAATGCAAACAAATAATTTTGCTTCAGAGTATGTAAAACTAGTACAAAAATGACAAAATGAAATATTTCTCAAAAGTTTCATGATGCCACAAAGACTTGAGGTATTATACCATGATAGCTGCGAAGGCAAGATAGGCGCTTTCGCATTGGTTGTTTAGAAAAATACTTGAATTAATTAAGAAATAAGTCTCTGCAAACGAACGAGAAGTTTGCAGAGACTTATCTGGGAACGAACGAGATAGCCTACACTTAAAGAAAAAAAGTCTGTTATTGACATCAGCTATTGTCTGCTGTCTATCAGCAGGCAATTTTCTACTATTACAGAAGTTCTTCTGCAATCTTGCATCAGCATTCACTCTGCTAAAGTGTTTGCAGTCTGGTAAAAATGGCTGCTTTTAATTAAATTATAAAAATAAGCGTTTATAATTTAAAAGCCTTTCAGATTGACGGCGATTTTCGTTTTATATTAGCTTGGAAAATATGCGAATCATTAAAAAGTCAATCACAATATCTTCAGAAAGGTAGCAATCTTTTTATAATTTAAGGATATTAGCTGCAGCCGATTGTGACCTACAATTTTTATCTTATTATGTTCAGTTTTACAAATGTTGCCCGTCTACACAATCAGAGGAATGTACACGCCGGTCCCCCTTTTCACCGTTTCCAGATAAGAGTAAAAATTTTGAAAAATTCCTTGATCTTGCACGTCTACATAGTCATAGGAATGTACGTACCGAATTTTGTTATTCTAGCATCAAATTTATACCATTTTCCACATTCTTCCCCACTTACAAAAATTTCGAAAATCACTTTACATGCGGTACCATATCACTTTATAGTGTACTTTAATACAAAAAAATTACACATTACTCCAGCTGTAGCCGTTGGTACCAATTTCGTTGCTTTGTTCCCACTTTACCTCTTAAAAGTACGAATTTGAAAAAAAACTATTTATTTTGAGCTGCCTCATAGGCAACTATAACAATTCATAAAACGGGGAAAATAAATCCCAAAATTGGATTTTTTATAAAAAATAAAAAAAGTTGTTTCTACCACTGTGCCAAAGGTCACAAATATTTGTCTCCAACACTCGTGTTTTGCTTTTTATTACATCCTCTTCGTCCTGTTGTCCTTTCCATTCTTCGGTCGTATACGCCGTGCTCTGCTCTGCTCTTGAGGTTGATTTCCCTTTATAAGCCTCTAATATTTTATATTGTGAGTATTTTCTGCAAATCATGTCAGCATAGATTTCATATTATTTTATTATTTCCAATTCATAATGCCTGCCATTCCTTGAGCAACAACATGAGCATGGCCCTCGCCAATTCCACCATACCCAATGGGAAAGACACCCTCCCCTCCCCATTCACACCGAAGGCAACAACTTTATGATGGAAAATTTTGTTCATTTTGCTGCCGCAAAAACATCTGGGCAACTTTCCATCATTTACTGCGTCTGGATGGGTGTTTGGGTGGGCACGGCAAAGTTGTTGAATAATGAATGTTTAAGATTTCCTTTGTTCTCCCCCCGCTACTATTACCAAACCGATGCGCTCTCTCGCACTCTCTATCTTTTCGTCGTCGAGGAATGATAGTCCCTGCTCCTGATGACAGACTCAATTATGTTGTATGTGTGGCTGCCATTTGCCATTGGGTTGGGGGATTTTGGGCGTTTTTAGGTTTTATTTGCGGACAAATCTGTTGTTATTGGCAGCAATCATCATCTTTTGTCCTTTTTGAATAATTTATGAATATTATTTTGTCAATTTATTGCTTTGTATTATTAATCACAAACTGATGACAATTAATTGGGAATGAAAGGAAAACGGATTTCATTTCGAATAGTATTTGGCACACAGCAAAATACACTATGCAACAACAACAACATAAAAATTTTATATACAAAACCTTAAATTTTTATTTTTTTGTATACTGATTTTGGATAATTATCAAAATGTTTACTTTGTAAGCACAAAGAATTTTTTAAATTAATCATGATTTTCTAAGCCACTGTTTCTATGTGAAACAACAACATAACACAGCAGAATAATTAGAAATTGGAACGAACGAAGGACCGATGTTGAATGTGAACCACATCTAAACGTCAAGTTTTTTTTCTGCATTTCATTTGACATTTCTCAATTTCAGACTAACTCAATTTGAACCATGGAAAGATACACAATCGAGCAACGCGTTAAACTTATTCAGACTTATTATGAAAATGGGCGTTCAAATCAAAATGCATATCGTGCACTTCGTGATTTTTTCCGTCGGTTTTATCGTCCAAATGTGCGTACAATCGGAAAAAATCGTGCAAAAATTTGAGCAAACCGGGTCTGTAGGTGCATGCTCGTGCAGCTTGTACTGTAGAAAATATTGCTGCTTTTCGGGATAGTGTGACTGAAGAGCCGTCCACCTCAACTCGTCGTCGTGCCCAACAATTGCACTTCTCACGCTCGTCGTTGATGAATATTATGCATAAAGATTAAATGCACGCTTACAAGGTGTAATTGACTCAAGAACTAAAGCCTCGTGACCATTCCAAACATCGTCAATGGTCAGAATGGTGGCAAGAAATGGCAACAGTGGATGATCAATTTTCGAAGAAAATCATCTTCAGTGATGAGGCACATTTTCAACTCAGTGGATTCGTCATCAAGCAGAATTGCCGCATTTGGGCGAATGATAATCCAAGAGTGATTGTCGAAAAACCAATGCACCGACAAAGAGTGACTGCTTGGTGCGGTTTATGGTTTATTTTTTAGACTTCTTAGACTTCTTTCTTTGGGTTTATTTGAAAGAGAAGGTGTACGTCGATAAACCAGCAACAATTCAAGAGTTTAAGGATGAGATAATTCGGCACATTAACGGCATAGAACCTCAATTGTGCCTCAGCGTCATCGAAAATTTGGACCATCGGATGGAGGTGTGCCGCCGAGGCCGCGGCGACCATTTGACCGATATTTTGTTCCATACATAATTGAATCATACCAATATTATCATAATAAAAAGAAATGACAATAATGTCCTAAATAATTTGTGTTTTATTCAAATTTAACCACCCTTTATAAATCGATAAAAAACAAGTAAGAAGGCGTTAAGTTCGGCCGGGCCGAATCTTATATACCCTCCACCACGGAGTGCATTCCACAGTATTACCAGCAGATTAAAGGATGTCGACTTTACATAGAAGCACAGTACCATATTACGAAAATTGTGATATTTTTATGCACATTACTATATTTGTTTACTATTTCAAACTATAAAGTATACTTATGCGCACTGTTTAAAATCGAGTACTATATATAAATAAAATGCTGAAATTGTGAAAGTGAACATGACTAAATATTAGGCGATTGTCAGTCGCCATTAGAAAGAAGCATTTTCAGATACAGACAAAGTGATAAGAAAAGTATACATTTTAAAGATATCCCCATTCACCCCATTCTCCGCCCAAATGTACAAATTTCGAAAAAACCCTTTTTCGAGTCTTCATAGTCAGAACGTATACACCGAATTTCATGATTTCAACTTCGGCGGTTTGGTAGGTCCCATTTTTATCCCTCTTTTTAATTATATCCCTTAAAAGTACGAATTTCGAAAAATCCCTCTATTTTACGTGTCTATGCAATTAGAGGGATGTACACACCGAATTTCATGATTCTAATTGTTGTCGTATCATTGGTACCATATTTTATCGCTTTTTGTCCCATTTCGCCCGCTAAAACGCTTATTTTCTTTGTGGTTCTTCCAAGCTACAAGAGGAATGTCCGCAACAAATGTTAACTGTATGAAAATAAGAAATTTAATTAATAAGCCAAGGCTACCAATATTTGTATACTATATACATATATAATGGATATAATACTTCAATTCATAAAGTAAATATAAGGGAGCAATCATAAATACCCTAAATATTGGGGGATAGAGAGTGTATTTTCTGCTACAGTCGCTTAGTTGGTTGTATTTCCATCCTATTTTAATTTCAAAAGTATAAATTTTGAAAATACCTTATCTCTCACGTACGCAGTATAAGACAACTTCATGATTCTACCATTTTTTGTCGTAAAAGCAACAAAATAAAGTACGAATTTGGAAAAAAATATTTTACGTAGCTATGCAGTCAGAATTCCATGATTCTAAATCTGAACCGATCTTACCCAATTTCTGCATAGATGTTTCTAGTTGTATTATAAGATGTTGTGCAAAATTTAAAGAAAATCGGGTACAATATGTGGTCTTTAAAGCGGAAAAAGTCAAATCGGGAGCAACATTTGTATGGGGGCTATATCTAAATTTGAACCGATTTGCCTCAAATTAAATAGCGGTCGTCCTTGATCCACAAAACTTGTGCCAATTTTTGTTAAGATCATACAGTAATTGCGACCTGTAATTTGATTACAACAATAGATGGACAGACGGACAGACAGACAGGCGGTCATTGCTAAATCGTTTCAGAAAGTGATTCTAAGCCAATCTGTATAATAAACGATGGCTCTAACTCGTTTCCTTTTAGGTGTTACAAACAAATTCACAAGGACAGCACAGTCACCAGATCTCAATCCTACTTAGAATCTATGGAATGAACTACAACAACATATTATAGCAGTAAAAGCCAAAAATTTGCCCGATTTGTAGAATGAATCTCAAAATTCCTGATATTCTATTCCAATGGAGCGTTTTAAGTCCCTAGTGGTGAGTATTTCCAGAAGATGTCCAGCTATTACTCAAAATACCAATTCAAATGAAACCTTTTTCCAATTAAATGAAACTTTTTACAAATAAAATGAAACCATTTTCTTAGGAATTAAAAGTTTTTCAAATTGAATGAAACTTACTTTACAAAATATTAAATAATTTGTTTATTGACTAGTTTAATCTGAAACGTAGCAGAAAAATTTCTTCAGGTTCTACGATTTTAATAAAAGTTTCAAAAGTTGTACTTCTGAATAAAGGAAATAAAACTGCATTTCCCGATTTAAAAACAAGTAAGGAAAGGCTAAAGTCGGGCGGGGCCGACTATATAATACCCTACACCACTCCCTGCGTATATAAAGGGTGTTTTTTATTGGGGTATAGAACTTTAAGTTGGCATCACTTTTTTAACTGGCGGCCATTTTGTCAGCTGTCAAGTGATTAATATTTAGTTTGGTTTGCCATTTCATCATGAACAGGTTGACAAAAGAACAACGCTTGCAAATCGTGCAAATTTATTTCGAAAGTAATGGTTCAGTTCGCGAAGTTCACCGCAAGCTCCGTCCATTTTATGGTCGACATAATCGTCCATCAGAGCAATTAATTCGGTTAACCATGGATCGTTTTCGCACTACGTTTACTCTATGTGATAATACGCATCCGCAGAGACGTCGAACAGTGCGCACCGAAGAAACAATTGCCGCTGTAGAGCAAAGTGTTGAAGAGGACCCGAATGAATCGATTCGCCACCGTGCACAGCAATTGGAGCTTTGTCCATCAACTTAAGTGGTTGAAAATTGGACCTGTAGAATTGGCTATATTCGAGCCAGCCGCGGAGGCCACATGCCCGAAATCATATTTAAACATTAATGGCATAAAATTATCCTTCCAATAAAGCCAAATTGATGGACATTAAAACGATTTTCTTGTGTTTTATTTCAATTCGAAGTTCTATACCTCAATAAAAAACACCCTTTACCTCGCTTTGATTACTAAACCCAGGTATGTCATGGGAGCAATTTTATGTAGTTCATATAAATTATGCAGTTGCTATAAATTCATCTTTAGTCAAATTTAATGAATATGGTAAATAATAAAGTAATTGGTCCAACTTTCCAGCAGATATTCCGAGTAAAGTAAATATAACATGATATGGAAAAATTGATCAAGATCCAATGATAAATACAGATTATACAGCGGTAATAGGATGAATCGGACGGACATTTGAAGGGGGCCTATAACAACACTTTAGACCTGTATAGTTTTCATTCACGGTATGTATTTTTAGTTGAAACATATAATGATCTGCAAAATTTGATGAAGATCCGATGTAAGATGTAGTTTCTAGAGATGTAATAGAGCAGAATGGGGCCCATTTGGGTTATTTCAAAGTATGGACTAAACAAGTAAGTAAAGGCTAAAGACGGACGGAGCCACTATATGATACACCCCACTTTCTGTCTCACTACAATTCACTCACTACAAAAGTGAAATCGGGAAGAATTTCTGAATCCTGTAAATGTATGTGTTTTACAAAAAATGTTAAATCGGAAAGGACATTTGTATGGTGGTATATTGAAACCTGGAATGATGTGACCCGCTTTCACCATGTATGTTTATTGGTGAAATATAATATGTATAGTTTGTCCAAAATCGGTTGAACATTCGGGAGCAACAATTGTATTGGGGCTATATCTAAATCTGAACCGATCTTACTCACTTTTACCATAGGTGTTTTTAGTTGGATTATAAGAAGTTGTGCCAATTTTAAAGAAAACCGGGTACAATATGTGGTTTCTAGAGTGGGAAAAGTCAAATCGGGAGCGACATTTTTATGGGGGCTATATCTAAATCTGAACCGATCTTACCCACTTTCAGCATAAGTGTTTCTAGTTCGATTATAAAATGTTGTGCCAATTTTAAAGAAAATCGGGTACAATATGTGGTTTCTATATCTAAATCTGAACCGATCTTACCCACTTTCAGAATAGGTGTTTCTAGTTCGATTATAAGATGTTGTGCCAAATTTAAAGAAAATCGGGTACAATATGTGGTTTCTATATCTAAATCTGAACCGATCTTACCCACTTTCAGCATAGGTGTTTCTAGTTCGATTATAAAATGTTGTGCCAATTTTAAAGAAAATCGGGTACAATATGTGCTTTATAGGGCGGAAAAAGTCTAATCGGGAGCGACATTTGTATGGGGGCTATATCTAAATCTGAACCGATTTCCAAATTCAATACCGATGGTCCTTGGCCAGAAAAAATAACTTCTGCCAAGTTTCATGACAATCGGACAACAATTGCGAGCTGTAGAGTGCGAACAAGCTTAGATGGATGGTTTGAAAAATATAAAATCATTTTCATTAAGATTGTGAGTATTAATATAATCTTATGAAGACAATTTGGAAGGACCATATTAACGGCGTCATTCACCACTTTTACTGTAATTGTTCCTAACTGAAATTTTATACATATACCCATGTGCTCAAACTTTACGGTTGGTATTCCGAGATTTGATGAAGATCCGATGACATTTTAGCGGTAATAGGATAAAGGAGGGATATTTGTAAGGGACTATAACAACACTTATGGGATGCAGAAAATCATGCTCCCTTAGTATTGAAATATAATATGGTCTGCAAATTTTGATCAAGAACTAATCTAAGATGTGGGTTCTAGGCCGGTGATGGACCCCACATTTGTATAATGCTTTTGCCAAAAAGGGACCCATACATTTGACTTCCGTACTATGTATTCCTACAAAGATCTGCAAAATTTAATCAACTTCTGATGCAAAATGTGGGTTCTAGAACGGTAATACCAATAATTGGGGCCTATTTTAAAGGACTACACCAAAAAGTAGACCCATAAAGATCACTTTCAGTTTCTTAGTTGAAATATAACATAATCTGCAAAATTTTATCACAATCCGTTCTAAGATGTGGGTTTGAGAGCGATAATAGTGTAAACTGGAGGCCGTTTGTATGGGGGCTCAACCAGAAAATGGACACTTAAAGTTGACTTTCATAGTAGGTGTTCCTAGTTTAAATATAACATGGTGTGAGAAATTCGATCAAGATCCGATGTAAAATGTACATTTTAGAGCAATAATAGTGTAAATCGGATATACATTTGTATGGGGGCTATACCAACACATGGACCCTTGTAGCCCACTTTCGCATTAGCTGATTCTAGTTCAAATATAACATAATCCTGAAAATTTTGTCACGATCCGATGTATGGTGTGGGTTTTAGAGCGATACTAGTGTAAACTGGGGGTCCATTTCTATGGGGCTATACCAAAGCATGGACCCATATAGTTGACTTTTAGTTGAAATATAACATGATTGTGAAAATTTTATCTAGATCCAATGTAATTCTAGAGTAGTAATAGGGAGAAACAGCTGTATGGAGGCTATATCTAAATCTGAACCGATTTCCTCCAAATAGCGATCGTTCTTGACAAAAAAAAAACAATACTTCTGCAAAATTTCATCGTAATCGGACAACAATTGCGACCTGTATCATGCGGACAAGCTTTAGATGCACAGCAGACAAAGGGACAGACGGACGGACGGACAGACAGACAGACATCGTTAAATAGACTCAGCTGGTGATTCTAAGCCGAAGGGTATAATTATGAAGGTATTTCAAAAAAATTTCGAGATATTTAAAAACATTCAGTCTGTGACGTTTCTTCGAAAAAATCATCAATAACACCACAATTTCGAGAATTACAATACTCAATGTTTTACAGATAAAATCAAGTTTAATATCTCCGGTTAGTAGCGGGTTAAAATCCCGTTATGACCATTGAAAGGAAGCGTAAAATACTTCCATATCAGCCATATTTCCAATTATTGTTGGAGTTACCAATAAATATTAATGCTCCCAATTAGTTACTAAGCTGATAAATCTGGACTTTCGACACCTATATCCTGAGAAATTTGGTCCTCCTAATTAGATTCCGAGGCAAACAAAAAATTAACAACCAAAATAAAATGTACCGATTTCAACTTTGGTACTATTTGTATCCCTTTTTGTCCGATTTACCCTTAAAAGTACAGATTTCGAAAAATGTATTTATGTTGACCGTCTACGTAGTCACAGAAATGTACACACCGAATTTCGCGATTCTAGCTGCAATAGTTAACAAAAATTAATTAACATACACTCCCATGGTAAATGCTTTCTATTCGCAATAAACGAATAAATTGCTGATAATAATGAAAATCTTCTAAATACTACCGCGACATCTACCGATCAATAAACAAAATAAAATAACATCCATAATCGAAACTGTTTTTTAGCAAATACCACAACCACGCTGCTGACAATGCCACATTGAAGAAATGCAAAATGTAATTTGTGGTGTTACTGTAACTGTACAAAAGCTAGGAACTATGAAACGTTCAGTAGAACATCAAACAAGCTGGAACGAGGCTTTGCTAATATCGAAAATTCGTAATTAGCAAAGTATGAGACATATGTATGTAAACTCTGTCCCACCCAGTGACCAAATTAAGCGAATAAGCAGAGTAGAAATCAAATTTCTCCAAATTGGAGCATTTCTAATGAGTTACCGAGTTAGATGTTAGCCAAAAACTCGGCGCTTTGGTGTGCGCGAATACACTCCAAACATGGGTCGATTTCAAAGAGATTCCATTGAAATTTAACACTTGGAAACGTGGTTAACTCAACTTCAAATGTCAGATTCGAGTTAATCTCTGAATTGTATGGGATCTGACATTTGAAATCGAGTTTAACTTATAGTCTTTTCAGACTGCATGCGAAATCGAGTTAAGCTTTTAAATCTAAATTCTTATGGGATCTGATCTTTTAAATCGACCTTGTAGTCCATCCATTTATAAATGCCAGATCCCATACAAATTTGACTTTTGAAAACCATCATATTAGCTAGATTTGGCATACAGTCTGTAAAGGCTATTATACCATTTTCAGCTCGATTTCTCCTCCATTCTGAAAAGGTTTTTGAGTCATTCCATGCCAAGCGATACGATTTATGACCTCCATAGCTTGGATTGTTTTGAAAAATTATTTTATACGTATTTTGGATAAATAATTAAAAAACGTTTTTTCACGATTTATGACCAACTTAATAGTAGTAAAATTACGATTTTTCAAAAATGTGCGTTCATTCAAGGTCGATTTTCAAATGACAAATTTGTGTGGGATCTGACATTTGTAAATCTGTCGGTTATGCCATTTCAGTTGGATTTCGCATGCAGTGTGACAAGGCTATAACTCTTGAAACACGTTATAGATTTTAATGAACTCTACCTTGATTTGAACGTTATTTTCAAATACTTTTAATAAATTCTAGCGGTACTTAAATTTTCAATAAGTGTTCTTAGATGTATTTTTAGGGACTTTTTGAGTTTGGAGGAGGTGAAATAATGGGTTCTATTTTTTACGATTTTTTAAATATTTTTTGCAAAATTTCAATCAAAAGTCATCAGAATGGTATTTTTTATTTCTTTATTGACAAACAGTATAAAATAATCAAAAATCGCAGAAGAAGTAGTGATGGACAAATTTTATTTTCTCAATTTTTTGTAGTGTGCGATTACACTATTAACATATTGGATTTTTATTGTTTTTATACATTGTGTTAATAGAATAATGAAGAAATTATCTGACGATTTTTCACTGAAGTTTTTGATGATATTTCAAAAATATATTTTGAAAAAAAATCGTAAAATTGGAACCCATAATTTCACCCCTTCCAAATAACACAGTAGCTAAAAAACACTAATTTACATTTTCAGAAAAAAATTTATGTAATCATTTCAAAACTCAAAGAAAAAACAAGGAAAAAATTGTAACACTTTTTAGAATAAATGTTATTATAGGGGAATTTATTACCACTGAAAGATATTGTAATTGTCTTTTCAATGATACACAAGCTAATATAAAACGAAATTCGAGCTAAATTCGTTTTTAGTAGACTGCAAACACAGTAGTGTGAATGCTGATGAAAGATTGTCGAAAAACTGCTGCCTGCTGATAGGCAGCAGACAGTCGAATCAATCAATAATCACGTGCGGCAATTATGCAATTATGACATGTCCACCGAGATGAAAATGAGCTTCATGAAGGCTGAACTGAAGGCCGATCTCTTCTCGAAAATTTTCCACGTACCATTGCGTTAAAGACTCACTACTTTGGAAGTAAGTTTTTAATATTTCCCACTTTTTTTGAGCATATAGCGCCCCATTTTACAAATGTTAAACATAAACCTCAAAATAACAAGTAAGGAAAGGCTAAAGTCGGACGGGCCGACTATATAAAACCCTACACCACTCCCTGCATATATACATCGCTTTGATTACTAAACCCAGGTATTCCATGGTAGCAATTTTATGTAGTTCATATAAATAATACAGTTACTATAAATTCTTCTTTAGTCAAATTTAATGAATATGGTAAATAATAAAGTAATTTATCCAATTTTCCAGCAGATATTCCGAGTAAAGCAAACATGACATGATATGGAAAAATTGATCAAGATCCAATGATAAATACAGATTATACAGTGGTAATAGAATGAATCGGACGGACATTTGAAGGGGACCTATAACAACACTTGAGGCAAAAACATGCGCCAATATATTTCTCATTCACGGTAGGTATTCCTAGTTGAAACATATAATGATCTGCAAAAATTGATGAAGATACGATGTAAGATGTAGTTGCTAGAGCTGTAATAGATCAGAGTGGGCACCATTTGGGTTATACCAAAGTATGGACATATGGGCATCTCCCAAACAAATAAGGAATTTCAATTCGGTAAAAAAGTGAAATCCGGAAGGATTTTTGCATCCTGTAAATGTATGTGTTTGACAAAAAATGTTAAATCGGAAAGGACATTTGTATGAGGGTATATTGATACCGGGAACGATGTGACCTCCTTCCACCATGTATGTTTATTGGTGAACTATAATATGTAAAGTTTGGCCAAAATCGGTTGAACATTCGGGAGCAACATTTGCATGAGGGCTATATCTAAATCCGATCTTACCCACTTTCACCATAGGTTTTTTTCAGTTGGATTTTTAGATGTTGTGCCAATTTTAAAGAAAATCGGGTACAATATGTGGTTTCTAAAGCGGAAAAGGTGAAATCGGGAGCGACATTTGTATGGGGACTAAATCTGAACCGATCTTACCCACTTTCAGCACAGGTGTTTCTAGTTCGATTATAAAATGTTGTGCCAAATTTAAAGAAAATCGGGTTTCTGGTTTCTGAAGCGGAAAAAGTGAAATCGGGAGCGACATTTGTATGGGGGCTATATCTAAATCTGAACCGATCTAACCCGCTTTCGCCACAGGTATTTCTAGTTTGATTATAAGGTGTTAAGCCAAATTTGAAGAAAATCGGGTACTATATGTGCTTTATAGGGCGGAAAAAGTCAAATCGGGAGCGACATTTGTATGGGGGCTATATCTAAATCTGAACCGATTTCCTCCAAATTCAATACCGATGGACCTTGGGCAGAAAAAATAGCTTCTGCCAAGTTTCATGACAATCGGACAACAATGGCGACCTGTAGAGTGCGAACAAGCTTAGATGGACAGCAGACGTACGGACAGACAGACATCGTTAAATCGACTCAGCTGGTGATTCTAAGCCGATCGGTATACTTAAAGGTCGGTCTAGCTCGATTATTTCTTGGTGTTACAAACATTTGGCGCGAAACTAACTTATAATACCCTAGCCCACGAAGTGGTGTAGGGTATAAAAATGAATGTTATTCTACTTTTCAAAGTCAAAGTAATCAGTAGTTCAAATTTCAAATGTTAAATGTTCCACCCTATATTTAAGAAGTTACAGGCGATTGAATGAAAACAACTTAAAAAACGTAATTTCAACTCTATTAAAGGCTATTATATAAATTAAGAAAATCATCCAAGTTACCATTTGAATGGTGAGCCATACTGTCAAAGCAAAATATATGGGATTTGACAGTTTCGGTTACTTTTGAATGAAAAAAATTTCAGTCAGCTGGGCTCCTGCTATCACCTTTATAAATACGCCTTGGGTAGACCATACCACCGCAGTAGTCATCTCTGACGAAGGCATAAACGAAACCACTGCCTACACGCAGAAAAAAAACTTGTGAAAAAATACCTAATTCAACTTTGTAAATCTTTTTTATATAGAGTTGACAGAAGTCATGCAAGTAAATGCTAAATTTCCCTCGTACATGTGTAAATTACACATGTGCTTCTTTTGTATAAATAACTAAGTTTACTTGGTAGGTGTTCGGTACTTATGTAGCTTAAAATATTCCATATTATTTTCCCCAATTTAGAAATTTGTAGCTTTTACACAAGTTTCTTTGTTAAAATTAATTAGTTAGTTGGATAATGGTGTAAGTATGAATATGTAAGTTGCCAATTTCATGAATTTTGTAGCAGATACTTGCAAAAAAGGTATATGAGCAAAGGTTTCTATAAATTTGTCAAAGTGAATTTCGACGATTAAACTTACCAAAAAGCAACAGAACAGAAGAAACAACATACGAAGAACTAAGTATGATGAAATTAAAATCTATTTATTTTCTCTCTCGCAAAATGAAGATTGATTAATCTTTTAATTTATTAATATCAATTTTAGTTACATTACGGAAGTCTAGGATATAATATAATGTTCTCCTTCAATTAATACCAATGAAGTTAATTTAGGAATTGTTGGATCATTAGTATGCAGTCTCGTATGGTTTCGGCAGCAGTGGTATTTATGCACTACACACAACAACATTTGGTTCTCCGCCATCTGGTGCTGAGACATCTTTTGTCTTTAGTAATGAAAACAGCAGCGTGCGTCTGGTATCGATTGCTGCCAAAGTCAGTGCGTGTTTGGGAATAACCGAAAAACGTAATAACGTAAGTGTGGCTGTGTGTGTTTTCAAAAGTTAATTTCGTCTTATTATTTTAATCCTTTTAAGATTGATAGTTCACGTGCTGTAGGGGTGGCGGTGGTTATGCTTCAGCAACATACAAACAATATGTGGGTAATGACAACAACATCATCTACGGCAGTACCACCACACCAGCAACAACAATATTGACCAACAAAATATTGTTGTTTGAGAACGATATACAACAGAAACCACAAACCCATATTATTGCTTTTAACTCATCGCAGCTACAACAACAGCATCATCAGCCTCATCTGTACTTCGATGCCCAATCAACACACCAGCAGCAACGACAACAGCAACCTCACCAAAAAAAAACAGAAGCATCAATGAAAAAGCAGCCTTAATATCATATGAGTATAATATTTAAAATAAAATAAAAAAAAAAAACTAAAAAAAATAAGTCATCATCGTTTTTATTTGAGTGGGAAATAGAAATCAATAAAAAGATTTGGGTCTTTCATTCCAAATTAGATAAATTAAACATGGCGTTGGATTACTTGTGTTCTATCAATTTGTACGTTTATTTCTTTAATTTTAAATACTGCTAAATGCAAATTGTTTAAGAGAACAAAGTGCTTTGAAATACAGTCAAAACATGCAAGGTAATTTTAGACAAGTTTTATTGTATAACTGGCAGTAGTTTTTTTGGTACCAAATTACCCAAGTGTTCTGTATGTGTTGCCAAAGAACTTTTAAAGTTGTATTTCACCCAAGAAACTTAGGTAGATTGTACGCTTTTCTTGTATGTGAATAGCATATTAGGTAACGTGTACTCTTTTCTTGCATTATTTGTCACCTCTTTTTCTTTGCGTGTAGAAACGCGTATAAAAAGCACTAGAATGAAAAAAGTTACTAAACTAGCAACATTGATCTATTGAGGAAAACACTAAGTTGACAACATTTATCATACCACGTTTTTACTTTGACATTTCAACACGGACAATGTGAATTTGTGTGAAATAAAACTAAAAATATTGAGAAAACTAAAAGAAAATTGTTATAATTTACACACAAATTAAAAAAATAAAAGAAAACTAAAATGTCCACAACATTGTTCGAGCAATTGCAACGGTTGAAAGCTCCCCAGACGGGAGCCATAGCCGATCCAAAACGACGAGCCTCGATACTCTTCGATCCCAAGGAGGCGGCCAGCAAAGATAGGCGCACCATCTACGACTTGGGTATCCATGGCCTGCAGGAGCTGATAGTGCTAAATCCCACATTCCAACAATTCGAGAAGACCCTCTTCGACGAAAACACACTGCACATGGAGCGTGCCGTCGAACTGAAGGAGGTAAATGAGCTGTTGAACCAGAATATCAAAAAGTTTCTGCACCATTTGAGCCCTTACTTCTTGTTGAGACCAGCACATTTGTGTTTGGAGTGGTTGGTGAGGCGTTTCCAAGTGCACGACTACAATCGCAGTGAATTGATGGCGTTAGTCCTGCCTTATCACGAGACGAACGCCTTTGTTAAGGTCATACAAACATTTCGTTTGAAGGAGTCCGACAAGGAATGGTTTTGGCTGAAGCCTCTGCAGAAACCGGGCAAACCTTTGGCCAAGTCTGCTATCCTGAATAAAGCCGCTACCGATAAGGGTTTCCTAAGTTTTGTGTGTAAAATCACAGTGGGTGCTATTAAAGAATTGGGTCCACAGGCACATTTACTGCAAACACAAATGAACTTTTACGGTTCTGTGATTGTGGGGGCTTTGGAAGCTGCCTCATCGATTCAGGAGTGGCATATCTCTACCCTGATGGTTTCTCTGTTCAAAGGTTTGACGTCTGAAACCATAGATTTTGTATCGGCTGCTTACATTATTTGCGCTCGTCTGGTGGCTCGTACCCAACTTACCACAAAATTGTGCAATGCTTTGATATCCAAGGTGGCAAATGTCCGATACGAACGCCTGCAGCGTACTGCCGTCCTCTTGCTTATATGGATTTTTGATAGCCAAAAGGCTGCAGAACCTAAACTCAACGAGGAAACATTGCTGCATTTGGTGCAACAGAAGTGGTTGATAAACATCCTGTCTACATTGGCCAAAGAGAATGTGGACATTCAATCTATCTGTCTACCACTGATAAGTGATTCAGTTGGGGCCATATACTCACAACACCGTCAGACTCAGGTGTTTCAAAGATTTTTGGAAAGTTTAATAGCGGAAATAGAATTTCCCCTAAGTACCGCCCAGACTGTCATCAGGTATTTGTGGCACTGTTTTTGTAATTAAGCTCCAGATTATCATATGATCCCTTTGTACATTTACAGCTGTTTTTTGGATTGTTTTGTAGCGCCGGCTGGGGCCGATTCTTCGATAAATTCAAACTCGTCGATAAAACACGGAGATGTCATTGAACTGGATTCAGAGGATGATGAAATGCCCATGTGCAATGTTAATTTCCAATCATGGTATTCGGCATATTTACACAAGTTGGAGCGTCAGTATCCCACAGCGTTTGATTTGACCATTAAGGAGTCGCTGTCTAGTAAAAAACTACAGGAATCGGCAAATCGCAGCAAAGCTTTGAAAATGGCTTTGGGTAAGTTTGTTTTTTGTTAAATATTTATTGTTTCGTATCCGTTTTAAGGGTGTCCAATAGGGAAGCATCACTAAAAATTTGACTATTCTCTTTTTAAGCTGTAAGAGGATGTATATAACCATAATTACCATTCACAATTAATAATATTTGCGATGAATGATGTTTAAATTAAAACAAAAATAACATTGTGTTTATTTTTATTGAAACTGAACTCTATTTAACGTTTTTAAACTCATTTTTTCTCTTTTTTCGGAACGATTGTTTTGGGTATCTCGACGTTTGATTTTCTTTTTAATGAGAAATATTTTGTCTTTGTTAGTTCCAGATCCTCTTTGAGATATCTATTTCTTGCTTCTATCTCTGTGTACTGTCCTTGAATATTGAGTATGTTCGCATCGCGGTCTTCCACTAGACGTTGCAATTCCTCATTTCGTTGTAAAGCGCTTTCCAGCCTAACAGCGACTTCGGAGTTATCCTTAGTTTTGTCATGACTTACATTTAGATATAGTTTGGTAATAATCGAGCAGCGTCTTCGGCATTCAGGACATATAGCCGCGCTATAAGAACATGTTATAGGTATATAAATTTGCATCCAAGTAACATAAATAAAGTCTACCTACATTCTTAGCCATTGTTTCATGCAGGATGAGTGGTATACATGGCCACAGGGTGTGGTGCAGATTTCATCCGTCCCCACAAAGTCTTCTAGGCATACTGTGCATGAAAAGCAAGACATTTTCTTCGTTTTTATTTTGAAATGTTTTTAATTTGTCGGAAAATGAGAATATTGGTTGCCTGCTTTGTTCAACAGTTTTCTTTTTTGAATAACATACGGAAGTGATGGAAAAATGCAAACTTTTTTAAACAATGGCAACCCTTGAAGTTTAGCTTTGAGACCCCAACCTAATCAATTCCTTAATATTAAAAGACGTCGATGAATGTGCATTAAATAAATAAAATAAATTATTAAATAAATAGAAACATTTTCATTTGAAAAAAATGAGTGGGGAGTGATGAGTGTATTGGTTTTGGTTTTTTGGTATTTTGAATGTAAAATTCTCCCCATATAGGATTATATCAAAGTAAACTTCGTTTGCTCTCCACAAGTAACAAGTTTGAAATTTACCTGCCGACTTTTTAGCTTTTAAGACTACTTGATTACGCCATTTCCAATTGAAATTGAGAAATTTAAATTCAAAATGAGTAAATACAAATTGAAATGTAAATTGAATTTGAGAAATTAAAAAAATTAAATTTAAAAAATAAAAAATGAAATTCAGAAATTTAACTTGAAGTTGAGAATATACAATATACAATTCGATATTGAGAAAATACAAATTATTATTGAGACAAGACACATAAATGTACATTGGGATATTAAAACATTGAAATGATAAAATCAATATTGAAATTGAGAAGAAAACATTCGAGATTTATAAGTAACAAAATGCGAAATGGACTATATCAACTATTCTGCAAGAGACATATTCTCCAATTCAATCCATCTTTGCTAGAAAGTAATTATTATTCTTGGTTAGTTTTTCGTACATTCTTCGTAAAAGTGGCGTTGCTCGCAAACTACATTTGGTATGTTGAGATGATGATAATAAAAGTTAAAAATATGTTGTTTTAATTTTGAACTTTTTTGAATAATAACTTTAATAACGGTATTTCCTTGAATTTAATACTTATTTTTGCCCATGCCACTATAAAAAATATCGTTTTTAATTATATTGAGATTCGGTTTGTGTGTGCGAACCATTTCATGGCATCGATATTATTGACTTCAAACCACCTTTTTCGAATTGGCTGGTGTATTTGGGATAAATGTTCTGTTATATGGCCATTTAAGGGTCATTCCATATTCTGCATACGCAAGAATAATATTATACAATATATTGAAATACTGGGCAGAGTTCATGGTAGTTCTGGACCAATGTATTGACATAACCCATATTATGAAAAAGACATCCAAGCCTTCACGATGGATTCTCCATGTTAGACAGTTTTGCTACTATACCTGGAGACGTATTCCGTGTTCTATGGACGTCTTACAAACTGTCGTGACACTGTCCCACCATACAAAACAATTTTTGATCCATATGACCATAAAACGTGCACTTTGTTTTTTTATTTCGGTGGCGGGCGTAAGTGTTTTTTAATAGAAATTACTATTCTGCGAATGGTTGCAAATAATAAAAACGGGTTTCTGTCACGTGTTTTAGAATCTTCTTCAAATAATATCGAATTTCTTATCATTTTAATAGAATACGGGAATAAAACTTGAACTTGCTATATATATGATTTTCCCTCAGATTTATATGAACTCGATTTTTCATCAAAATGCTCTCCTCGCCTTAATAAACTGGTCCAAAATGTCGAATAATCCAAACAAGTAAAAGGGCGTTACGTTCGGCCGGACCGAATCGTATATACCCTCCATCACGGAGTTAATTCCACAGTATTACCGGCAGATTAGGATTTGGCTACCGACTTTACATAGAAGTGCGGAACCAATCGGTCGCTACCAAAAGGGCAAAATGTCGCTCGTTATCCCAGAAAAGTTCCAGCACATCCTGCGTATCATGAATACCAACATTGATGGTATACGCAAAGTTGGTATCGCCATGACTGCCATCAAGGGTGTGGGTCGTCGTTACTCCAACATTGTCTTGAAGAAGGCCGATATTGATTTGACCAAGCGTGCCGGTGAATGCACTGAAGAGGAGGTTGAAAAGGTTGTCACCATCATATCCAACCCATTGCATTACAAAGTTCCCAACTGGTTCTTGAACAGACCAAATGATATCATTGATGGTAAATACAATCAATTGACCTCCTCCAATTTGGATTCCAAATTGCGTGACGAGTTGGAACGTTTGAAGAAGATCGTGGTCTCCGTCACTACTGCGTCGTGGTCGCACTGTCGGTGTGTCCAAGAAGAAGTAAATTCTCTTTGGTCTTCCATCGCATGTTGCTGCTGCTGTTTTCTGTTTCCAAACAATCAACCCATCATCTTTCCATCTCAAAATATTATTTTGTACTATAACATGGGAGTCCAAATTATTTTTGTATTTTAAAATCTGTACTTTTATAGTGTTCTTGATGCGAAAAAAGTGATTTTTGTTTTTGTAAAAGACAAAAAAGTAATAGTGCTCTACAAAGGAATGCATTAAATGAAGATTTTTTTATTTAATACATTTTAGGAAAATTGTTATATTTTGTATTCACATCAATATATTTATTTACTGCGCACTGCGAAAAATGATGCTTCATTATTATAATATTTATAGTACTATACTAAATAAATATAAAACTTCAAGAGTAATCAAAAAGTGAAAATGAGGCAGCAATCTTCAAAAATATGTCCTAAGTATCATTGAATCGTCAGTCGTTATTAGGTAGAAACAATTTCCCTCAGGACCGATTTTCCCATTTGCAATTTCTTGATTCCAGCTACAGCCCAAATATCCGTACCATTTTGATATGAAAACTACTAATATTGAAGATCCAATATATTTTGACTTCATAGAATGTAAACGCCTAATTTCACGATTTTAGCTACAGCCGTTTGTATAATACCAGTTTTATCCTTTTTCGAATATCGAAAGATTTCTTTATTTTTCACGTTTACGCAGTCAGAAGGAATGTACGGAAGGGGCGTTCGGACCGTTTGAAAAAAGTTCGAATAATATACAATTATTTTATGTCTTCTTACTTCTTGCTCGGGAAAGTCTCCGGACATGACAGAGTAAGTCGTTATTTAGAGGTTTCTGTTATCTTTTGCACTAGTTCATGAATTAAACACCTTTGACTTGATATGCGCACTGAAATCATTCCAGTTTGTGCGTCTTGAATTTGTGTGTGGGACTTGAAGAACAAAGAAAATATTAAATGGGTATTTTATCCATTGTAAACAAAACTTAATAGACACTTAAATTACTGCTATTATTAATACATCACCTTCATTTCTCTCATTCCAGGATATCGCCTTCAATCCTTTGATAATGCAGCCAGTGACATCTATGAGAGTCTCTATCATTATTCCGCCTCTATACGTCTTATGGCCATCAAGAGTTTGGTGAAAAATCTCAAGGATTATCAGAAGAGACCGCAAAACTATCAACTGCTCAAAGAATGTCTGGCCGATCGCATAGGTGACGATAATGCCGAGATAGTCAAGGAGGTGTTAACACTGCCAACAACTGAAATATTAGAAATCATGGGAGCCACAAAGTTTGTTGATGTTCTGATAACGATTTTGTATAAAATACAAATATATCCACAGCAATGGGCCGACCTGAGTACGAATGTGGCCAGACATTTGACGAATGAGCGCGTCATCGAGCAATATGACAACAATCTGATATTCTTGGCCATAATGCCGTTGATATTCCCCGTAGACGGTGCGTCTACTTGCTGCAAAGCTATAGCGGAAATTGTAAAAAGTCCTTTGGCGCAGAAAATACCATTTCTGAAGAAAGTGCGAGTGGCCGAAAAGAATTTCAATCTTGCCGACTTTAAGAGGCAATTTTTGGATGTCATGATTGAGAGTCCAGATACGCCCACAGTGATTGCTCTCTTCGAGAGTGTGGAGTCGCAGGGAAACGACTATTTCAAGCAGGCCATACAGGTGTACCATCTGCTAATGCTGGTCACGGCCTGCCTTAAGGAAAAGTATACGGCCCAAGCCAGTCTGAAGATCTTCAAGCAAATATCCGCTTACGCCAAGAAATTCCAAATAAAACATTTCGAACAGCAAGAGTGGAAGATCGTAAATCAGCTGCGCTACATACCACTGCAATTGTTCTATGACTTTTTGGTCACACTGACCGGCCATACGGATTTCAAAAATCTTTCAAAATGTTCGTGGGAAGATGCCACCTCGGTGGAATTACAATATTTCTTGAGCGTTTTTGAATTTGTAGCCGATGAATGCTACCGCACCGAAAATGGTTCAGCGGAACAAAAGGAATGGTCGAAAGTTCTAAAGGACTTGTTTGATGCCGTCTTCCAAGAGCCCTCTTTAAAGGCGGCATTTCTGGTGAACTTCTATGTGTACGATAAGCACGAAGCCGTCAGCAACTACCCCGTGCTGCGCGTCCGGGCTTTCAAACTCATGCAAGTTCTGCTCAAGAATAGCGGAAAAAACAAATTGAAATTGGGAGCTGTGCATGTTCTGAAAATATGCATCGCCTTATTGAGTTCTTCGGAAGTGTTACGCTTGGAAGCTTTAGCCACCCTAAAAGTTCTATTGGCCGAGTCTCCAGCACTGAATGAGGTATTGCAGTTCTTTGTCAAGTCTCTAATTGAACGTTGGGAGGAGATTTCCATGGACAGTGAACAGCTGCCGTTGGTCCTGTATGCTCTCCTCAGAGGCGGTGATCGTAAGCAGCAAAAGGCTCAAATGGGAGCCAAGATGTTGAAGGAAATACTGAATGCCCTGAAACAGGATGAGTCCTTGAAACAAGCCCAGCTTACTAAACAGTTGTTGAAATTGATTGTCCACATTAACGACGAGGAGATTGTCAGTGATTTGGTGCCTTTGGCCTCGCGGGCCTTGGAAATGTACAGTGTGGACAACTCGCTGAAGCATTTGCGGGAGCCACATGCCTCGATCTTTCGCATGGTCAGTGAACGCTTCAATGCTGAAACCATAGAGAATGTTTTGCTGGACAATCCAAAGGCCTGGCAATTAATAGAGGCTATATTCCAAAGCAACATGGTCTTCCTGACCATGGAGGGGGGTAATTTGAAGCCGGTGCCTTGTGTATTCATCGAGTCGTTGGACGAGAGCACCTACGCCAAAATGCCCTCCAAATATAAGCAACAATTTTTGCAACTGATCATCAAAACCTTAGCTGAGGCTGAAAATGATACGATTTTCTTAGCGTCCAACAAATTGTTGCGGAGATGCACGATGGACTGCAAGCCCCTGCGGCAAATTCTACAAAACATGTATAAGTCTAGCGGCATGGACGCCGCCGCGACTAAATCCGCCGTCCAGTCTAATCGCCGTACGGTTAATAAACGCGAAGCTTTGCAATCGCCTACGGTCCATGTGAGCGGCTTGGACTGGAAACAGGGCGTGGTCTTGATGGAGTTGCTAGAAAATAAAAAGAATTTGGAAAACACCACGTTGTTGATACCGGTCCTTTTTGATTTGCTAAACTGCTGTTTGGCCGTGGAGGAACAGACCACTGTGGAGTACACCAAACAATTGACGTTGTCCGCCCTGTTGCACTGCTGCCAGAAGGCCTCCGAGGATGGCATCGATTTGGAAACGGCTCTGCCCAAGACCACCTTCCGCATGGATCAGATCGTGCAGTGTCTGCGCGCCTCACAAAATCCCCAAACACATCATAACGCTTTGCTTTTGCTCTCCCACTGTGCGGGTCTCTTCCCCCAACAGGTCCTACACAATATTGTGGACATTTTCACATTTATGGGCTCGTCGGTGGTGCGCCACGACGACGCCTTCAGTTTCCACATCATCAACAACATCATTGTGTCCATTGTGCCCATATTGGTGAAGGAGAAATCGTCGGTCATCCCCGTGCTCAAGGTGTTCTCCGATATTATGCTGGATGTGCCCGAGCACAGACGGCTGCCGTTGTACACCAAGCTCATCACGACACTTGGTTCCGAGCAGTACCTATGGATGTTTTTGTGCGTGGTCTTTGAGGCCCACGTCATAGATGACGAGAAGCAGAGGCTGTTGCAAAAGAAGACGGCAAAACCGTCAGCGGCCGCCAGCGATCAAATGGCGAAGAGAATCGAAATTGTGTTGGAGTTGACAAACACCTTCTCGCCCCAGATTGTCTTGGAGACGTGCATTCAACTCACGAAATACATCGAACAATTGCCCATGCAAAAGGAGGACAAAAAGGCGGTGGCAAGGAAGTCTCTAACAAATCCCGATAACACCGAATCCTACCTGTTCGATGTTAGTGCCCGTTCGGCCAAACAATTGCGTCACTACAAGTACGTCATCATGCAATTCCTATCGGCTGTAACATCCTCGAATGACTTCCTCAAGAAAATCGCTTTGCTCTCGGATGTGGAAATTCTGGAAATGAAGAGTTACTATCAAAATTTCATCATACGCATCTTGTCATACGTGCCCCAGGTCCTCACGGCCATCGAAAAGGCCGACGAAACATCGCAACAGAAATTCTGGAAAGTCATCTTGCATCACCTGCACGATGTGCTTGATAATTCCATTTCTCTGCTCTCCGCCGAAATGTTTTTGGTGGTCGTCAATGGTCTGATGCAGCATCAGCTGCTCTCGATTCGGAAAAAAGTCATTGAACTTTTGATCACTAAACTCCAGCAAAAAGATGGCTTCTTCGATACAGTTAATCCCAAACTCTTTCACAATCTGCTTAAGCCCTTGGCCGATATTGTCACGGGCATATTGGGACGCGAGGATTCTGGCGAAGCAACAGCACAACCCAATGAATTGGTATTTTTGCAACAAACCGCCCTGATAGCTATCAAACTTTTGTCCAAATCGTTTGCCTTCAAACATATACCGGAATTCAAGGATATCCTAACCACCCTCACTAAAATAGCGCGACAACGTTCGACGATATCGAAAATTGTGTTGGCCACGGTCGTTCTGACCATGATTGAAATCTCATCGAATTTGAAGGCTCACTCGATAGCTCATCTGCCGAAATTTATGCCTCAGCTGATAGAGGTACTGCAGGATCAAGCGGAATTGGTGAGACAACAGCCGCCGGATAATGTTTGTGTGGCCATTGTTACCGGTAAGTAAATGGCGGAGGTTTAGGCTTAATTATGTTCTTCTGAAGAAAGTTCGGTCTTTGTTAAAACTTCCAGTCAATGAATACATTTCCATCTAATCATTTATTGTTTTATTTCTCCTATAGGTATGCAAAAACTCTTCGAAACACTGCCACTCTTCCTGGGACCCTACATCGTTGACATCATCACCGCTCTCAGTTCGATAGGAACTCGCATCAAGGCTCAAAATAACGAAAAAGATCAAAGATCTGTTAGTGCTTTGCAAAAAATCAACATCATCTGGTCGAAGATCGCCACTGAAGTGCCAGTGCGCATCTTGGTGCCTTCGTGTGACAAGGCCTATGCCAAGTTGATGGCAACCAGAAATTATGCCGACATAAGTGTGCTCATGAAGCTGCTGCATCAGGCCATAACACATGCGGAAAATAAGGATTTGAACACTGTGCACAACGAATTGACTGGCATCTTTATGCAGGCTTTGGATTTCCGTTTGCAGTTGAAGGATTCAAAGATGGAGGTGGATGTTATCAGCAACACCGAGTCCTGCATCATAGATGCCTTTGTTGCCTGGGTTTTGAAGCTGTCGGAGAGTTCGTTTAGACCTCTTTACAACAAACTCTACAACTGGGCTTTGCAGCAAAATCAAAATCAACAGAAGGAAACATTGCTGACCTACTTCCTGTTGACCCACAAAATTTCCGAGTCGTTGAAATCGTTGTTTGTGCTCTTTGCCAGTGAGTTTATCGAAGATGCCGCCCGTCTGCTCAACGAGTGCAATACCAATAAAGCTGAAGTGGACGCAGATTCGGAATACCTAACCACGGAGTTGCTCAAAGCCATTTTGAATACTCTGCACAACATATTCTTGCACGACAGCAAGAAATTCGTCAATGCCCAACGCTTTGAATATCTCATGCCCGCCATTGTGGATCAGTTGGAGAGTCGTTTGGTCTTGGAAGACGACAGTCTGCAGCAAGTTTTGAGCAAGTGTATTGCCCAAATGGCCGTGGATGTGTCCAACGATGTCCTATGGAAGCAACTGAACTATCAAGTGCTGCTTAAGACACGCACCAGCGTGCCGGAAGTTAGAATATTTGCTTTTAATTGTTGTGTGGAAATTGCCCGTAAATTGGGCGAGGACTTTACGCCACTACTGCCCGAAACTGTGCCCTTCATTTCCGAGTTGTTTGAAGATGAAAATCCGCGAGTGGAGAAGAACACTAGGAAGTCGGTACAGGAGTTGGAATCTATTTTAGGCGAATCATTACAAAAGTATTTGTAATGTGCGTTTGTGTGTAATTTTAAAATTTTATAGATATTGTACAACAAGTTTTAAAAGTCTGGTTTTAAGTTTTCAAATAAATAACAAATGGAAATGTAGTCGAATGTCTGTATTGTATTTAATATGTTTCAGTTATATCTGTGTCTGTCCTGTCGATATCTGTTTTAATCAACGTATATCCGCTCAAATCGATGTTTGTTAAAGGCCTCTGAGTCAATCCTCACAATAGTTCTGAGATTTTTTATAAATAAGTCGATTATCCAAATATGGTCATATATGACCATATTAGAGGAATGTGTACTCCGAAAATCATGATTCTAGGTTCAGCCAGTTAGTTTTTTTATAATTTTCTACCCAGTTTTGAACAACCACAGCCAGCATCTTTATAACCTTTTGCACCTCTTTCTGAAAAAAGTACACATTTTGAAAAATCTAATAATAAATAAGTAACATGTGTTTTTGATTCCCCTAAAAACATGTACTTTATTTGGTAGCGCGTTTATCACTTGTCGTCCCGCATCCTCCTTATAAGTACACATTTTGAAATATTCGATTATTTTCCCTGTTGACGTAATTAACTGCACACCATTTTTATCCCTTTTTGTCGTGCGCACACCTTAAAAGTACAAATTTCGGAAAATCCAATTTTACTGCGCTTTACATGGTCAGATGGATTTAAAAGTTCGAAAAAATCCATTTAGGTTGTGCTTCTACGTTGTTAGAGGAATTTTCACACCAAATTTCTCGTCTATAGCTGCAATACTTTAGTTGGTACCATTTTTATTCCTTTGTCCCGCTCACTCCTTATAAAAAATCCACTTAGATTGCGCTTCTACATTGTCATAGGTACCATTTTGAACCCTTCTTGTCCCATCAAATAAAAATCACTTACACAATATCAAGTAAATATATAAAGCAGAAATATTAAAAAACGTGCTTAAATACTCTGAATATTAGGAGTATCTTTAGTCCTTGTGAGGGAAAAATTTTCCTTTTGGACCGAATTCGCCCAGTTTCAATCCCAACCGATCTACGACTATGGAAAATTTAGACCCCCTAGCTCTTTTCGTTTAGATGTTAGCGTGCTTTCAACAAACAGATGAACGGATGTGGCTACATTGTCTTAGAACTTTATAACGATCAAGAATATATATACTTTAAAGGGTCTCGGGTCGATATTTCAAGGGAACTCTGGCCAAAAATCGTTCATAACGTAAGTGGGACAATAGTTACGGAGATACTAAAGGCTCTGCTTTATGTTTTGCTAATCGATATAGAAGCCAAGCATATGACTACTATACTGAAAGAAAAATACTTCATTACATTAATGAAACAATTTCATTAATGTGTTTACATCGATGCAAAGAAATGTTTTTTTGATGCAACGAAATTTCTTTACCGTAATGATATATTTCATTAACAATATTTTTAATGAGTTGTTTTCATTAATACAAAGAAATATTTTTTATTGATGAAATTAAATCTGTTTTTTTTTTGTATAAATCGAGTCAAAAATGGAAAATATTATGACTGGATTATAATGTAGTGAATTAAATTTACTATTACAACACTTGTTTAGCCAATTTTATTAAGTTTTTTTCGTCATAAACAAAATAATGAATCTCTTTCTTTCTTTATTCCAATGTAACATTTCATTACCAGAATGAACTGGTTTCATTAATGTGTAATGTTTGGTGTGAGTGTTTTTGGGTGGCATACAAGAAGTAGTTATAATTCTCGTTCATTTTGTAGTTCACTTAGTTTAAGTATTTTGGGGTATTTTAGTATTTATATTTTAATTCTTTTTGATCCAGCAATGAAATATTTGGGTGGAATTCCTGGTAGAAGTCGTTATTCCAAGTTTTACAAATACGTGTCCAAACTTAATGGCAGAAAGGGGGTGGAAGTTGGTCTGGCACGTAGACTATCCGATTACTGGAGTGTACACCAAGCTGAAGTTAGTCCTCAGGTCTCTAGGGAGACATGCCCATTTTTCTAATCTGGAGACAGACGAGTCATATCTCGAAGAAGCTGAAGATTAATAGACAATTACAAAACCGTTAACATACATATATTTGATATTACAACAACAACTAATATAACAACACATAGATCAATTTTATTGATATTTAGAAATCCAATCTAATCGAAAGCACCGTAGATAATTGAATTTGAGTCATGACAAACATCCTCTTCGCTATCCTCCGTTGGTTTCGCGAAGGGACTAAATTCCATGTGCTGTGATTTGGAACAACCCCATTTCATGGCCTCCTTACAAGCGATGTCCAAATTGACCGTAAACTGGTCCTTGGGCCATTTAGAAGGCCACACAAATTGTTGGCGATCATCTTGCAGGCACGATTGAAACAACGAGCAAATCTTCTTGGAACCATGAACGGTGAACGTAAACAGGGTACGTGGTACACGTTTGCTGTTACTGGTGTCATTGCCAAAGACGTAGAGTTCGGAGGGGCATTCCCAAACACGTCTAAAAACGTCAATGGAATTAGGGAATTAAAGTCTAATGAGCCTTCGGCAACTTACTTGAAAGCTCTGCCGGTTATGTTGGCAATTAATAATTCCGAGAGTATGACCAATAAATTGCTTCGCTTGCAGGGCTGATCATGTGTGCGGCTCTTTGAAGTCCACAGCATACCCAGCCAGGGCCCCTGTAATTCGATCACTGCCCGCCAGTGTAATGGCAAAGTTCTGGATGATATTAGGGCACATTTATCAAAGGCCTATGAAGAGAAGATATCAATGAGTTATAGAAAAGAATGGAGAACATGCAGAGTAATTTTAATTTTGATCGGCTCTTACTTATTATTGTAGAATTTTGACCTAAACTCGGAATTCATTCACAAATATCTGTCTTACCTTGAAAAATCTCATTAATGTCAGACTATATAGCAGTCTAGATAGCTGGGACGTTGGATCACCATTTATCTCTTCAACCATATCATAGAAATGCATTAAAAACTTATTGATCTGATGGAAGTGGGGGCAAAAGGGATCTTTGTAGGAACTTCGCAACATGGGCAAAATGCAACCACAAAACACCGACTCATAGCCCGAGCGCACATAGACCTCGGTGGCCTGTCTGATGCTCTGTGGGAGGGTGGGTGACATGACATCAATAATGAAACTTCTTACACGTCAGCTTACCCTTAAGGCAGCACTCTCATAGCTACAGGGATTCTCGCCGATGTGCTGAGATAAAGCTTTTTCGAATTCATGCCGTACGAAGCGGTCATTGACATCGCGCATCCGTTTCGATGTGGCACGAATACGATTGTGATGCCATATGTTAATGTTGCCGATTATTTTCTCCAAAATCTCTGGCGGCAGATCACATAAATTCAAAGGTGCCGCTGGCACTGGCGTTTTCCTTCTAGGACGTAGACGACTTTGTCTCGGTGATTGACACCTTTGTGCTGTTTTGCATGTACGTGGCAAAGAAATACGAGGTTTTTTCTCTGAAGGTTCATCGTCGTGGGGATTTTGATATTTTACAAATTTAGCCATTATTTGAAATACAAGGGAATATCAAAAACAATTTAGAAACTATAACGAGACAGATACAGAACGAATTTTAAATGAATACATATGTTTATTAGAGTGGCTTCTTTTGTGAGGAAGGAAACAATGTTGTTGATGTTCCCGACTAAAATGAAATATTGGCTTGTTTTATGTGTTCTCCCGAAGTATTTTGCTTTTATCATTGTCCGTTCGTGAGCTGGACGCAATCAAAATAACCTTCATAAATCAGGTTTTTCTGGAAAAGAATTCACGATGAGAATGGCATTGAGAAAAAAACCGCTAGAAATTACCTTACCGACCCGAGCCTTATTATACCATATTAAAAACATGCAACATAGCGCAGATCTATACTATTTTAGTGCAATTTTTGATGCATTTTTTATAAAAACCGCAAAACTTCTACATTTTTAGTTCGATTTATGTTTTTAGGGGCTCGTTGGAGAGATATTGATAACCAATTGCAATTTTTAGAATTTTCTAACCCATTAAGGGCCGCTAATTTTTTTCTTACTGTTAATAATCAGTGGGTTAAATGTGAAGTAATCATTATAATGAAATATGGGGTTATTTGCATTGTTTCAGTTGTTACATCACATTTAACCCACTGAGAACTAACATTAAGAAAAAAATTGTCGGCCCTTAATGGGTTAGGAAGTTCTAAAAATTGGAATTGGCGATCAATACCTCTTCAACGATCCAACAAAAACACAAATCGAACTAAAAATATGTCAGTTATTTCGGTTTTTATAAAAAACCAACAAAAATGTTAAAATTCTACCCTCTATTCTTGGTTAAAATGCAAATTTATATGGTTTGATAAGGCTCGGGCCAGATTTTAATTTCTATCAGTTTTTTCTAAATACCATTCACACCGTGAATTTTATTCATGAAAAACCTGACTTATAGAGGTTAATTTGAACGCGTCCAGCTCACGAACGGACAATGATAAAAGCGAAATATTTTGGGAGAACACATAAAACAAACCAATCTTTCATTTTAATCGGGAACATCCACTACTTAGATTTTGAAGCCACTCTAATGTATATGTATATACATATGTACATTAGGTTGGGTCGCGGGCCATACAAATGGAAAAACGAAAATAAAGTTTGGATTGTTTAATGATGATCTGCAAAATATTTCGTCACTGTGTCAAGCCATCTGTGAGCTAAACACTCTGAAAACTCCTCCAAAAATCATGTTTTTCCCGTGTAATTTTTGTACACTGCACGAGAGTATTATGTCTTTGTGCATTTGTTTGTAACACCCAAAAGGAAACGTGTTAGACACACCGTTTATTATACAGATCGGCTTTGAATCAGTTTCTGAGTCGATTTAGCAATGTCCGTCTGTCTGTCCATCTCTTGTTGTAATCAAATTACAGGTCGCAATTATAGTCTGATCTTAACAAAAATTGGCACAAGTAAGTTTTGTGGATCAAGGACGAAAGCTATTTAATTTGAAGCAAATCGGTTCAGATTTAGATATAGCCCCCATACAAATGTCGCTCCCGAGTTGATATTTTCCGTTCTAGAAACCACATCTTTCACTCGATTTACTTCAAATTTGGCACAGTTCCCTATAACTGAAGTGAAAACAGCGACGGTGAAAATCGGTTAGATCGGTTCAGATTTAGATATAGCCACCATACTAATGTCGCTCCCGATTTGACTTTTTCCGCTCTAGAAACCACATATTGTACCACAACATCTTATAATCCAACTAGAAATATCTATGCAAAAATTGGATAAGATCGGTTCAGATTTAGATATAGCCCCCATACAAATGTCGCTCCTGATTTGACATTCTGCGCTCTAGAAACGACATATTGTACCCAATTTTCTTTAAATTTGGCACAACATGTTATAATCCAACTAGAAACACCTATGCAGAAAGTGGGTAAGATCGGTTCAGATTTAGATATAGCCCAAATACAAATGTTGCTCCCAAATGTTTAACCGATTTTGGCCAAACTATACATATTATATTTCACCTATTTCGTTCCAGGTTTCAATATACCCCCATATGAATGTCCTTTCCGATTTAACATTTTTTGTCAAACACATACATTTAAAGGATACAAAAATCCTTCCCGTTTTCACTTTTTCACCGAATTGAATTGTGGGGTGACCGCTGTAATTTATTTTCGTGACCCATCCTAATGTACATATCTATGCACATTAGACCGATAGAAACACGAATTTCGGTGTGTACATTCCTTTAATTGAGTAGATACATAATATAAAAGTATTTTTTCCAAATTCGTCTAAAGTGGGAATAGAGGGATACAATTGGCACCAACCAAACGGCAGCACCTAGAAAAATTTCAGTTAATTTTTTTAAGTATTGTACGTAGTATCAACAAAAAACTCATTTGAAAGATAGAAGGGGCGTGGCAAAACCCTCCATATTTTGTACACTTAAAGTGATTATAAAAACATTTTCAAATACCAAAATATAGCTGATTCTGAATATCCGTGTGGAAGTTATATGGGTTTTAATATAACATAGGAATATGGGCTATTTGTGTGGAAAGTACCAGAAGGGGCGTGGCAATTTCGCCCATCTTCGAACTTAAACTAAGTTTGGGAAAAATATTACCATGTGCAAAGTTTGAATTGATTCCTTAACTCCCTTCGAGAGTTATCGTGTACACCAGCCAGCCAGACGGAAGGACGGACATGGCTCAAACATCTTAAAAAGTCGTGAAACGGATTTGGTCCTTAATTAGGTCTTAAGTCACTGGATTAGGGTCTTAAGTCACTCATTCAATGCGTTACACTTTTTTTCTGTCCCAAATGATATATACCCTCCTACTCTGTAGAGTGAGTGTATAATGACAACATGAAACATTTCTCAAAAGTTTCATGAGACCTCTGTCATAAAGAGTTCAGCTATTACTCAATGATTGCTGCGAAGGCAAGATAGGCGCCTTCGCAATGGTTTAGATTAGATACTTGACGTATTTAAGAAATAAGTCTCTGCAAACGAACGAAAATTGATATTTAGATTAATATTCAAGAATTTTCTAAACAATTTCAAGTGATTTTTTATAAGTTCATTAATACTTAAATGTATGAAGAACTCGGTATAAATTTCAGTGAACATTTTAACTTACTTTTAGGAAAAAAAAACACATTTTTAAGTTAAAATTTCCTAAATGGAAGAGAATTTTCTATTAGATCCAAAGAAATTGACTACCCTATTTCTAGTAAATAAGCTATTTACTATGGCTTTGAAAGAGGGAAACTTTACCCAAATTTAGTTAATTTTCTAACTTTTTAGGAAATGTTTACTGAGCTGGAGTAAACTTTTTGAACTAAATTGTAGTATGGATTTTACTCATATGCTATAATGCTATTTTTCAGAGTGTATATAACATTTTACGAATATCATTTTCACAAGTGATTGGGAATGAATTTTTAGTATGGGGATCACAGAGGTAAGGTGTCCGCTTTGCACCCAGAAGGTCTCGGGATCGAATCGTGGCTAGGGAAAAAAGTTTTTTTGTTTTGTTTTATTATTACTTTTATACATAAACAATGTTCAATTTGTTTAATTTGTACAATTTTAACAATTTAAAAATTTTTGCTTAACAAATACAAAATTTATTGCTTCATTAATGTACTTCAAATTTTTTATTAGTTATCATAATGTCAGTAAAATTAAGTAGTGTTAATTTATTTAATGATAACACTGTGTGTAATTTTTTAAGTCATGGAAATATAACCGGACATCACTACATGATAAAAGACCAAAAAAAAGACCAGTGTTTCCCATTTTTGCCCTAAGTCATGCAATTTTTTTATGGGCCCTCGGTGTCATTTTTTCATAAAAGTGATCATTTTCTCAGACTCATATCTTGCAAACCGTTTGGAGTTGTAGCTTTTGTCATAAAGAAAAAAAATTGTGAACATATAAAATCAAAAAACATCATCTTCAAAATCGCAAAAGACGCGTTTTGTCTTTTGTTCGGCTTGAGGTCAGTTTTCTCAAATAATAAAACAAAAATTACTTTTTTATTATTTTCTTGTTTTTTATTATCTTCAGGGGTCTAGTAAAAAAAAACACAAATTATTCACTTACAAGTTACAAGCATTAACAATAAAAAAATATCACAATATTTATATTTACATTTTTAAAAAAGTTTTTCACAATAGAAAATTCTCCTACCACTCTCTGCAAGCTTTTGTCAACTACTGTCTAATTTGTCATCTATGTTTTTCCACCGTATTCCTATATATTTGAGCACAACCGTATGTATCTCTCTTATAATTAAGCATTTTCCAGAGGAGACGTCAATTATATTTAGCATTTCCAATGTGTATCTCCTTGTATAATTATTCTTTTCCGCTAATATTTCGACGTCATTAAAGTTTGGTTTATGTCCCGACAGTGGGCTGCGAGGGCAGTTTTTTGCTCAATGGGTTTGTCAAGAGATTTGTGTTCGGTTTTATTTTTCGTAGTGCCGACAAATACCTTCTGGCATATGTCAAACTTGTCACAATTGCTTTTTATCTTGTATACGACGTTTGGTTTCTCCTCTTTCTTGATTTTTGATTTTGTCATACTAAATAGTTGGTTGGCGGTCCTGTGTGTTTTTTTATGCCAACTCAAATTTTTCCTTGTCGTAAATATTAGAATGTTTTAATCTTTCGGATAGTCCTGGAATGTATGTAGTGGATTTATAAATTTTGTTTGGTCTTTCGTCATTTTTGTTAAGTTTTTCTTCCGTCGTTCGCGTGATTAGATTATTTATTATTTTTTTCGGGAAAGTCGTTCATACGCAGTATATTTCTAATTTTGGACTTGTTTCGTGAAATTCCTTATCACTTGTTTGTAGGACCCTGTTTATAAAATTCGTCGCGGTAGAATAAAAATTAATTAGACGTCCGGAAGCCGTTTGCTTTTGGTACCAGTCAACTTTCAGCAGATTCCCTTGTCTAATTATCACCGAATCCAAATATGGTAGTTATTGTCCAATTCTTTTTCCATCGTAAATTGTATTTGTCGGTTGAAAGAGTTTCATGCGTTAAGTGTGGCTTCTACTTCACTACTTTAAAAAAAACTTAATTTCATTTGATTTTTCTATACTTCAACATTGCTATCTATTACAAAAATACGTACTATTAATTAGGTGTGCTGGTCTGTTTTTTCATATGATTGACATTGGGGTACGATTTTGAGATTTAGATGCACTTGCCTTATAAATACGTGGGCGTATACTTACTACCATCACATTATATTTTAATTAAGTATGCGTAATGCAAACAAAGTTATATTACACTGTGTGTAATTTTTTAAGTCATAAATATAACCATTTACGGACACCACTACGTGATAAAAGACCCGTATCTTTATACCCTACACCACTTCCTGGACTAGGGTAATATAAGTTAGTTTTCTGCCAAATGTTTGTAACACCAAAAAATAATCGAGCTAGACCCACCTTTAAGTATATGGATCGGCTTAGAATCACCAGCTGAATCGATTTACCAATGTCTGCTTGTCGCACTCTACAGGTCGCAATTGCTGTCCGATTATCATGAAATTTGGCAGAAGTTACTTTCTTTGGCCAAAGACGATTTGACTTTTTCCGCTCTAGAAACCATATATTGAGCCCGATATTCTTTAAATTTGACAAAACATCCTATAATCCAACTATAATCACCTATGCAGAAAGTGGGTAAGATCGGGTCAGATTTAGATATAGCCCCCATACAAATGTCGCTCCCGATTTGACTTTTTCCGTTCTACAAACCACATATTGTACCCGATTTTCTTTAAAATTGGCACAACATCTTATAATCCAACTAAAAACACCTATGGCGAAAGTGGGTAAGATCGGTTCAGATTTAGATGTAGCCCCAATACAAATGTTGCCCCCCAATGTTTAACCGATTTTGGCCAAACTTTACATATTATATTTCACCAATAAACATACACGGTGAAAGCGGGTCACATCATTATAGATTTCAATATACCCCCATACAAATGTCCTTTCCGATTTAACGTTTTTTGTCAAACACATACATTTACATAATTCAAAAATCCTTCCCGATTTCACTTTTTTACCGAATTGAATTGTAATGAGATAGAAAGTCCGTCTTTAGCCTTTCCTTACTTGTTTGGGAGATTCCCATATGTCCATACTTGGTATAACCCAAATGGGGCCCCATTCTGATCTATTACAGCTCTAGAAACTTCATCTTACATCGGATCTTCATCAAATTTTGCAGATCATTATATTTTTCAACTAGGAATACCTATCGTGAATGAGAAAAATATATGCCCATGTTTTGGACCGGGCCCAAAATGTTGTTATAGGGCCCTTTGAAATGTCGGTCCGATTCATCTTATTACTATTGTATAATTTGTATTTGTCTGTCGGATAATTGGATCAATTACCATATTATTAACCATATTCGTTAAATATGACTAAAGATGAATTTATAGTAACTGTATAATTTATATGAACTACATAAAATTGCACCCATGAAACACCTGGGTTTAGTAACACCGTAAGACAAATTTCAATTTTTTTTAACACATGACGTGAAACTAGAGGCTCTCTGGAGTAAAACTGCGTTTACAGTTTTTCATTCTCTGGTCATTTGTCCTTTTTAGAGCACTTTAAAGTTTTAAAGGACATTTAAATAGAAAAAAATATTTTATATATTTCTACTCATCCTACCATGCTGAGATAAAAAGCAAATGAAAGAGGAGACTCCCCTCGATTTGGCAAAAATATTTGTGTTGTTATATCAGGACAAAAGGACCTTATTCAAGTCCTTTCAAAATTTTGTCCTTTAATATCCTTGAGAATTTCCAACCATTTCATCCAGAAAAAATATATGTAAATATAAATAAAAATCTATATATATATTAATATACGCTAACACGTTGCTGAATTTCATTGTACTCACTTTGTTAGTTTAGTGTACAAATAATTTCAAAATGTACTATAAAAAAATATATATACGTAACTCCCTAATATTAACCAATTTTTTGTTTAAATAAAATCTAACACATGAGCAAATGGATATACACATAAAACTGGAACCCCCGTGAATTAAAAGTACGGTCACAGTTTTTCATTCGGTGATCCGGTCTCCCCTTAAGAGCGCTTTTCAGTTACAAAGTGTTTTCACTAATGACGGATGAAAATCGTTAGTGATCCCGAAATTGTACTAAAATTCTTACATCGTTTTCGTTCTCTTTAAAAAAATTCAGATTTATAAAGCAGGCCACAGAAGAATTGTCTGTTCTAAAACTGTTATGCAATTAAAAAGTGATTTTTTTTGTTCTTTTTAACGTGAGAAATTAAAAAATAATAAAAAGTGAGTAAAAGTAAAACAAATTATGGAGTGCCCCAATCGCAATAAATTTTGTGTTGTCTGCGGACTATTTGTACCGAATCAAAAATCGCGAAAAATTACAAAAACCTTTGTGGAATGTTACGAACAAGGTGATTTTAGTGACGAGCATGGTGAACGATTTCACCAAGATCTTACCACAATTGAAAATCGCTTCCAAGGAAAAAATACTTGCCATATGTTGGCAGAGTATTGTTGGACACTTTGTCGCGATACCAATACTATTCATAAGCGCCAACAGAAATGTATACGGTTTACCTGAGAAGGACGCTAATATCGAAATTTTTAAATAGTTTTTTATACTTATATACTTATGTAGTTACATAAACTTCTATCACATTAAAAGACAATGTAGTCATTAATTTGGTCAAGTTAAATTTTAATTTTGTACATGCTTAATATTAAAAGAAAAAAAATTAATGGATTAATAAATAAATATTGTTGTCTTACACATAATTAGAAATGTGACAGCCGTAAAACTGCATCTGAAATTCTTGTCTTTGACTCCATATACATTGTATGTATATTAAAAGTTTTTGAATTTTGTATGTCCCTTAAAACTTTAAAGTGCTTTTACAAGGAGACTAACAAAGTTAGTACAATGAAATTCAGCAACTTAACATATATTTTTTCTGGATGAAATGGTTGGAAATTCTCAAGGATATTAAAGGACAAAATTTTGAAAGGACTTGAATAAGGTCCTTTTGTCCTGATATAACAACACAAATATTTTTGCCAAATCGAGGGGAGTCTCCTCTTTCATTTGCTTTTTATCACAGCATTGTAGGATGAGTAGAAATATATAAAATATTTTTTTCTATTTAAATGTCCTTTAAAACTTTAAAGTCCTCTAAAAAGGACTAATGACCAGAGAATGAAAAACTGTAAACGCAGTTTTACTCCAAAGAGCCTCTAGTTTCACGTGTATAAATAAGGTCTTGCTCATGTGTTAAAATTAGTGTTGTACAGTGTAATCGGAGTTAGGTATATACGCAGGGAGTGGTGTAGGGTATTATATAGTCGGCCCCGCCCGACTTTAGCCTTTCCTTACTTGTTATTTATTTTATTATTTTGTAATAGATAGCAGAGTATCTCAATGATGAAGTAAAAAAAAACAAATGAAATTAAAAAAATTTCGGGAAATTTTTCACTTTGCGGCTACCTAAACGGTGTTAAGAATCATTCCTAGGAAGTTCATATGTTCTAGAAACTTGTTTATTGAGATCTTAGGTACATTTTTGTTGATTGTTTCCTTGCATTTTTAATGGTTTGCTACCTATGGACCTGAACAGGGGGAAAAAGATTGAAAAATCTAATTTTTTAAGTTTTTTTGCGATTTTTAGTCTGAGAAAATTATCACTTTTTTGCCAAAATGGCACCGAGGCCCAAAATCTTTGGGCCCATAAAAAAGTGCATGACTTTGGTATTTTATCACGTAGTGGTACCGTATATGGTTATATTTTTTTCGTGTTGCACTGTGTAATTTAATTTAATATTAATTTGCGTTATATATTAATTGGTACTAACTAAATACTTTGTTTAGTTTCCTATTGTCAGTTCTAACGAACAAAATTGTTGGCTTTAATTATTCAACACCCACAGCAGAGGATAGCTGAGATGTTTAGAGTGTCGTAGTGGCAAGCATAAGGTCCACTGTTCTTCTACCCCCGGTTGCGGCGGATTTTTTAAAACAGAAATGGAAAGAAGTAAAAAAGTGGTTCCTTTGCAAGACATCAAATCCATGTTAAAATCATTAGTGAAGAGTCCAATTTTCCGAATCACAAGGTTAGCATATTTAATGCTTCAAAAATCCCAATTCCTTTTAAACGCAAACTGGACCCGACTATGGAAAACTAACAGTTTTGTTACGTTTCATGACAACTTTCAGAATTATAAAGACGTTTCCATTGTACATATATTTGCATCATTTTGACAATCAGTCGATTCCGTACGTCTTTAGTTTACATTTGAAATTGATATATTCCATATGAACTTTACAAAATTCCAAATGAAATTTAGAAATTATTTTAAATGCTTATTCACACCCCACGATGTCGTTATAAGTGTCAGTTTAATGATGATAATATTTTTTAAAAATGCTTTAAATTTCATGCTTATCTGTATTATTTTAACAAGTTTTTCTCCCTTAAAAAGTAGAATTTATATTTTGAAACTTTGACTCATTCTAATGGGCAACACGATTGGGAGATGAAAAAATTTAAACGTTATTTAACTCAATTGTTTCAAGTGTAACTAACGACATTTTTCAAAAAATTGTCGTACGGTGTTAACTACGAAGAGGAAAATAATTGTTTCTGAGAATACCACAGTTCGCGCACTTTTTTCAATAATCTGAGCTATATTCTCTGCCGTTGAGTCCTTCTCGAGCAATTGCGTAATAACTGCTCAATTATTAGTGTCAGTGGATTAGAGGCCCTGGTTGGGGGCCGACTGATTTCTCACAGACGGCCCCTTGGGTACCCCTTGCTAGAGCTCTTACCGCCAGGGCGCCTGGTGCTGCCAGCTATTGTACCGGACTGAGTGGCTATGAAAGTTTCTTCAGAGAGTTTCGTGGTGGCTGTGGTTTAGACCGAAATCGCTGGGAATGTTTATGCTTGACATGGAGATGTGTAGCAACCAGGTGATACGACCCATATAGTGGCAGAGGTTTTAGATGGTCCTTGGTACTTTGATTCTCCAGGAACTCTGTTCGTCGCATAATTATGATTCCAGGTGTGATGACACACCGTGGTTCAGGACCATCATAGTTGATAATCACGTAAAGGTTAGGTTAGGTTGAAAGGGTTGTCCGCCGGTAGTATATGCAACATCATGTGTATATACAACCAGACGATTTCACTCGGGGACTATTTATCCATTGTGATACCCTTGAAGAAAAACAACTAAAGAAAAAGAAATTAATGGATTGAGGAGGAGAATGATAGAAGAAGAAGAAAGGTGATAGCAAGGAATCACGTAAAACTCACGAGACTTCTGTTACGATGGAAGTGACTCGGGTTAAGGGGTCCACGTAATGTTCCACAGGTAAAACCCATAGAACTCCGCCTAGATCGAAATGACACTATCCGTAATACCCCATGTCTTGGCCCAATGGAATAGGGTGGATCATTTTAACATTTTAAATTTGAACTACCGATTACTTTGACTTTGAAAGGTTGAATAATATTAATTTGTATTTTCAGGTTTATGTTAGACATTTGCAAAATGGGACGCTATACGCTCGAACAAAATTGGGAGATATTAAAAACTTAATTCCAAAGTAGTGAGACTTTAACACAAACCGTAAGAAATCTACGTGGAAAATTTTCGAGAAGAGATCGACCTTCAGTTCAGTTTGTGCGTCAATTTGTGAAGCGATTTCATGAAAATGGATCGTTATTGGACTCGTGTACGTTCTCGTCCAGTGCGTTCAATCGAAAACATTGCTGCTGTGGCTGGGAATGTCCTAGGACATCCATCAATATCAACTCGTCGTCATTTTCAGAAACAAAACGTTTCTTGCACTTCTTTGAGAATAATTTTGCATTTTGAAAAATAGGGTTGATCGGATGAGCCAGTTGTGGTATCACATGAATGATATTGTTTTCCATTATCTTAATCAGTACTTTTTCATAGCCGATTATAATTTAAAATTTTAAATGGTCCACTCTATAAAAAGTAAAAGAAAAGGAACGCAGATGAAATTCCTGATGAAGCAAACGTCGCTTTAATTTTTGCGAGTGAGTTTTTGTCAAAATGAATATGATCAAAAATATTTGTTCGGTTAACCGGGAACGTCCAAGCAGAAAATCACTATAGTTCTAATTCCTAGCCGAGCTAATCGCTAATCGCATGTCTTCAATCAACGCCTCATTTCAGACATGCCATCTTTGTATTTGGTTCAAAAATCGTTCGGATAAAATAGGAGATAATTATGGAATTGGATAAGCATTTGACTGAATGAAAACATCTGGAATAGTGTAATCCCAATAACCGTCGACGTAATGCATCGGAAAAAAATGTAACTGGATTTCCCGGTTTATTTGATGACTGAAACCGGAATTACGAACCAAACAAAAAGGAATCAACAAAAAATGTCGTTCCTATCGTGAGTTCTGCCAAAAAGTGCATAAACTAGAACGATTTTTTGCTTTTTGTCCGTATGGTCTGACTTTTCTTTACACAGTGCAACACGAAAAAAAATAACCATATACGGACACCGCTACATGATAAAAGACCAAAAAAAAAAGACCCGTGTTTTTTTTCCCCAAAGTCATTCACTTTTTTTTATGGGCCCCCAGAGATTTGAGGCCTCGGTGTAATTTTTGGAAAAAAGTGATCATATTCTCAGGCTCATATCATGCAAACCGTTCGGAATTTTGATTTACTCTCTGAGGCAAAGTTCTAGCTCTTGTCATAAAGAACAAAAATTGTGAACATATAAAATCAAAAAAACTTCATCTTCAAAACTTAAAAAAATTCGATTTTTTTAACCTTTTTTCCCCTGTTCAGGTCCATAGGTAGCAAACCGTTGAAAATTCAGGGAAACAATCAACTACAAAAATGTACCTAAGATCTCAATAAACAACTTTCTAGAACATATGAACTTCCTAGGAATTATTCTTAACACCGTTTAGGTAGCGCTTAGGTAGCCGCAAAAGTGAAAAATTTTCCAAAAATTAGATTTTTTCCTTTTTTGCCCTGTTCAGGTCCATAGGTAGCAAACCGTTAAAAATTCAAGGAAACAATCAACAACAAAAATGTACTTAAGATTTCAATAAACAACTTTCTAGAACATATGAACTTCCTAGGAATTATTCTTAACACCGTTTAGGTAGCGCTTAGGTAGCCGCAAAATTGAAAAATTGTTTATTCCAGTATTTCTTACCCACATGACATCATCGATGCCATTCAACAAACAACAACAAAGTCGTCGGTCCAAAAATTTGCACTAACAAAACACATGACAATTCAAAGCAGCGAAGTAGTCGCAATCCATTTGTACCAACAACATTAACAACACATATGTAGCCGCAGCACACAATATAAAAGCGACACGACGCTCACATTGAGGCAGTACACAGCGCGACGTCAACGAGAACTCAGCGGACAAAGTTATAGAAAAAGTGCTACAGCATAATTCACACACAACATTGGCAACTAACAATTTCAATATGCAATGTGAAAAAAATTGATTTATTTTGCTACGTTTGCGGTCATCAAATCAGAAAACAAAATTCTAAAAGATTTCAAAAGCAAAAGAATCTTTTAACTAGTGAATTCATTATAGCATATAAGTTGTTTTTCGACGAAGTAGACTTGACCGGTGAAAATTACACACCTAATACAGTGTGTCGTCAATGTTATAACAATCTCATGGCATGGTTGAGTGGAGGAAATGTTAGTATGAAGTATTGTAAGCCGGTAAACTGGATTAATCACCCAGGTGATCATGATGCAACCAGTTGCTATGCATGCGTAAATTATACATGTCGTCTAAATCGACATGCTGAGAAGAACAAAATCTATAAAGCAACTGCAACAGCAACACTACCAGTGCTTGCCACTACCAGTGCAAGGAGAACGGTTTCACCAAACCACAGTGCCCATGGAAAAACGGTACAAAGGCAAAAAACTCGACGCATTGCTTGCAGAGGTAATATCAATTTTATTGATCATTGTTTTGCATTCCTTTTTTGATTTCTTTTCTAATTCATTTCAGGTATGTTGGTGGAGTCACAAGATCACCCTGTATGATGTTAATGAAGTATATGAAGAAGAAAAAACTGATGGTGGAGGGCAGTCTGGAAGCAACGTGCCTCTGCACACCATAAGTTCTGAATCAGAGTCAGATTCGGACGATTCGGAGGACGATTTGGATCCACAACTTAAGAGAGTGCGATATGCAAGTCCAGGCCCATCAACATTATAAACATAATACGAATATTTTTTTATTATTTTTGTATTAGATAGCATAGTATGTCAATGTTGAAGTTAAAAAAAACAAATGAAATTAAAAAATTTTTGGGAAATTTTTCAATTTTGCGGCTACCTAAGCGCTACCTAAACGGTGTTAAGAATAATTCCTAGGAAGTTCATATGTTCTAGAAAGTTGTTTATTGAGATCTTAGGTACATTTTTGTAGTTGATTATTTCCTTGAATTTTCAGCGGTTTGCTACCTATGGACCTGAACAGGGGAAAAAAGGTTAAAAAATCGAATTTTTTTAAGTTTTTTGCGATTTTGAAGATGAAGTTTTTTTGATTTTATATGTTCACAATTTTTGTTCTTTATGACAAGAGCTAGAACTTTGCCTCAGAGAGTAAATTCCGAACGGTTTGCAAGATATGAGCCTGAGAATATGATCACTTTTTTCCAAAAATTACACCGAGGCCTCAAATCTCTGGGGGCCCATAAAAAAAGTGCATGACTTTGGGGGAAAAAAAAAACACGTGTCTTTTTTTTTTGGTCTTTTATCATGTAGCGGTGTCCGTATATGGTTATTTTGAAATGACTTCAAAAATGTTGCACAGTGTTATCAATTCCTAAATTGTAGTGTTCCGAAAACTTTCGCAGAATCATAACGAACATAGCATAAAGAAATTTCGCAAATCCATTACTTGAATTGCCACTTATAGCTTTGGATTCATTCAAAAATTCTGCAGAAAAAGGCACTTTCGGTTTTTTAAATTTTCACATTTTGCGTAAAACAATCCAGAAGTTTTTTCATCTTAAAACCTAGTTGGGACTACAACGAACAGTTTGTAACAAAAATCAACCAAATCGGTTCAGCCGTTCTGAAGTGATGCGATTACCAACGAACATCAATTCATTTTTATTATATAGATTGTATAATGTAAAATTTTATTTAATTAATGACCTACGCAGCTTGTAAAAACTAATATATATTGTTTTATATCTCCGATTTTTATTTTGAATAAGGTTGTACGTATTTCGAATCAAAAAAATTCAACTCCAGCTGCTAATACCTGCTAATGAAGTGTGCATACATTATTTTAGTGCACAAACCCATTACAAAAACGGTATATATGATTGAAGCTAAACCAGACTTTCAACGATGTTATGCAGCAAAAATGACATGTAAAAGGAGTATTCCTCTAAGAAAACGAAATCGGGTTATATGTCGACATGGTGAAGACTGGATATGTGAATACGGCTAGAAGATTTTTTGGCAATATCGACAATTCATCGACATTACTGGAAACTGTCCCTAAGTTAATAGAAAATATGACTATTCCAAGTGGCTACCCAATCACCCTTATCGCGAATAAAAGGGGAATTCGTTCACGTGGTATTTTCTATTTCCCTATCGGCGGAGGATGGTGATATGCATTGGCGTAGGGGGGATATTCTTCTGGGGGTGGCTATAGCCCCCCACAATTTGTTTGTTAAAAAGTCAAAAAAATATTTATAGCCACACAGATAATAAGGCTATTCTTTAAGACTGTATACTTAACCTGTGATATCAAAAAAGGTTAAAATTTCACTCAAAATAAAAAAAATATATTTTTTAAAATTTCCGCCAACATCAATATCAATGTGTATATGAAATACACACATTTCATATTAAAAATTGCAGTCTTAGCCTGGATAATTATCCAGAATAAGTCAAATTTGCGGTTATCGAGCCTAAGTCTAAAAAAGTCAACACAAAATATTTTTTTTTAAATTTAGATACAAATATTTATACTGTAGTTGGTGGCGACAATGTAAAAAAATATTTTTTTTATTTTGAGCAAAAAATTAAATTTTGTATTAACATTTTTGTTATTGCAGCTTGTTATCCCGGCTTAACCCATTAATGCCCAGACGGGTAGTTTTCTACCACTGAACTAAAAATAAGATTTCTACGACACTAGACGGAGTAACAACTATTTGTTGATATTTGTTAAATATTTAGAATGTTTTCTTTAATATAATACCAACAACCTCCCTATACAGAGCCTACTTTCTCCGATCCACACGTAAAACTTTAAAATACACAATAATATCTAATTTGAATTAAAGATTATAATTGAAAAGTTTTCTTTACTGCAATGCTAAAGTTTTATTATATTCTTATATGTAAAGACATATTCAATTTACTATTGACATGATTGTTTCATTTTTATTAATAATTTAAACATGCAACGGCACAAGGGGTGGAAAACTATCCCAGCCATATCTTGAAGACCAATATAGATATAAAATTTGTGTGTCTAAAATATTCATAATTGGGCCAAAATTAGGTAGTACTCAAAAAATCAAGAAAAAATTTCAACAGGATCGGGTACCAGGCAATAATGGGTTAAAGAAACAGTCCTAATTTAACACTGTACCCCTGTTCTGCTCAGTACACTGAAAACGGTTTAAAGTTGTTTGTGTTAATTTTACAGTTAAATAAATCACTACCATTAACGAATGTTCCTACAACGATTTGAAAAATTAGGCGCGTTTACACATGAATATGTTTTGTATTTATTTATTCACACGCAGCTAGATGTTTGACATTTCAATTTTTAATAAAATTTTGGTAAATAAACAAAAGTGCAAAAATAACTTGGCAGCGGCTATTGCCATTATTTGCGAAATTATAAAAACTAATGAAACAACTTTAACTAAATTAAACATTTTTCACTCCAGTACCACCCGTCCTACGCCAATGGTGATATGAATGTAAATCGGGAATAGATTTCTCTTCTTTGATACTTACTTCTTCAATAATTCTAAATAGAATTCCACTCGAAGAATGCGTGAAGCAAACCATAAAATATTCCGAAAACACCATTCACAAAAAAAACTTAACAAGTGAGGAAATGCTAAAGTCGGGCGGGGCCGACTATATAATACCCTACACCACTCCCTGTGTATGTACCTTGCTTTGATTACTAACCCAGGTATTTCATGGGAGCAATTTTATGTAGTTCATATAAATTATACTATAAATTAATCTTTAGTCATATTTAACGAATATGGTTAATAATATGGTAATTGATCCAATTATCCGACAGACAAATACAAATTATACAGTAGTAATAGGACCGACATTTCAAAAGGGGGCCAATAACAACATTCTAGGACTTGTCCAAAACATGGGCCTATATATTTCTCATTCACTGTAGGTATTCCTAGTTGAAAAAATATCATGATCTGCAAAATTTGATGAAGATCCGATGTAAGATGTAGTTTCTAGAGCTGTAATAGATCAGAAAGGGCCCATTTGGGTTATACCAAAGTATGGACATATGGGCAGCAACCAAACAATTCTCATTACAATTCAATTCGGTAAAAAAGTGAAATCGGGAAGGATTTTTGAATCCTGTAAATGTATGTGTTTGACAAAAAATGTTAAATCGGAAAGGACATTTGTATCGCGGTATATTGAAACCTGGAACGAGGCGACTCGCTTTCATCATGTATGTTTATTGGTGAAATATAATATGTAAAGTTTGGCCAAAATCGCTTAAACATTCGGGAGCAACATTTGTATGAGGGCTATATCTAAATCTGAACCGATCTTACCCTCTTTCATCATAGTTTTTTTAGTTGGATTATAAGATGTTATGCCAATTTTTAAGAAAAAAACGGGTACAAAATGTGGATTTTAGAGCGGAAAAAGTCAAATCGGGAGCGACATTTGTGTGGGGGCTATATCTAAATCTGAACCGATCATAGACACTTTCAGCATAGGTGTTTCTAGTTCCATTTTAAAATGTTGTGCCAATTTTAAAGAAAATCGGGTACAATATGTGGTTTCTAAAGCGGAAAAAGTGAAATAGGGAGCGACATTCATATGGGGGCTACATCTAAATCTGAACCGATCTTACCCAATTTCTGCATAGGTGTTTCTAGTTGGACTATAAGATTTTGTACCCAATTTAAAGAAAATCGGGTACAATATGTGGTTTCTAGAGCGGAAAATGTCAAATCGGAGCGACATTTGTATGGGGGCTATATCTAAATCTGAACCGATTTCCTCCAATTTCAATACCGATCGTCCGTGGCCAAAAAAAGGAACTTCTGCCAAAGTTCATGATAATCGGGCTGCAATTGCGACCTGTAGAGTGCGAACAAGCTTAGATGGACAGCAGACGGACGGACAGACAGACATCGGTAAATCGATTCAGCTGGTGATTCTAAGCCGATCCGTATACTTAAAGGTGGGTCTAGCTCGATTATTTCGTGGTGTTACAAACATTTGGCGCGAAACTAACTTATAAAACCCTATTCCACGAAGTGGTGTAGGGTATAAAAATTAATTACACTAAAGATTTAATTGAATGTTGTTTCACCAGTTGAATCGTTTGATCACATTTAAGAATAAATATTGGAAGAAATTTGTCCATTCAAAAACCAAATTGATGAAATAGAATTGAAACTGGACTAAAATAACACTTATCGCAAATATTTAAGACATTTTTTTATAAATTTCACAAAATAAATTTTCCTAAAAATTAAGCTGATAGGAAGTTATCTGTGTTGTTTGTATTATTTCTGTTATATTTGGTTCATAAAGTTATGTTGGATATTATAAATATAACCCTTAAATCTGCTGCTTAAGATGTTCAGAGTACATGGAAAACACATTTAGAATGATCTAAGAATAATTTTAAAACGTCAAGAGCAAAATTGAAAACAATTAATTGTTTGTAAAACGCAGTTGACATAAATTAATAATAGGGTTAAATTATTCCTGAGGACCTTTCAAACAAGGTATAAAACTTTAAAATCGGTTAAAAGGATTGCGAAATACAAGGATTTCGTTATACAAACGCCAGCAAGATTTTCAATTTTTTGTGGAAATTGCAATGTCTATAACTCTGCAAACAAAATTTTAAGATTTTTTGCCAAGACACGTGTAAACTCTTTTTTAAAGAAGAATATTTTCTGAATTTTTCGGGAAAATCGGAGCGATATGGATTTTTTTGGCCGGTTTGACATGGAATGACTCATATATTGTGTGTTTGGGTTTGGTTTGGTTTAAAGGACCAGAATGCTCCTGCACTCTGAACACTCGGAGACCCAGTCGGGTCCATTGTGCAAATCCTTTCGTTATCTGAAATATAAGATTGTAGTTTATAGGAGGGGGGTAGGGAGTGATAGGATTAAGGAAGGGGTGGTAGATGATATATGGAGTGTGAGGGAAATGATAGGATTTTGGAAAGGGGATATGGGGGTAGGAGAATATGAAGTTGTGTTATTAGTTTTTTCCAATGATTGACGACTAGGTAAGAAATTTTGTTGAGAGTCATTCGGTATACCTATGGTGGTGGTAAGCCTTTATGGCTCTCTTTCTATGTTAGTCGCCAACTGTCTATGCGGTTACATCCATGTTCCTTACTAGCCACCCCTAATCCGATTTAGTCCTTTTGAGAATCCCAAAAGGTCATAAACGGTGCGGGTTGCAATATCCTCTATGTTGTTAATAAAATAACTTCCTAGGTATTTGTTTCTACGTATACAAAGCGCTGGACATCTGCAGATTATGTGCTCGATAGATTCTAACTCCTCCTCATCTTCACATAATCGACAGTGATCCTCGATGTCCAACTGCCATCTTGAGATCCTACTCCTAGTGCAGTAATGCCCTGTGTAGATACCTATCAAAGTTCGAATTTCTGCCTTGTTTAGCTCTAGTAGAGTTCTGGTTTTGCCCCTATCGATCTTTGGCCATGTGGCCCTGGCGATCCTACAGGTTGACAAACTATTCCATGCTGCGTTCATCTGTGACCATTTCCTTGATTCAATCAGTCTGTAAAACGTGCCAATCGGTGGTTTTACCAGGTTGTCAGCTCTATTGATTTCCAAGGACGAACCATTTCTAGCCAGTTCATCTGCTATCTCGTTTCCTTTGACATTGCTATGTCCGGGAACCCAGCAGAGACGGACGGTATGGTCGTTGAGGTTATCTAGTGAGCGTTTACAACTCAGTACAAGCCTTGATTTGACAGTGTGTGACATGATTGATTTCATTGCTGCCTGACTATCTACGTAGAAATTTATATCCGTGGTTACCGGAATGTTCTCGCTTGATAGAAATCTTGCTGCCCTTTCTATTGCCAGTAATTATGCTTGGAAGACACTACAGTTGTCGTCGAGTCGGAGAGACTTGCGTATCTGTAGTGATTCAATGTAGAATCCTGCTCCTGTGCCCTGTTCCATCTTTGAACCATCAGTATAGACCGAAAGCCCTGTGAAGGGCTCACCATTGTCCCAATCTGATCTCTTTGGTATAAACATCTGTGGTAAGGATGAGAAGTCCAGAATCGGCACCATGTAGTCTGTACCTCCATTGATGACCGATTCGTGAACACCCAGTATTCCTCCTTGAACTATCTTGAACTATTGTGTGTTAGCCATCTCCACTTTTTTCAAAATTTCACCCTAATCATATTTACTTGCTATATAAACATGTACCACTTTTCAGATTTCTACGATAATTTCTTCTAGATTTGGCCAGTCGTTGTATGAAACCGTGACGTTGTTGTAATCCGCCACTAAGAGAAAATCCTTCGGTTCTGATTAAAAACAATTACATATCCTATGTATTTTACATTTATTTACATTTTAAAAGTAACATTTAACAACAATGCAAGAAAGGGACATTTCTGGAATGAATACTCTGGAATCAATTGCTCTGTAAGCATTACATGTAAGTATATATACTATATTTATGTATGTATGTATGTAGATTTTGCCGATTTTCGGTGCATAAACTTAATTTAAACTTAAACACAACAAGAAACACAAAGAACATTAACATTAACAACAGCAACGCAACGGAAACGGAAACATGTAAAACGTCATGTTGTTAACAAACACACACACACTCGCACAGACAGACTGACAGGCGACAATACTGTATTATTTGTTGTAGGAGGTGTAGGACAATGTGGGTATATGCGCATTATTTTGCGTATTATCAGCAGTTTCCTTATCCTCGGGAATTTCGGGATCTTCACGCTCTTCCTCCTCATCGATGATGCTGATGTCGCGCATGGAGGGACGATGACTGCGGCGCCAACCTATGAAAGGATTACGAAAGAGAAATTAACAAATGCAGAATGGCGAATGACTCTTACGACCGCTTACCTTCCGTTACTTGTGGCTGCTTCGTTTTGGTCAACAGCTTTGTGCCCGTCACCGATATTAAAATGGCGCCCAACGGAGCAGTCAAAACAATTGACAGCACCGCTATGGTTTGCACGACATAGGCGTAGTGTCTTTCTGCTTCCGTGGCATTTTCATCCAAATGTTTGAGCGCAACAGGACCGAGAGCCGCCTGCACAGTGGCTTTGGACATCCACGAGAGGGCAACAAAGAACTTTTCCTTGGTATTGAGACGATCGCCGAAAGCAATGCCAGCTGTACAGAGAATACGTAGTACGGCTCCGCCTATGATGCAACCCACGCCCACGGTCACGATGTCGGGATCGAGAGCACTGATCTGTAAATATTTTGAAAATACATCAAATAATATTAATTTCATAGAAATTCTGATGTAATTAGCTTCGAAATTATAATTATAAATTGAGACGGCGATAATCCTTTTTGCTTAATTTTCTAGGAAAATGGGGAATTTTGGATTAAATTTTCATAGGTTTTCTTCAAAGCAGCTACTATTTCGGAGAAGTTCGAAGAATTCTCAATTCAAGAATTTACTAATAACCGGTTTCCTGAAGAGGAACGAATCGTCAAAACTGAAGACGTGACAATGAAGGTTCCTAAAATTCATCTTGAAGTTGAATTCGTCTTCTGGAAACCGGCCCTAATGCTCTCTACATATTTTTTAGCTCTTACCTTCACAGTAGCGCCCGTAACACCAAACAGAATCGGCTCGAAGATCATCCAAAAGATTTCGAATGCCGTCGACACAGGATTATCTTCGACATCCCAGCCTTGCTTGCACCAGAACAGATTCGATACGAACGCAGCAAAGACGGCCGCCAATGGACCAGCCCCTTCGTAGCCAATCTCTTCACTGCCATAGATGGCCACCAAGCCACCGGCAAACAACATAATGGTACGCATGGGCACAACATAAGGATCACCCTTTTCGGGAAAGAATCTGGCAATATAGCCCCAAACTACACCGAACGCCAGACCGCCAATAATGCACACCGGGGCCTGAGAGATCTGATAGCCGATGCCGCGATCCGAGAACATAACACTGCTGATAATACCGAAAACGGCCACCGACAGGGCATCATCAATGCCGGCAACGGCAATAATCAAAGTGGGAATGCCCTTGGCGACGCCATAGCCCTTGGTGCGCAAACGGAAGAGACACGGCACCACAACGGCGGGGGAGACGGCCGCAATGATGGCGCCCAACAGGAAAGCCCACACCCAGGGCAAGTCCAGGAAGAAGTGAGAGGTCAGGCCGATGACGCAACATTCCACAATCCACGGAATAATGCCCAATTTTAGTATAGTCTTGTAGACCTTTTTGAAAGCCTCTGGTTCCATTTCGAGACCAGCTCGAATTAAGATAATGGTTAAAGCAAATTTGCGCAAGTGAGCGGTGACCTTGGAAAAGTCACCTTCCAAATTGGTCCAGCCAACATTCTGCAACAAACAAACAATGACAATTAGCTACAAGTCCATACAATCGATTCGAGTCGAAAATTGCTCACCTGGAATAATATGCCCACCAACAACATACCAATCAGACGCGGTAACGTTGTCAACGATATTAAATAACCACCGAAATTTGCCGCCACGGCCAATACCACCAAACTGAACAGCTGACCACCGGGGGCAGCCGAATCACCTATGATCACAAAGGCGGTTACCCACAAGAGCACGCCGATCAAAATCAATACCACCATGCGGGCAAATTGCCGGAATGACGGGCACAAGGGATAGGGGAATATCTTTTGCCAATGCGGTGGTTCCCAAGAGGGGGTACTCTCCTCGCCGCGACATTTCAGACAGAAATTGTAGAGCCAGGAATCCTCGACACTACTGCCATAGTTGGAGGAAACTTGCGGTTGCTGCTGTTGATGTTGGGCGATTTTGGCGTTCAGCGTATCCAGCGCTGAACTTTTGTAGGGTCGATTATCTGGAAGAAGAACACAAAAGTGGGAAACAATGAAAACAGGAGTTTTTAATGAAGATGCAGAGATTATTGAATTTCTTTAGGGCAAAAACTATTCCCTCGGAAGCAAGGAAATGATGCCTAATAAATTTAGGGTGTTTAGGGGAATTCGAATCATTTCTAAGATATTCCCCTGTTCAACAATATTAATATAATTATATAAGTATTATTTAAATTAAATTATTAAATAAATTTGGAATTGCCTGTTACTGAATTAACATAAAACAAGTAAGGAAAGGCAAAAATCGGACGGAGCCGACTATATGATACACTCCACTTTCTATCCTATTACAATTCAATTCTGTAAAAAAGTGAAATCGGGAAGGATTTTTGTATGTATATGTGTTTGACAAAAAAATTTAAATCGGAAAGGACATCTGTATGGGGGTATATTGAAACATGGAACGATGTGACCCGCCAAAATCGGTTAAAAATTTGGGAGCAACATTTGTATATATATATAAATAAATTTATATCTAAATCTGAACTGATCTGGGCCAATTTTGCCATATATGTTTCTAGTTGAATTAGAAGGTGCTGTGTTAAATTTTAATTTCAAATCGAATAAAGTATGCGGTTTCTGTAGCGGAAAAGTCAAATCGGGAGTGACAGAAAATCAGGTACTATATGTGCTTAAAGTCAAATCGGAAGCCACATTTGTATGGGGGCTATATCTAAATCTGAACCGATCTTACACGCTTTCATTTTAAGTTTTTGCAGAATTTAAAGAAAATCGAAATTGAGAAAATACAAGTTGAAATTGAGAAATGGAATTTGAAATTGAGAAAACACAAATAGAAATCAGGAGTCAAATCGTCCCGCAAAACTTACTGGTGCCAATAGATGGAGGGATATTTTTATTTATTTATAATTTTTTATTAAACAAATTTTAAAATTACCAAAAACGCGTCTAATTATATACTTATTAATTTTAGAGACTGCTGTTTAGGAGAGTCACAAATATAATTTGAGGATGCCACTACAATACATCTGCCAAATACTAAACCGATATTCTGCAAATAGAAGGCACTCTCATATATGTTACTGCAGCGGGAACAGTTCCGGGTAAAGTATTTGACAAATACGACAAGGAGTTTGAATATTCATTGACCCAATACGAATGCTGGTGGTATTCAATTTTCACCACCGATCTTCTGGCAACAATAAAATTAATCAAGTAAAAATGCGTTATGTTCGGCCAGGCCGAACTTTATATACCCTCCATCATGGAATGTATTCAAAAAAGCATAAAAACCCTAAATATTGGGAGATAATGGGTGCATTTTCAGCTATTTGGTTGATTGTATTTCAATCATGTTTTAATTCCAAAAGTAAAAATTTTAAAAATACATTATTTCTCATGTACACAGTGCAAGATAACCTAACTCTTCATTCTTATCGTAAAAGTAAAAAAGTACGAATTTGGACAAATCTTTTAATTTTGCAAGTCTATGCAGTCAGATTCATGTATACACCTAATTCCATGATTCTAGTTGCGGCCATTTGGTTGGTACCATTTTTATCTCCTTTTTGCTATTTTAATACGATTTTCGAAAATCTGTTTATTTTACTTGTCGGCGCAAATTTTATCTGTATAGCTGTAGCCGTTTCGTACCAGTTTTATCCATTTTTCTCATTTATTATACGTATCGAAGCAATTAGAGTGATGTGCACGCCTAATTTCATAGTTCTAGCTGTAGGCGATTGGTTGGTAACATTTTTTCCCCATTTTAGCCCCTTAAAAGTATGAATTTCGAAAAATCCGTCTATTATACGTGTCGACGCAGTTAGAGGGATGTACACACCTAATTTCATCTTTCTAGGCGGTTGCTACAATTTTTATCCCTTGAAAGCATGACATTTGGAAAAATCTTTTTATTTATGCAGTCTGAGCAATGTATACACCTATTTTCATTATTCTAGGTACAGCAGTTTGTATGTTACTTATTTATCCCTTTATGTCCATTTTACCCCTTAAAAATACGAATTTGGAGAAAATCAGTTTATATTATGTACCTACTCAACTAGAGGTTGTTGTCGTTTGATAGGTACAATTTGTATCCCTTTTTGCCCTATTTCACCCTCCACAAATAAAAATCACTTATGGTGAACGTTTATGCAATCACATGTTCCAATCAGTAGACAAGTTTATAGGAATGATTTGGCAGGATATTTGGAATGATCCCCTGATTTTTTGCAAAATAAAAATTGCATATGGGCGTTGAGAGTGGCACTGACAATTTTCATTTAATTTCAATAATTCATTCAAATGAAATCACTGGTAAAGATTCGTGTTAAACAAGGTGGCGCAAAAGTAATCCTCCTATCAGAAAATGCTATAAATTTTGCGATTGGCCCCTAATGTCAGTTCTGTTTTGACATTTGTGTAGTAACACATGCGAAATACACGTTAATAAACAATGTTACGCTACACTGATCCAGAACGCGGAATATTGGTGACTATTTATTTGACCAATAATCGGTCGGTGACTTTGGCACAACGTGAATTTCGTCGCAGATTTCCTAGCCGTCCAACGCCTACTGGTGAAACACTGCGACGTTTAGCCGCTCGCCTCGAAGAGACTGGCACAACACGAGATGCTGCCAGGCGTGGCAGACCCCGGAGTAGCCGTTCTGCAGAGAATATTGCTGCTGTAGCCGAGGATGTCATGGAAGCGCCGTCGACATCGACCAGACGACGTGCCACGCAAATGGGTATCAGTCGACGGTCTTTAGAGCGAATTTTGGTACAAGATTTGAAGATGTTTCCGTACAAAGTCCAGACGGTGCATCAGCTGTTAGCTGCTGACCGCCAATCGCGTCTAACATACGCTCAAGCCATCCTTAATCACCACCAACAGGAAGATGATTTTTTCATCAAAAATAATCATGAGTGATGAGGCCCATTTCCATCTTAGCGGGTACGTAAATAAGCAAAATTTACGCTTCTGGGGCTCCGCGTGTAACCCACGAAGAGCCATTACACCCTCTCAAAGTCACTGTATGGTGTGCTGTTTTCGCTGGAGGAGTCATCGGACTTTTTTCTGCGAAGACGTCGCGGGCCAAACGGTTACTGTGAATTGTGAGCGCTACAGAGCAATGATCAACGAGTTCTTTTTGCCGCAACTTGATGAATTGGGATTGGAAAACATGTGGTTCCAACAGGACGGTGCAACGGCACACACTGCACGTGCCACAACCAATATGCTGAAGGATGCATTTCCCGGGCGCCTAATCTCCCGTTTTGGCGATTTGCACTGGCCAGCAAGATCGCCTGATTTGACCGCTCCAGACTTCTTTTTGTGGGGCTTTTTGAAGTCGCGGGTTTATGTCAACAAGCCTCAGACTCTTGCAGCTCTTAAAGACAATATCCATCAAGAATGTGAGGACCTATCGCCGGAAGTTTTGGCCAAAGTAATGGAAAATACCATAAAAAGGGCTCAAATGACAATCAACTGTGGCGGCGGCCATTTACATGACATCATATTCTCCAATTGTTGTAAAAAAATTAAAAGACCAAATAAAAATAATCCACAAGAAGAATCAAAGTTTTTCATTTTTTTTTAAATTACATCCAAAAAAACATCGGAAGGTTATTTTTGCGCCACCTTGTATATTAAAATAAGAAATACAAGACATATGTTCACTTTTAGTTACATGGCAGGTAGGCATGGTTGTGGCGTCAATTTTTTGACTATATAAGAGAAGTGTGCCAAATTTCAATGACCAAATTCTATTCCTTCTAATTTTTGCCACAGCTAGTAAGCATTACATTCAGCTGGTGGAACAATTCAATAACTGGATGTGGTTTTTCCCGGTTTTGTACTCTGTAACGACGATCAAATTTAATCTTTTCATAAGACAACTGAATAAGTTGCAGTCTGTGCATACAATTAAAAAATAATTTCCAATCACTCCACACCAACAAAGTTTGGCTCGTAACGATCAACTAACTATAACTAGACGATTAAAAGATGTATATCTATTCATACGTCTGTCCTCTATCTGTATACCAGATATTCGTCCACACATCAGTTCAGAATTTTAGATTTCCAACAGTATAAACCTCCAACAAGTGGACACCACCACACGACCGTCTGTCGCCGTCCACTGTATTTACATGCCATATTGATCTGTACATATGCTTAATGTTTCAAGATATAATATTCTTTCCTAGATATGTTGTTGTAAAACAACAGTTTGCTGTTTCAGCAGAAACAATCTGCTCTTTCAGCAGACTTTCTGCATTATTGTACTAAGAAATTATTTTGAGTGTCCTTCGAAAGCTCCATCTGGCTATTACGTTTTCTCACTTCTTTTCAAATCAGTAGATATATTTATTGTCATCCCTAAAATTTCCCCGCATTTGCAGATTTCGAATTGTATGCTTGATAAGTGAAACACAGTGAATTGAAAATACACTAACAAAAATACTCCATCATTTTCAGTTGCTGACGTTAATAATGTGTTCAGATTAAATACACATATTTCCAGTTAGTGTATTTCAAAACAATCAGATAATGTAGAAACTTAAACTGTGGCACTAATTGCCACGAGTTAACAAGTAGTGTGACAGAAATCTATCTTGGACAAATACAAACGGCTACATTCGTAAATGAGGTGAGTGACAAGTGATTGTCTGGCCAGGCCGTCTGTCCGCCATAATCTCTGTCACTTCACATATAAACACTCGCTTACGCTTGGCTCTTGGCACTGAATACTTGGGCCAGCAGCCTTCATTATCTCTGGCGATAACTGATAGATATCTGTACCTGTTAACCCAAATTCATTCGAACTTGTTCGACAAAATGTTTTTTCTTGATTTTTTATTTTCAAACTTGACTCGAGTATGTATTGCTGATGTATCATTAATTGCTATTATCAGTATCAGTATAGAATGAAGAAGCAGGCCCCCTCAAAATCGTTGATCTTTTTCTCCGCCCACGGGACAATGTAGTTGTTGTTATTTTGTTTTAGCAATTGTTTTTTTTATTAAATGTCATAATCGCTTGTACATCCGATATTACAAAGTTTATTATGTTGTCTATGTTTTAGGTATTTCAAATCGGCAGTGCTCGGTAGAGTTATGCCGTGTCGAGTGATTATTTGAAATGTAGATTAGAATTTTGATTTTTAGAAACTCAATTTCCGGGTTCATTGTAGAGTTTATTAAACTACAAACCGATGGAACCGGCTTTTCGGAATTTTTTCTTCGTTTGGAAAACTAGCAAACTTTTGCAGGAACAAATGTCACCCATTTTTCTGTTAGTAGATATGCGTTTTAAAAAAGTTTTGAAATTTGGTTAATGGATTTTCTTGAAATGTGCCAAGTGTTGCAGGGTGGGGCTAGGCTTTCAGTGTTGCATTTTCGTCAGTATTGAGGGACATTTTTCCCCTAACGATGACTGAAAATATCACTAATAACCCCAAATGTTAAGAAGATTAAAAAAAATTAAAAATGTTTATTTTTCTATCGTGAACGCACGAAAAATTAATTTTAGGGTCGAAATGGGGCAGAAAGGGAAAATATGGTACTAATCAAACGACAAGCCCTAGCTCTTGTCGGGAGTTCGGCGTGTACATTCCTGTAATCGCGTAGACACTTTTAAGGGTTAATATGGGAAAAGAGGGATAAATTGGTACCAACTGAACGGCTGAAGCTGAAACATGAATTTCGGTGTGTAGATTACTCTAATTTTTTGTAGGCGCGCAACATAATGGGATTTCCCGAAATTATTACTTTTTGGGGGAACTGTTTGAAAAGGGGGTTGATAATGGTACCCAGCAAACGACTGCAACTAGACTAATCATATTCGGTTTTTAAGTCGCTCTACCTCCGCAGACGTTTATTTTTTTTAAATAACACTAGTCAACAGTCAAAATGTACTCGGGATGCGATAATTTTTTCTGTGTAGATAACCTTGACATGAGCTCGAAAAACGCAATAAAAAATTTTTTTTTCGTTTGGTTTTTTTTTTTTATTATTTTTTTTTAAATTTTAAAAATTTTTTTTTGGTTAATTTGTTTCGTCCGGCATAACTCGGGAACCACTAGCCCGATTTAATTGAATTAAATTTTAAAAAATTTAAAATTACAATTCCCTTAATCTGTTCATATATTGTTTTCCTATACAAGCAACAGTTTCCAAGTTAAAAATGAATATATAAAGGAAAAAACTTATTTTTTGCCTAAAGATTTAAATTTTTTTTTTTTAAATCCATAAAAAATCCAAAATGAAAAAAAATGTCAAATCTTATTACTTTTACGTAAAGTCACATAACCTATGAGCAAAATGAGACAAAGATCATGAAAATCGATGCACGCGTTTCGCTTTTATTCGCAATTGAGTAAAGGTATGAATTTCAAAAATTTGCTCGACAATTGCACAACTTTGTCTATGGTAAGGTTTTTTCTTTTTTTTTTGATTCTCAGAATTAACAAAACGGAATAAACAAAGGGTTATTTAATTTTTATGATTGCGTAAGCAAAGTAATAAACGCTAATAAATGTGCGTGAACAATTAAAAGGAAAAAAGGAAAGGGGACTTTTTTAATTATTTGGGTTTTCCGTTGGCTACCTGTATTATTTTTTTACAGAAATGCAACCCACATTTAAGGGTGGTCATTATTCGGAAAATTTAAGACTCACACATGGTGAAACAGGTATGTAGCCACCGTAAAAAAATATACACCCATTTATAAGTACCTGTCAGTAAAATACTAAACAATACACAGTATAAATAGGTCTTCATTGATCGATTTTACTCATTCAACAAGTGTCGACGAACGCGATAGTTAAAGTGAGCAAACGTTCGCGAGGATTTGAATGCAATACCAATCCAAGTAATTTTAATTTAATTTACATGTGCGCCATGCTCGTCACTCACATCGCCCAGGTTGTCCGGAAAGAAGTCCAAGTGCGAGTGTAGAAAATGTATCTTAAGCGACATATTTGCTCTAATTTTTTTATAATTTTGGAGTAGTTGTTCGACGATCTCTCTGTAATTTGAGCTTTTGTTGTTTCCAAGAAATCCGGAAACAATTTGCCGAAATGAGTTCCAAGCTGCAGCTTCATTTGGTGATAAAATGTGCTCAAACTGTTGGTCTTGCAACAACTTTTTAATTTGCGGACCGTCGAAAACGCCTTCCTTAATCTTTGCCGATGAAAGGTGAGGAAAAATGGTTTTTAAATAGGCGAACGCTTCGCCATCTTTGTTGATAGCTTTCACGAAGTTTTTTATGAGTCCGAGCTTTATGTGAAGAGGTGGGAGAAAAACATTTTCCTTTTTTATGAGTGGTGTATATTTCACGTTGTCGCTTCCGGGGATGAAGTTAACTCTTTCTGTCCAACTCCTCCTGGTGTAATGATGTTGACGACCGCGGCTGTCCCAAAGGCAGAGAAAACAACAGTACTTTGTGAATCCACCTTGTAATCCACAAAGGATACCGATAACCTTAAGGTCGGCACAAACTTTCCAATCGTGCCTCTCATAGTTAAGGCACTTTAGTAGATTGTGCATATGTCGAGCAAATTTTTGAAATTCATACCTTTACTCAATTGCGAATAAAAGCGAAACGCGTGCATCGATTTTCATGATCTTTATCTCATTTTGCTCATAGGTTATGTGACTTTACGTAAAAGTAATAAGATTTGACATTTTTTTTCATTTTGGATTTTTTATGGATTTAAAAAAAAAAAAATTTAAATCTTTAGGCAAAAAATAAGTTTTTTCCTTTATATATTCATTTTTAACTTGGAAACTGTTGCTTGTATAGGAAAACAATATATGAACAGATTAAGGGAATTGTAATTTTAAATTTTTTAAAATTTAATTCAATTAAATCGGGCTAGTGGTTACCGAGTTATGCCGGACGAAACAAATTAACCAAAAAAAAAAATTTTAAATTTTTGAAATTCATACCTTTACTCAATTGCGAATAAAAGCGAAACGCGTGCATCGATTTTCATGATATTTGTCTCATTTTGCTCATAGGTTATGTGACTTTACGTAAAAGTAATAAGATTTGACATTTTTTTTCATTTTGGATTTTTTATGGATTTAAAAAAAAAAAAATTTAAATCTTTAGGCAAAAAATAAGTTTTTTCCTTTATATATTCATTTTTAACTTGGAAACTGTTGCTTGTATAGGAAAACAATATATGAACAGATTAAGGGAATTGTAATTTTAAATTTTTTAAAATTTAATTCAATTAAATCGGGCTAGTGGTTCCCGAGTTATGCCGGACGAAACAAATTAACCAAAAAAAAATTTTTAAAATTTAAAAAAAAAATAATAAAAAAAAAACCAAACGAAAAAAAAATTTTTTATTGCGTTTTTCGAGCTCATGTCAAGGTTATCTACACAGAAAAAATTATCGCATACGGAGTACATGAAATTTTTTTCAATTTGTTGAGTAGTGTAATCATTTCAATGTAGTATAATACGTTAAATGTATTCATTGCAAAAAATATGGCAACATAGCCGATTATTAACATCATATGATATATAACACCGTGCGACAGTGATTTTTGGAGCTGAACGTCATCTATAGGAGAACTAAGTTTTCCATTTGGTGATATTTTCTCTTTTCTATAGGACTTTTAATTTACAAAGGATATAGATTTTTTAATAATTTATTTTATGGGTATCAAATAAAAGAGAAGAATATCTGCTAAAAATACTTCAAATGTCATGCTTTGTACGAGTTTAGTAATAACAATCACTTCAAATCTCATCCTTAAAAATAAAAATAAATAAAATTTAACTTTTTAAGGGGGAAACTTGAAATATCTGTTAATGCTAATCTAATACAGCTAGATTCATGAAATCTGAAGTATTTTTTTCTTCTCTTTCATTTGATACCCATATTGCCTTTGTATGGCTTGCAGAAGTATGAAAATGAATTATTAAAACTTATATATCCTTTAGAATTTAAAAATCCTGTAAAAAGAAGAAAAGATCACAAATTGGAAAACTGAGTACACAGCTTTTCTACATACGATCTCTAGTTTTATATAAGTTTCAATGAAACAAGTAAGTAAGCTTCAGTCGGCTAAACCGACTTTTATATACCCTCACTCTCAGAGAACATATATGTAGAAGATATAATTCCTTACATTTTACTTAGGTCAGGATAATTTGTGTGGAAGGTAGTAGGAGGTTCGTGTCACATTGTTCCAGCTTCCACATTTGTAAAAACATGATCAAAAAGGTACAAGAAGGGGCGTGGCTAAGTTTAAAGTGGTTATAAAAACATTTTCAAATATCAAATAGCAAATGATTTTGACTACCCGTATGGATGTTATGTCGGTTTTATTGTAACCCCAGTTTGTATGGGAGGTACCACAAGGGGTGTGGCAATATCTCTCATATCCCATGCGAATGTATTTTCTATAAAAGCATTGCTAAATATCAAATTTCGATCATTTGTATAGAAGTTATAACAGCTTTAATTTGACGTAGTTTACGTGTACACTTAAAGTGATTATAAAAACATTATCAAATACAAAAAAAGTAAGGAAAGGCCAAAATCGGGCGGGCCGACTATATGATACACTCCATTTTCTATCCGAATACAATTCAATTCGGTAAAAAAGTGAAAACGGCAGGGATTTATGTATGTTTCCTAAACATAGGATCTTCCAGTTCAAGTATAACGTGTTATGCTCAATTTGAAGAAATTCGGTGAAAATACGTGGTTTCTGAGCGGAAAAAGTCAAATCGGGAGCGAAATTTGTATAAGAGATATATATAAATGTGAACCTATCTAACGCATTTTCCCATAGGTGTTTCTAGTGGAAATATAAGATGTTTTGCCAATTTTGAAGAAAATCAGTTGTTTCTAGAGCATAAAATGTCAAATCGGGGGTGAAATTTGAATGGGAGCTATATATAGATCTGAACCGATCTGACCAATTTTCACCGCAGGTGTTTCTAGTTTAAATATAAGATTTTTTGTCAAATTTGGAGACAATCTGATAAAATATGTGGTTTCTAGATCGGAGATACTCAAATTATGAGCGAAATTTGTATGGGAGCTATATATAAATCTGAACAGATCTTACCTATTTTCACCACACGTGTTCCTAGTTTAAATATAGGATGTTTTGCTAAATTTTAAGACAATCTGATAAAATATGTGGTTTCTAGATAGGAGATACCCAAATTAGGAGCTTAAATTTGTATCGGAGCTATATATAAATCTGAACCGATCTGGCCAATTTTCACCACAGGTATTTTTAGTTGAAATATAAGATGTTTTGCCAATTTTGAAGAAAATCAGTTAAAATATGTGGTATCTAGAGTGAAAAGAGTCAAATCGGGAGTGAAATTCGTATGGGCGCTATATCTAAATCTAAACCGATTTCTTCAAATTAAATAGCGTTCGTCCTTATCCCGAATTTAAAATTGTCGCACGATGTAATCATATGATCGGAATATGATTACGTGAAGATTATATTATTATTAACTTGGGATCATGTTATGACTGATGGTTGATGACTATCTGAGGATCATATTATGTTGACTTTGTGATCATGATATGATTGCCGAAGACCATATTATGTTTACAATTAGGTAATTACAATTTTGGTAATTAAAGGACAATATTATGATTGAGTGGGGATTATATAATGATAATTATATGTTTATTTTGGATCATAACATGATAACTACAATATGATAGGCTACAATATGTTTTGAGTCCTCAGTAAAATGCACGCATCCAATTACATGATTCTAGCTGCAGTCGTTTGCTTTGTAGCAGTTTTATTCATTTTCCATTTCGACCTAAAAAGTACGAATTTGGAGATGTACTACTATTTTGCATGTCTACGGAGTAAGACGCCGAATATCATCATTCTAGCTACAGTCACTTGCTTGGTACCAATTTTATGCCGAATATCGAAAAATATCGAATTTCACTATTTTAACTGTAGACGTTTGGTTGGTACTATTTTTATCTCCTTTTCGCGTCATATCTCCCTAAAAGTACAAATTTAGAATTTTTTCCCTGTGGACCGATTTCGCCCATTTCCCAACCGATCAACAACTATAAAACGTACTCATGAACAATTTGGACGTCCTAACTCCTTCCATTTAGATTCTAGCGTGTTTTCAGCAGACGGTCAAGGCTAGATCATCCTAGAATTTTATGACGATCAAGAATATATACTTCGATATTTCAAGGTGTTACAAACGGAATGTTAGTATACGCCCATCTTGGAGGTGGAGGTTATAAAAATAAATATTCTGTAAAGGACGTAGATCTTAGCAACAAGTTCCATTTTTATTATTATTTTATTTACTATTAATAAATAGATATATAATATAAAAAAATCTGAAAATTAGTCAGCTCTAGAAAAGTGTCAAAATCATTCAGAATTTGCCTTCTATCGAATCACGGAATCAATTTCCACAAATTTCAACACATTGTCCGGCTAACTGCAATAGGGTATGCCCTACTTTGTATTATCAAAAACTAAGTGATGATCATCGTAAATTATATCAAGCTGAAGCTATGGGGTATTAATCACTTAATCCCCGGGATTTACCACCAATTTGGCCTCATCAATCATTCGCGAACGAACGGCCAACGATTGTCGTTAATCGCTTTCATTCCACCGTCCGGCACCAACTAATCAATCATTCAAGGGGTTAATGAATAACATAAGCACCCCGTAAATCATTCAGAGGGTTAATCTAGTCTATCGCTGCCACTAATCTTTACTGCCCAATCGAATATTGGTTATGTACCTCTCTGCAAATGGTCTGATTGTGAAAATTCTATGTGGCGCTGAGTGTTGGCCAAATCACATGTTCCACATAAGACAGATTTGTGTTGGCCCTTGTATGTTGTTGTTGGTCACGAACAGAATAACAACAGCGAACAGCGCCACCACCAGCACCAGTAGAAGCAACACTTGCAAATGAACGTTAAATCCATCATAAATAATCGTAAAAAAGCAACTGAACTGAGCTGAACTGAACTGAAGGAGCATTGTAATCGTAAAAGTATCGTAATTGTAGCGCATTTTAAAGTCGTAAAAGATACATGCAAAATACGGCGCTATAAGCACCCGCAATAAAATGGGCTATTAGGTGAAGTAACAGGGGGTTGGTTGGTTGATGGGTTGGTTGTTTGGTTCAGTCGTCGTTGTCGATGAGTAAGTGTGTTCATTCGATATCAAAGGGTGCTCTGCTCATCGACCCAATAAAACGGTGAGCAGTTCCGGATGATAATTGGAAGATATTTGAATTTGATGTATTTCAAATGATAACAGCTTCACGAAATAGTCCATAATGGGAATGTTTGCGGTCATTAAATGGGCTACGTGGAATGAACGAATGTGGGTAGGTGGTGGGTGGTGGGTGCTGGGTGGTGGTTGGCTAAGGTGAACACGTTGTGGGGTTGGTGTCTCCGCTGAGGATGAAAGATTTGGAATGTTTGTACAGTGTTTTTGAATTTGAATTATTTACGACTTTAAATAAATTTCTCAGAGACATCACTGGAATGTTTTTGCCCTATTTTACCATTTAAAATAAATGTGTATAAAAAATGCTCAACAATTTATAAATACTTAGTAATGCACACACATGTAGTGCTGCACAGTGGTTCAAATCGTTTTTTTTCGAAATAAGTATCTAAATTTTGGTTGGTGGGGAGATCTCCTCGGCTATGTCAAAATTTGAAATTATTGTTAAAGTACAGTTGTGAACCGATGGAAAATATATGTATATTGTGAGGTTGATTTCAATTCTTCCGAAAAGTAATGTATAATAGGCTGGGTCGTTGTCCATACAAATGGAAAAACAATTTCCAGTCAGTCAAGTTTGGATTGTTTAACGATGTTGGCACTGAAAATCCATTTCCTGTATTAAATTATTTTACAAACATGGAGTCAGTGACGTCATTTTTTGTCGGATATCCTTCATTTAGACGTCATCATTCGAAAGGTATTGATTCATTCTATTTATCTATATATATAATAGAGTTGTGTTACTGACTGACAGAGTTATCATTGACCAACCCCCAGACCAAACGGCTGAAGCCATGGTCATGAAATGTTCAGGGTAGTTCCCAAATATGACGTAGACGTCGACTAAGAAAGGGTTTTACGAAATTTTAGGGGGTAAAATGGGACAAAAAGGGATAAACATTGAACCTTCGTCCTGACTAAACTGCAAATTTGTACTTATAAGGGGTGAGCGGGACAAAGAGGGATAAAAATGGTACCAACTAAAGTATTGCAGCTAGAATCTTGAAATTACATATGTAAGTTCTTCTGACCATGTAGAAGCGCAGTAAAATTGGATTTTTCGAAATTTGTACTTATAAGAGGTGAGCGGGACAAAAAGGGATTAAAATGGTACCGACCAAAGTATTGCAGCTATAGTCATGAAATTTGGTATGTAAATTCATCTCACCGCATAGAAGCGGAATATAAATACTTTTTGTACTTTTAAGGATTGCGCGGGACAAAAATGGTACCAAATAAAGTATTGCAGCTAGAATCTTGAATTTTGATATGTAACTTCTTCTGCCCATGCAGCAGCGCAGTAAAATTGGATCTTTCGAAAGTTGTACTTATAAGAGGTGAGCAGGACAAAAAGGGATAAAAATGGTACCAACTAAAGTATTGCAGCTAGAATCTTGAATTTTGATATGTAAGTTCTTCTGACCATGTAGAAGCGCAGTAAAATTGAATTTTTCGAAATTTGTACTTATAAGAGGTGAGCAGGACAAAAAGGGATACAAATAGTACCAACTAAATTATTATAGCAAGAATCATGAAATTTGGTATGTTAATTCCTCTGATCCTCTGTATAAGCGCATTAAAATTGGATTTTTCAAAATTTGTACTTTTAAGGGTTACGAGGGACAAAAAGGAATAATAGGTACTATTTTAAGTATTTTAAGGTAATAATTTAAGTATTGCAGCTATAGTCGCGAAATTTGGTGTGTCAATTACTCTGACAACGTAGAAGAACAACTCCAAATTGATTTTTCGAAATTTGTACTTTTAAGGGGTGAGCGGGACAAAAAGGGATGAAAATGGTACCACTTACATGTACCATTTTAGGATTACAGCTAGAATCATGAAATTTAGTATGTGAATTCCTCTGACCATGTAGAAGCGCCATCAAAATGAATTTTTTCAAATAAAAGGCTCTGCGGTTGTAATTTTTTGTTAAAAACTGGGTAGAAAATGACAAAAAAATATATATACGAAGGGAGTTCAGCTAAAACAGTGCACATCGACAAGCACATTCCTTTGACTGTATATGAGTGCTATGTTTCCAATTTACTATTTTAGAAAAGAAAATCAAATAAATACTATCCTAAAACAGGGACGGATAAAACTAATAACAAATACCTGGCCAAAATATGTTTTAATGTGGGATACATGTTGTACTACGTCTATCATTCATCATTTCTTTGAATTTCGAAGGGTGTTTCATATAATGGTAGTTTTAATATATTTGTAGTTGTACGAATTTCCTATTTCCTGTCGCCCAAACCGTCCCATTCACATTTACGATGGTAATTCTTAATTAAATTTAAATATCACTGAAAATATTATTTTTCTCAATAAAAATATTTTCCTTAGTTTTATGAGCATTTAATTCTTAAATATTACATTAACATATTTTTGAATTAAAGTCCTCCATTTTTACTGTAATGATCCATAGAATCGGTGAAAAACAAATAAATTATTTGCGAGATGCAAGAAACCTGATTAATATTCTCTGATAGCCACAAACCTTTAAGTATACGGATCGGCTTATAATCACCAGCTTAGTCGATTTAACGATGTCTGTCTGTCCGTCCATCTAAGCTTGTCGCAATTGTTCTCCGATTGCCATGAAATTTGGCAGAAATTACTCTGTTGGGCCAAGGACGATCATTTTTGAATTTGGAGGTAATTGGTTCAGATTTAGATATATGCTCCATACAAATATCCTTCCAATTTACACTATTAGTACTCTAGAATATACATTTTACATCTTCTAGGGTATTATAAGTTAGTTTCGCGCCAAATGTTTGTAACACCAAGGAATAAGCGAGCTAGACCCACCTTTAAGTATACCGATCGGCTTAGAATCACCAGCTGAGTCGATTTAATGATATCTGTCTGTCCGTCCGTCTGCTGTCCATCTAAGCTTTTTCGCACTCTACAGGTCGCAATTGTCGTCCGATTGTCATGAAACTTGGCAGAAGTTATTTTTTCTGGCCAATGACCATCGCTATTGGAGGAAATCGGTTCAGATTTAGATATAGCCCCATACAAATGTCGCTCCGACTTGACATTTTCCGCTCTAGAAACCACATCTTGTACCCGATTTTCTTTAAATTTGGCACAACATCTTATAATCCAACTAGAAACACCTATGCAGAAATTGGGTAAGATCGGTTCAGATTTAGATATAGCCCCCATACAAATGTCGCTCTCGATTTGACATTTTCCGCTCTAGAAACCACATATTGTACCCGTTTTTCTTTAAAATTGGCGCAACATCTTATAATCCAACTAAAAAACCTATGGTGAAAGTGGGTAAGATCGGTTCAAATTTAGATATAGCCCCAATACAAATGTTGCTCCCGAACGTTTAACCGATTTTGGCCAAACTTTACATATTATATTTCACCAATAAACATACATGGTGAAAGCGGGTCACATCGTTCCAGGTTTCAATATACCCCCATACAAATGTCCTTTCCGATTTAACATTTTTTGTCAAACACATACATTTACAGGATGCAAAAATCCTTCCCGATTTCACTTTTTTACCGAATTGAATTGCAATGAGAATTGTTTGGGTGATGCCCATATGTTCATACTTTGGTATAACCCAAATGGGGCCCATTCTGATTTATTACAGCTATAGAAACTACATCTTACATCGGATCTTAATCAAATTTTCAAAAAAAAAGTTATTCGTTGAAATATGTGGTTCTAGAGCGGAAAAAGTAAATCATAGGGGACATTGGTATGGGGTCCGCCATCTAACGTCTTTTTTCAACTATTCAACCGTTAGACTATTATTTGTGGGGTGCCCGAGGCAGCCATTTGAATGAAAATATTTTCCATTATTAACCGGAAGGATTGTACTTTCAAATAAAAAAAGAAATTTGAGAAAATATTCAGTAGTTTTTTTATAGCATTTTCAAAAAAAAAAGTTATTTGGCGGACCCTATATATATTCAGACAACAATTTTTAGTGAAAAAGATTCCATTGTTTAAAAGTTCAAATGCAGTTGTGACCACTTCTTTAAGAGAAAAAGAGAATCCTCTTCATTTGGGAATATAACCGTGTAAAAGTCTCTAACGAACCACTACTGCATAGAGTGATCAAAAACCCGGGTTTCGGGTTTTTCGTAAACCGTGATTTCAAAAAAAAACGGTCGGATGCCCATATGTTCATACTTTGGTATAACCCAAATGGGGCCCATTCTGATTTATTACAGCTCTAGAAACTACATCTTACATCGGATCTTAATCAAATTTTGCAGATCATGATATTTTTCAACTAGGAATACCTACCGTGAATGAGAAATATATAGGCCCATGTTTTAGACCAGGCCGAGAATGTTTTTATAGGCTCCTTTTTGAAATATCGGTCCTATTACTACTGTATAATTTGTATTTGTCTGTCGGATAATTGGATTAATTACCATATTATTTACCATATTCGTTAAATTTGACTAAAGATGATTTATAGTAACTTTATAATTTATATGAACTATATAAAATTGCTCCCATGAAATACCTGGGTTTAGTAATCAAAGCGAGGTACATACGAAGGGAGTGGTGTAGGGTTTTGTATAGTCGGCCCCGCCCGAATTTAGCCTTTTCTTACTTGTGTTATATATGAACTAGATGGAAAAAGCTAACGTGAAAGTGGACAACATGGGTCAATGTTCTGATATAGTCCCCAACAAATGTACCTCCGATTTACACTATTACTGCTCTAAAATGCACATTTCAAATATGATCTTGACCAAATTTGCCCAAATCATATTATATTTCATCTAGAAACAAATACTATGAGTGCTAAAGTTGTGGGTCCATGTTTTAGTATATCCTAAATACAAATGGACCCACAGTTTACACTATTACCACTCTAGAACCCACAACTTACATCGGATCTTGATAAAATTTTGCAGATCATGTTATATGTCAACAAGGAACACATACTGTTAAAGTCAACCATATGGCTCCAATTTTAGGTATAGTTCCATACAAATGGGCCCCCAGTTTACACTATTACCGCTCTAGAACCCACATCGGAACTTATAAGGGATCTTGTTAAATTTTTCAGATTATGTTATATTTCAACTAAGAAAACCTACGATGTTAATAATCTATATGGGTCCACTTTTAAGATCCCACAATTTACGTCAGAAGTTGATAAAATTTTGCAGATAATGTTACCATGAAATTAAACTATATTGGTTCATGTTTCATAAGCCATCGAGTGTTGTTATAGCCCCCTTACAAATGTCCGTCTGATTTATCGTATTAAAGCTGTAAAATCTGCATTTGTCATTGGATCTTAATTAAAATTTGCAGATCATCGTATATCTGCCGTAAAATTGGACCTTTCAAATATCCCCTAAACAATTGTTCCTCCAATTTTCATTATTAGCACATTAAAACCGCATTTCACATATTCTCTCATATTAAATATGCATAATTTATATGGACTATATAAAATCGTCTCTTCCATACTAAAACATATGGGTTCTGCAATCATATCCAGGTATAGGGTATCATAGAGTCGGTCCGCCCGACTTTAGCCTTTCCTTAGTTGTTTTCTATTAAATTATTTTAGTTTATATTATTTTATTTTTTTTTTTTTTTTTGACTTACCGTAACTATGCAAGGAACCATGATCCGATTCATTGTCATGACCAGCATTAACTAAAATACTTTTTCTCCGAACTGGACCGATTTCCGTGTGTGAGTGAACAGAAGTCTGGAAAAGAAAAATAAATGGAATAGTATTATGTTATCTGTGAAGGCTGGAGTGTATGATTTTTTTAGAAACTGATTTGTTCTCTAATATATGAATATTAGACCGGGTCGGTTTGCATGGGAGGAAAAAAGTTGCGGTTTTCTGTGCCTAAAATAAAAGTTTGGTTTGTTTTATTACTACCCACAAAATATTTCGACTATTTCTTTTGCCTTCGCGTAGTTAATCGATTTTACATGATCTCTAAAAATTATGTTTGTTAAGAATACTTCAAATCCCATTCTCTTACCCTCAATTTCACCATCTGTGGTTAGATATAACCAACAGTATAGAGGTCAAATTCCACACAAACTGGCAGCTATAATTGTTGCTGTCGTACGATTGTTTTCCCAATATATGCCTTTTAGGATCGATATACTTAGCGTATGATTAATTTACAAAGATAATAATACTCATACGGCAGGGTGACCAGTGCATGTTAGTTCCCTGTAGGAAGCATGGGGTAAAGTGTCTCCAAGTCACCACTTTTGGGGCCTTTTTGGTGACATTGTCAACGATGCGTCTACACTTTTTATACCCTCCACCTCCAGGATGGGGGTATACTAACTTTGTCATTCCGTTTGTAACACCTTGAAATATCGACCTGAGACCCTATAAAGTATATATATTCTTGATCGTCATAAAATTCTAAGACGATCTAGCCATGTCCGTCCGTCCGTCCGTCCGTCCGTCCGTCCGTCTGTCCGTCTGTCCGTCTGTTGAAAGCACGCTAGCATCTAAACGAAAGGAGCTAGAACGTTCAAATTTTCCATAAATGCGTCTTATAGTCGTAGATCGGTTGGGATTGAAATGGGGCGAAATCGGCCCAAAGGGAAAAATTTTTCCCTCACAAGGACTAAAAATACCCATAATAATCCCTAATATTTTAGCGTATTTAGCATGTTTTTTTTTGAATATGTCTGTTTATATTTGCTTGATAATTGGTATGCGCATTCCCCTTATAGCAAAAACGTGCACCATATAGTGATTCTTATTTGTAGGGGGTGAAATGGGGCAAAAAAGGGATAAAAATGGTACATATTAAACGACAACAGCTAGAAACACGAAATTCGGTGTGTACATTCCTCTAATTGAGTAGATACATAATATAAAAGAATTTTTTCCAAATTCGTACTTTTAAGGGGTAAAATGGGAATAAAGGGATAAAAATGGTACCAACCAAACGGCTGTACCTAGAATAATGAAATTCGGTGTATACATTCCTCTGATTGCATAGACAATTAAAATGCACGGATTTTTTTAAAATTCGTACTTTTTGGGGTTAAACTGAAAAAGGGGATAAAAATAGTACCAGTCAAATGACCGTAGATAGAGTCATGAAATTCGGAGTATACATTCCTGTGATTTTGTAGGCACGGAAAATAAACTGATTTTTCGAAATTCGTACTTTTTGGGGTCAAAATAGAAAAAGGGGATAAAAATAGTACCAACCAAATGACCGCAGCTAGAGTCATGAAATTCATTCAAACGGCTACATCTGGAATAATGAAATTCGGTGTATACATTCCTATGATTGCATAGACACTTAAAATGAACAGATTTTTCGAAATTCGTACTTTTTGGGGTTAAAAAAGAAAAAATGGGATAAAAATAGTACCAATCAGATGACCGCAGCTAGAACCATGAAATTCGAAGTATACATTCCTCTGACTGCGTATACACGGAAAATAGACGAATTTTTCGAAATTCGTACTTTTTGGGGTTAAAATGGAAAAGGGGGATACAAATAGTACCAACCAAATGACCGCAGCTAGAGTCATGCAATTCGGAGTATACATTCCTCTGACTGCGTAGACACGAAAAATAAAAGAATTTTTCGAAATTCGTACTTTCAAGGGATACAATGGTACAGGGGGTTAAAAAAGTACCAACTAAACGACTACAGCTAGAATGATGAAACTCTAATTGCGAAGAAATGTCAAGGGGGTAAAAATGGTACCAACCATATGGGCGCAACTGGAATCATGGAATTCGGTGTATACATTCCTCTGATTGCGTTGACGCTTAAAATAAACAGATTTTTCAATATTCGTACTTTTTGGGATTAAAAAGAAAAAAGGGGATAAAAAGAGTACCGCAGCTAGAGTCAGGAAATTCGGAGTATACATTCCTCTGACTGCGTAGACACTCAAAATAAAAAGTATTTTTTCCAAATTCCTACTTTTTCTTTTACGGCAAAAATTGGTTGAATCATGAAGTTAGGTTATTTTGCACTTTACACATGTATGTATGGAATTAAAATAGAATGGAAGTACAACCAACTGTAGCACCCACTATCTTCCAATATTTATGGTATTTAAGCTTTTTGAAAATATAAATATAAGAATATTTAGTTTTTGTTTTGAAATAGATAATGGTTTGATATAATTAAAATATTATATTTATTTATATAATTATTTTTTCAATATTTGTATTTGTTTTAGTTTGGTATATTAAAAAATTTATATTTTCCTGTAATATTACTGCACTTCTACAAAAACCGACAACCTCTGTGGAATGCAATCCATGGTGGAGGGTATATAAAGTTCGGCCCGGCCGAACTTAACGCCGTTTTTACTTGTTACTTTACCTTTAGTTGTGTTTACACATGAATATTTATTGTAAAAATTGAAAGTAGTTTATGACGAAAGCTTAAAAATTCAAGTAGTTTCTGATGAAAAATAATTTTTTTACTAGACATTTATCTACTAAAAGTAATAACATTCTTCCTTGAAAAGTATTCACAGAAGTAGAATCAAATTCGAAGTTGTACAATAAATCTTCATGAGTAAATAACCTTTTCGATGGGTAGGGATTTTTGAAAGACGCTTCTTCTTTATGTGTTTATTTTTCCATTTTGATTTACCGGTAGACATAGGCAACATTAAGATCTTCAATCAAAGAAGTAAATTAATAGGTAAATAAATTAGAATACATATAAAAAACATGAACAAACGAAATTATAAAATATTGGTAAAAAATAATTAATTTCGCATAAAAATAGAAATAATGAAGATAAGACAACAATTTTTAGTGAAAAAGATTCCATTATTTAAAATTTCGCAAATCCGGTTTCAGTTGCCAATCCTTTAAATTTTAGAATATAACGAACATCTACTGTATAGAGTGATCAAAAATCCGTTTTTTCAACGATGTCGGTTTTTCGTAAACCGTGATTTCAAAAAACATGGATGCCCCGTTTTCTATTTATGAAAAAACTGGTCGGACCGGAATTTTTCGGGTTTTTAATTGAAGCATTAAAATGGAGGAAATTATCCATTATAGGGTAATTCCACAATAAGTTGACCCATTGTGCATAGGACTATTCTTGGGGATAGGGCAATTATGATGTCATAATCAGATTCATTGCACTAAAATCTTTCGAAATTTACTCCAAACATTCATGTCTGAATTAGCTTCAGGGAAATTTGGTGAACATTGTGAAACAATGCATAAAAAATAAGAAAATAAATCCTATGTTCGAAATGATATTAAAGTATTATATGTATTTTATACTAACTGAAATATAAGAACCTTTCCAATGATATCAAGGCGCGTTCCAAAGTAATTGGACCATTAACGAAGCTATCTCCACCCACAAAAACGCCAAAGAGTACAAATTTTGGACCAGTGTAAAAGTAGAACCACGTACAACTGTTGCACTATGAAAAACCGGTTGAGAACGACATAAAAAACCCGAGTTTCTCGATTTTAATAAACCCAAACCGAATGTCCCAGTTTTCGGTTTATATAAATATTTTGCTTTAAGAAACATGTATAATCTATATAAAGGATGATTTTTTAGCTATTATCTTTTTGGCAACACTGGTTTAAACAGCGGACGCACGTTTTGTTTCACTGTCAAACATCTTCAGTTTGGTCTATAATTTAACCATGAATCGTCTTACAAACGAAAAACGCTTGCAAATTATTGAATTTTATTATCAAAATGCATTCTCTGTTAAGAAAGTTCATCGCGCGTTTCCATTTTATGGTCAGTTTAATCGACTATTGTGACTAAATTTCGCAACAAATTTACATTGTTTTACATTAAACCACCAACACGCTTACGTAGAGTGCGAACTGAATAAATTATCGCAGCTTTATCGGCCAGTGTTAATGATGACCATCAATAATCGATTCGTCGCCGTTCGCAGCAATTGGGCCTCTGTTACTCAAAAACGTGGAAAAGCCAAAATTGGACTAAGCGGATGGACCATTTGAGGCGCAGTCACGGACAACATTTGCATGAAATAATCTTCAAACATTAAATTATATGGACCTTACTATCGATTCAATTAAAGATTTCATGAATTTTTCTGAATTTTATGTGTTTTTTTTTTTGAAAAACTTTCCTATAGCTTTTAAAAAATCACCCTTTATATTGGAAGGGGTATCAATATTACTAGTGTGGAAATCTAGTAAAAATCCAAAAATGTGGACAAAATGTAATACCGAATCAGTGGTCCATGTGGAGACATTTGGACCCTCTAATCGGTGGTTCTAAGGTCAGCAGTGGATTCTAAATGACAAGCACATGTTAAATGTCAACAATAGATGCCGCAGGTGACGAAGTCAATACTGAGTCAGTACAGATTTACTATCGACATTTCCTACAGGATGTATATAGCTATCTAACCAGCTTGACGTGTTCCTAGCGGAAACTGAAGAACTGCTGAAGAGCTATTTGTAACATTTCCTGATGTATTTTGGATTTATAAACTCGAAATCGATATTCAACGAGCGTACAAATATAAATGGTATGTCTCAACGCACACACAACATAATTATTTAGGTCTCGGGCACAATTTTTTTTTAAATTTTATTCCACAATGTGGTTATTGATCGATTGATTAGTAAGGGAGAAATGTAGATCTCTCCACTCTCCAAGCGGTAATGACATTTTCCATTCCTTCCTATAACCATCTTCAGTCAGTTCCATAATTATCGTCCATTAGTTTCTTCTAAAAGCATTCATTGAACTTTAAGGCATTTATTTATGGCCACCCCCAATACCACCGCGCACTGTCTGAACGAACATCGAATATGAATTTGAAAACCATTTGTTTCCAATTTCCTCTCCATTATTTGCCACTTTAACAAGAGTGTATATCAAATTTCCACAACCGACTACATAAATCCGAACATTGCAAAATAATTTATGTTTATAATAGTTAAATAACACTGTTATGCGGTGTTGTATTACGTTAACAAAAACAAAAAAAAAAAAAAACAAAACTACACCAATAGCATACGTACCATTTAGACCAGTAAACCGAGTGGACGAACGGATGGTCAAACGACAGACGGACGGATTGATAAAATTATTTCGCCAATACATGCCAAATCACACTTCAAAACAGTTGAACAAATTTGCGGTTGAAAAATCAAAATCACAGCCTAACTCCTATGTGCGTGTGTGCGAGTGAGTGAGTTCACTGAAAATATAAACACACGGACAATTTCAAATTCGCCGCAAATAGAGTGGAACGGCAAACGCTGAACAGCAAATAACTCGGAATATTATTTATGGTCCTGCCACAGACATAAACTCATCGCCACCCACCTCGTGTTGATATGCAACAATTTGTGTTTCTGATTCGAAATTAATTTGTGGCCGTTAGACGGGCCTCACGTTTTGTGGGTTTGGGACTGGGTTTTGAATAGAATGGGGTGTTAAATGTCAGTTAAAAAATAAATTTTTTCTCAAACAGTGTAATTTTTTCGTTTTCTGGAGTTTTATACACATTACCATGGAGCAACCCTACTTGGAACATTATTTCAAATTGAATGAGCGATGTTTCCAGTTGAATGTGTTCCGTCGCCGGCGTGTTGAAGTCATTCAAGTGAGAATTAATAAATATTTATGGCGAATGAATACCTGCAGACGAATGGTTGGTTGGCTGGCTCGGTTCGTTGTTTTATGGCAATTCTAAATGAAATGTTTGACACATTTTTAATTAATTTGGCTCTTATGGCACCCATTAATAAACCGAACGATAGTAATTGATTTACGAGAGTTAGCACGGAAAGTTGTGTGAAGTGATAATTGTTTCGCGTTTTGCAAGTTGAAAATCTGACGTTTTGCACTAAATGTATCCTATTTGCCTAGGGCAAAAGTTACCCTGTAAAAATGGGGAACCCTTCAAATTCTCTAAATATGTATTTCTACTTTCTATTCTTCAAAGGCTTTCAAAGGAAGAAAGTTATGTTGTGCGAAGGTAATATATTTTTCGAAAATATTTTTTTAACTTTATCAGTTTTGGCGTCATAGTAGAGCTAAGCTAACCACAATTTCTAACTAAACAAATTCGACTGAGAAATCTCTTAAAATGTCAGAGAAACAGTTCGACAAAGTCGAAAAAAAAATTACTTTTTTTTTCAATTTTCAAAATCTGAAAAAGGTCAAAATCGTCAATACGGAAAAAAATTAAATTTTTTCTGAGCTTATGAACAAATACGTAAAATAATTAAAAAAACATAAAAACAAAAAATAAAAATTTTACTTTTTCTTTAAAATCGAAAAAAACAAAAAGTAGTAAATTTTGGGCTAATTTATAAATTACAAGCAATTACAGCTGCTTCGCACGAGAAAAATACAGTTATTATACCCTCCACCTCCGGGATGGGGTATACTAACTTTGTAATTCCGTTTATAATACCTTGAAATATCGACCTGAGACCCAATAAAGTATATATATTCTTGATCGTTATAAAAGTCTAAGACGATCTAGCCATGTCCGTCCGTCTGTTGAAAGCACGCTAGCATCTAAACGAAAGGAGGTAGAACGTTCAAATTTTCCATAAATGCGTCTTATAGTCGTAGATCGGTCGGGATTGAAATTGGGCGAAGTCGGCCCAAAGGGAAAAAATGTTCCCTCACAAGGACTGAAAATACCTACTATTTTTTACCTAATATTTTAGAGTATTTAAGCATATTTTACGATATGTCTGCTTAAATTTTCTTGATATTGGGTATGCCCATTCCCTTTATAGCAGAAACGTGCACCATAAAGAGATTCTTCCTCGTAGAGGATGAAATTGGGGCAAAAAAGAATAAAAATGGTACTTATCAAATAACAACAACTAGAAACAAAAAATTCTGTGGATACGTTCCTCTAATTGAGCAGAGACATAATATAAAAGTATTTATTCAAAATTTGTACTTTTAAGGGGAATAGAGGGATAAAAATAGTACCAACCAGACGGCTGCACCTAGAATAGTGAAATTCGGTGTATACATTCATCTGATTGCGTAGACATGAAAAATAAAAGGATTTTTCCAAACTCGTACTTTTTGGGGTTAAAATGGAAAAAGGGGGTAAAAATAGTACCAACCAAATGACCGCAGCTAGAGTCATGAAATTGGAAGTATACATTCTTCTGACTGCGTAGATGTGAAAATAAAAGGATTTTTCCAAATTTGTACTTTTAAGGGATACAATGGGTACAGAGGGATAAAAATAGTACCAACTACAAGGCTGCAGCCAGAATGATGAAATTCGGTGTGTACATCCATCCATCCATCCATTGCATAGACACGTAAAATAAAAATATTTTAGAAAGTCGTAAAAAATTGGAAATACAACCAACTGCATTTACCAATATTTATGGTATTTAAGCGTTTTTGAAAATATAAATATAAGAATTTTAATTTTTTGAATTGGCTTGAAGTATTATTTCAATATGTAAACGTATTGGTAGCCTGCCTTATAAGCGTGGTTTGAAAAATTAAAAATATTGTATTTATTTATAAAATTATTTTTTCAATATTTGTATTTGTTTTGGTGTGGCTGTATTAGAAAAATTATATTTTCCTGAAATGCCTTCTTTTAACATCGATCTCATGTTTCTAGATGCAGCCGCCCACTTTATAAATTTTTCAACCTCTTTACTAAAAACCACACATTTTGAAAAATCACTATATTTAACATGAGTTTTTGCTTCCCCCAAAAAACATGTAGTTGATTTGGTACCACGTTTATCCCTTATCGTCCCGCATCCTCCTTATAAGTACAACTTTTCAAATATCCATTTACGTTCCGCGTTTACATAATTAAAATACGTCATTTTATCCCGCACCACTTATAACTACAAATTTCGAAAAAAAAAATCCGTTTAGAATCGCGTTGTCAGAGGAATTAACACATTAAATTTCACGGCTATAGCTACAATACTTTAGTTGGTACCATTTTTATCCCTTTTTGTTCAGCTCGCCCCTTAGAAGTATAAATTTCGAAAATCTACTTATGTAGCAGGTATACGTTGTCAGAGAAATGTAAATAGCGTTTTGCACGACTATAGCTGCAATATTTTAGTTGGTACCATTTGTATCCCTTTTTGTCTCGCTCACCCTTTATAAGTACAAATTTCGAAAAACGCCGTTTAGATTGTCACAGGAATTTACACATCACATTTCACGACTATAGCTGCAATACTTTAGTTGGTACCATTTTTATCCCTTTTTGTCCCGCTCGCCCCTTAAAAGTATACATTTCGAGAAATCCATTTACGTTGCTAGCCTACGTTTTCAGAGAAATTTACACACCAAATTTCACGACTATTGCTGCAATACTTAAATTGGTACCATTTTTATCCCTTTTTGTCCCGATCACCCCTTATAAGAACAAATTTCGAAAAATTCCATTTTAATTGCGGTTCTACGTTGCCAGAGGGTTTTAAACACCTAATTGCACGTGTATAGCTGCAATACTTTAATTGGTACCATATTTAACCCTGTTTGTCCCGCTCGCCCCTTAAAAGTATAAATTTCGAAAATCGATTTATGTTGCAAGTATACGTTGCCAGAGAAATGTAAATAGCGATTTTCACGAATATAACTACAATACTCAAATTGGTACCATTTTTAACCCTTTTTTCTCTCTCCTCCCTTAAAAGTACACATTTCGAAAATCGACGTGTACGTCATATTTGTGAACTACCCTGAAAATTTCATGACCCTGTCTTCAGCCGTTTGGTCTGGGCGCAACTATTTATATATATAGATGATAATAGTTAATATTTCAAAATAATCCTTGGTTTCTTGTCTACAGATCTCAAAAAGGTTTACTAGAATAAAAGTTATTGAAATTTGGCCGATGCTTTTATTCTGAACCACTGTGCGTTGGTCAGCAAAACAATGACGCGCTTCACGGCTCCATTTCATTGGTGGAATGCCGATTTTTTGTTTTCAATTATCACATAGAAAATCTAATCCAATTGTAAGTGGTTCAACTCAATTCAAGGACATGTGGAATAATACTTTTACCCCCTCCCCCCTTAATTTTCCTTAACACTCACCTGTGATATTTTTCTTCGTGGATTCTGTTCAAAAGCAGGATTATCGTAAGCACCCACAGCTGCGCCGCCATGACGTCCCTCGGCAGCGGGATCTGAGGCAATACTAACGCGACGTTTCGGTTGATTGTCAATCACAATTGTATTCTTATAAGTTCCATTGGTACTTAAATCGCTAGCGGAGGGAATGCCAGCATTCCCAACACCAGTACCGCTACCACCTCCACCACCACCGCCGACACCGGAACCCGGAACTACTGAGGAGCCGTTTGGTAAATTATCCGAATTTTCATTCATATTTTTATGATGATGCTGAAAGAAGAAAGAAGTGTAAAGTATGTTTGTTAATGAAATTGTAAAAGTTATGTTTGGGCAAAGTTTAAATAATTTCTTTAACTTTCTTTAATAAGGTACTCCTTCCATCTGCAGTGGAACTTCGATATAACGAAAACTCAATGTAATGAATATTTCCTGAGTCCCTTGAAAAAATCTCCCTTTAGCAAACAGTTTCGTACAAAAATGTTTTATAGCTACAACGAATAAGATTTGTCAGACTTTTCAATCGCGTAGTGCACTGTACCATGGTAGTTTATATAGCCTAGGTTTTTCAAAGAGAAATTATGCTTTCAAAAATATCAGTAATTATTTTTAAAAAAATATCATAACAACTTTCTACAATATCGCTATCTATGACAACATTCCAATCGATATTAGAAAGTAATGAGTTTAAAGAATCATAGTTACATGAGTTATAGTCATACTGAAAGTCATAACGATATTAACTAGGAAAATAGTGAATGGTGAGCATTCGCAGGAGAAATTGGATTCTGAAACCGAACAATTTACAGAAACAGAACCTACAAAAACTAAGTCCAACATTTTTCTCAGTCTATTACAAAACACAATTGACTTGTTGCAAATTTAGACTATATAGAGAATCTATAAAGTTAATTTCAGTAACTTAAATTAAAATCCGCAAGAAACGGGTGTGACCGACATCTGTTCATGAATATAGAAAATATAGAATATTTAAATATAGAATTAACATCTGTTCATGAATATAGAAAATATAGAATATTTAAATTGTAACGGGCATGACTTATTGACAAATCCTCTTACGACACCAGTCTATATCTGGAAAAGGAAATGATCAGATCAAAAATATGTATTATGAGAAGTATAAACATTACGAATGTTTATCGTTTTTTATACACTCCACGAGAGTATTATGTCTTTGTGCATTTGTTTGTAACACCCAAAAGGAAACAAGTTAGACCCATCGTTTATTATACAGATCGGCTTAGAATCACATTCTGAGTCGATTTAGCAATGTCCGTCTGTCCATCTATTGTTGTAATCAAATTACAGGTCGCAATTATAGTCAGATCTTAACAAAAATTGACACAACTAAGTTTTGTGGATCAAGGACGAACGCTATTTAATTTGAGGCATATCGGTTCAGATTCAGATATAGCCCCCATACAAATGTCGCTCCCGATTTGACATTTTCCGCTCTAGAAATCACATATTGTACCCGATTTTCTTTAAATTTGGTACAACATCATATAATCCGACTAGAAACACCTGTGCAGAAATTGGGTTATATCGGTTCAGATTCACATATAGCCCCCATAAAAATGTCGCTCCTGATTTGACTTTTTCCGCTCTAAAATCCACATCCGTTTTTCTTTAAAATTGGCACAACATTTTATAATCGAACTAGAAACACCAATGGTGAAAGTGGGTAAGATCGGTTCAGATTTAGATATAGCCCCCATACAAATGCAAAAATCCTTCCCGATTTCACTTTTTTATCAAATTGAATTGTAATGGGATGGAAAGTCCGTCTGTCTTTAGCTTTTCCTTACTTGTTTGGGAGATGCCCATATGTCCATACTTTAGTATAACCCAAATGGGGCCACATTCTGATCTATTACAGCTCTAGCAACTACATCTTACATCGGATCTTCATCAAATTTTGCAGATCATGATATTTTTCATCTAGGAATACCTACCGTGAATGAGATATATATCGGCCCATGTTTTGGACCAGGCCCAAAATGTTGTTATAGGTCCCCTTTTGAAATGTCGGTCCGATTCATCCTATTACTACTGTATAATTTGTATTTGTCAGTCGGATAATTGTATCAATTTCCATATTATTAACCACATTCGTTAAATATGACTAAAAATTAATTTATAGTAACAGTATTATTTATATGAACTATATAAAATTGCTCCCATGAAATACCTGGGTTTAGTAATCAAAGCGTGGTACAAACGCAGGGAGTGGTGTAGGGTATTATATAGTCGGCCTGCCCGACTTTAGCCTTTCCTTACTTGTTTAAATCATAAATTACTTTTGAAATTTTGCGGAAAAAGGGTCACTTTACGTGGAATCACACAGCAGCAACATACTGACGTATGTCTCATACTCTCAGCCGAATACAAAAAATCTGAATATGATGTAAATATAGAGTATCCGAATTATTTGGAGGAATGTGTGTAATAGAAATTTGCACTTGAATATTCAATTGTGGTAGGTATTGTCGAGTAGAACAGGAATCTGTATTTGAAATTTGGCAGACACTTGAGTTACGGGTAAAAATCCAGGTTTTCGCACCTTTGCACACTTATAAGGCTGTTGTTTATAAACTTTCTCTCCCGATTTCAAAAGAAGAAACCTGGAGCATTCGATAGATGTATAGCTTAATTAAGAAAACTTTAGAGATCTGTATACTTTAGTCCAGAACACACTTTTTTCAACTTTTTTTGCACACTATTTTATTTGGCAACCGTGCCACAAGAAAACTTAGTTTTTATAAATACAATTTTTTTGCAAAAATACAAGTTTTGGTCTTTCCAGTTCACATCTCTCATTATTTTACGAATTGAAGTTAAAAAAATAATTAAAATTCGCCTATGAAAATATTACTAAAACCTATGGAAATATTATTAGATTTCTCTTTTTTTTTTCAAAAAATACCCGAATTCCCAAAGTGGGAAAATGCGTTCCAAAATTGGTCATGATTTTTTTTAACATTTTTATCTATTTTGACGAACTTTAAGTATTTTTATTAGACTTCATTTGTTGAGATTTATATTAAACAAGTAAGGAAAGGCTAAAGTCGGGCGGGCCGAATATGATACCCTCCACTTTCTACGCAATTACAATTCGTTGCTCTGTGGTGTGGTTTCTGGTGTGGAAAAATTAAAATCGAGAGCGAAATTTGTATAGTGGCTATATCTAAATCTGAACCGATTTTACCCTTTTCGCTATAGATGTTTCTAGTTAAAATATAAGTTGCTGCGCCAAATTTGAAGAAAATCTGTTAAAATATACGGTTTCTAGACCGGAAAAGTCAAATCGAAATCGAGCGAAATTTGTTTGGTAGCTATATCTAAATATGAAGGGATTTGCCAAATTTCTACCACAGATGTTAAAATCAAAATCGGTCAAATTATGTGGTTTCTAGAGCAAACAAGTAAAAAAGGCGTTAAGTTCGGCCGGGCCGAACCACTAAAATTTACCACGTCAATCTGAAGGGCTTTTAAATTATAAACTCTTATTTTTTATCTATTTTTATAATATAATTAACAGCAGTAATTTTTAGCAGACTGCAAACACTTCAGCAGTGTGAATGCTGATTGCAAAAAACTGCTGTTATGGCAGAAAACTGCGCCTGCTGATAGGCAGCAGATAATCGCTGCTGATAATAACAGACTTTTTTTACATAAGTGTACTTTAACATTCGCAGTTCATAATTGAGATTCGAACAACTCATTATAAAAAGCAGCAGATATTCGAAGCTTAAAGGAACAAATTTTAAATCATTTACCGACGATACATCCTTTTTCACAAGCTTATAACAAGAGATACGACTTTTATCGATATCCATAAGTTTTGCAACGTAAGCAATGATTTGATCTTCGGCAGCAGTTGCTTTGAATGAAGACAAATGCACCCATTTCCACAAGACCACAACATCCAACTCTGCATTGGAATTTTCACCAACAACAACACCACGGCCTTTTCGTTTTCGTCTTGTTACATTCTTGTAATTCTCATTAGCATTTAAATCATGCACAGCATCACTGAGAACATCAGAGAAATCTGCAGCATTAGATGCAGAGGCAACAACATTGTCTGCTCTTAAAGCAGAGCCACAGCAGAGCAAAGGATCACCGCCAGAAACAGCAACAACAGCACAGTACTCTTCTGAGACAAGAGATTATTATTCAACCCGATTTCGGTAGCAGGCAAACGGAGATGAGAGGCATTTCTATTGGTTTTGTTTTTGACAAATTGAGAGCAATTTATTTCATTTGAGAGCAAACTTTGTTTTTTTTTCAATAATTCACATGACGACTGCAGACAATTGTCGCAATTATAAACAATGTTGTCATTATCCATCAGGGCAATGACCGCTCTTTCATTATCCACTTTCGCACAAAGTTTATGCAACTTGATTTGACACACATTGCAAGTAATCTCAGAATCTTTTTGAATTGGTTTGTAACATTGCGTACAAACGAAGGCGAGTTGCAAAATAAAACTAAATTAAATTGTAAGCATGCCGTGTTAGAGGCCGTAGTTTTGATTAAATAGTCTCGAAACAACGAAATCCCCTCCCGTCCCGTCAACGTTTCAAGCCCTGTCCTGTTATCGAAACAATAAGTTTAAATAGGTATGTGTTGCAAGTGCATGTGTAATGAGTCTCATATGTTTGTAGTCGGTATTGTTTCGATTCATGCCAATTTCCATACCCGAAACAAATTGATCGTGCTGAAGAATCTAATCAGGTAATTGCTAAACCATTTTATATACTGTCGAGTATTATATCTACAATATAACAAATAAATGGGAGATTATTTGCCACACCTAATTTTTAAAGCGCAATAGAATGCGCCTGAATATGAAGACGTCGAGCAATGTTTATCTAAATGGTTCACACAGTATTGGCGGCCGATTAGAGTTTGTCGACGAGTCGTACGATAGAAGTGAAGTTAGAATAAAAAAGGCATTAAGTTCGACCGGGCCGAATATTATATACCCTCCACCACAGTACTACCGACAGATTAGAGGCCATTGGCTTTAAATAGAAGTGCACTACCATATTAGGAAAATTATGATGCTTCATTATTAAAAATATATATAATACTCCCCTACAATATGTAAATATAAATCTTCAAGTGTAATAAAAAAGTGAACATGAGGCAGCAATCTTCAAAAATATGCCCTAAATATTTGGTGTAGTGTCAGTCGTTATTAGGTAGAAAAATTTTCCCTCAAGCGTGATTTCCCCCAAAATGTCTGTACAATTTTGATAGAAACGTTCTAATATAGAAGATTCAATATGTTACAGAATGTAATATACACACTTTACACCTATTTCACTCATGTTGACCCTAAGAGAAAGAATTAAGAAAAATTCGTACTTCTTATTTTCCGCGTATACGCAGTAAGTGAAGCCGCTTGATTGTTGGCAAATTTGATCCCATTTAGATCATGAAGGCACGAGTATCGAATCTTTATTTTTCGCGTCTACGCAGTCACAGAAATGTGCACATCGAATTTCATTATTATAGCTGCACCGTTTGGTTGCTACCATTCGCCTCATTTCCGCATAAAAGTAAAAATTTCAAAAAATCCCTTTTGTTTCGCAACTTCATAGTCAGATGAGAATATACACCGAATTTCTTGATTTCAACTTCAGCGATTTGGTTGGTACCATTTTTATCCCTCTTTTCGAATTGTATGCATTAAAAGTACGATTTTTGAAAAATCCTTCTATTTTACGTATCTACGCAATTAAAGGGATGTACATTCCAAATGTCATGTTTATAGCTATTGTAGTATCATTGGTACAATTTGTATCCATTTTTATCTCATTTAAAACTTTCATTTAATTGTTGGTGCTTTGAGATTACAAGAGGAATATACGCAACAGATTCCAAGAAATTTAAAAAAATGCTTAAACAGTCGAAATATTATGGCGCATTTTCGGTCCTTGTTAGAGAACATTTTTTCCCTCTGGGTCGATTTCGACAAATACCAACCGATCTGCAACCATAAGACACATTCAGAGAAATTTTGAACCTCCTAGCTATTTTTGGTTCGGTAGCTAGCGTGCTTTCAACAGACAGGCGGACAGGTAGACGTCTTTCGAATTTCATCATAGCCCTTTAGTGGGTACCATTTTTTCCCTCTGCCGCCATTGTATCCTTTGAAAAAAATAATTTGGAAAAACCTCTTTCTTTTTCGTGTCTACGTAGTCTATATACCATTGGTTGGTATAATTGTTATCCCCTTTTTCTATTTTACCCCCTAAAAGAACGAATTTCGAAAAATCCCTTTATTCTACGTGTCTATGCAATTAGATGAATGTATATGCCGAATTTCATTATTCCAGGTGCAGGTGTTTGGTTGGTACTATTTTATCCCTCTATTCCCATTTTACCCGTTAAAAATTTGAAAAAATAATTGTATAATATATAATATAATTTTATAATACTGTATAGTCCTCCAGTATAATATACTGGAGGACTATGCACACCGAATATCGCGTTTCTAGCTGTTTTCTTTTGATAGGTACCATTTTTATCCCTTTTTGCTTTAAGGGGAATACACATACCAAATATCAAAAAATATATATATAATATATACATATTAAAAAACATTATGAAATGCTCTAAATATTAGGGGTATATTCAGTCCTTGTTAGGGAAAAATATTTCCCTCTGGTCCGATTTCGCCCACATTCAATACCAACCGATCTGCAACCATAAGACACATTTACGGACATTTTCAACCTCCTAGCTCATTTCGTTCGGAAGCTATCTTGCTTTCAACAGACAGACGGACAATGTTAAATCGTCATAGAATTTTACCAAGATACAGAATATATATACTTTATGCGGTCTCCATTGAATATATTAAGGTGTTACAAACGGAATGACAAAGTGAATATACCCCCATCCTGAAGGTGGAGGGTATAAACATTTTAAACAAATTGCGCTATTTGTTTAGTATTACAAACAACATCGCCCACTTGTATTGCATTTAATAAATTCTAATGTTTCGGCCAATTTTGTCCTCTGTTCGCCATTTTAACTGCAAAAGAACGAATATTGAAAGTGCGACGCACATAGGTTGGAAATCGTCAAAAATGGAGAATAATTCAAAAATCAAAATTTATTTTTTTGAAAACTTTTTATTATATGATTACCGAAAATATCAATGACATGTGTTGTTTTCTTTTGCAGCCGTTGTAGTTTGATTGATACCCTTTTTATCCCAAAGTATGAATTTTGCAAATATAACTTTTAGGTTCGCGTTCAGGGGAATGCATGTCCAAACGGCGGACTTGGCTATATCGTTTTAGAATTTTACTACGTCCCGGTTTATATGGAGTCTCCGAAAGAATATACACTCCATCCTAAGGTGGATATGAACAATAATTTTATCTTCAACTTATTTAAGAGATCAATTACAAATAATTTTTATAATAAAAATTTGTTGGGGAATAATCTAAAACCCCGTGAAATTTTATCTTTAACTTTTCAAAAAATAGTCAAATATTGTCATTCAATCAACAAAGTGTTTTTATATGTAAATATGAAGAGTTTTGATATCGAGACAATACTTCAAATTCTTCTTTAACTAAATGTATATCACTACTCATTTCATAAAGAGTAGATGTTGAAAAGTCACGAGAAAGGTTGTATAGACTACTTCCATGTGAAACGGAGCAGACGAGAAAGGTTGTATAGACTACTTCCATGTGAAACGGAGCAGACATTTTCTTTGTGTTCTGCTAAAATGAAAGTTAGCAAATTTGTACCTTTCTTTAGGGCGAATAAAGTTGCATTTCCAGATTTTTTCAAAAAATATGAATTATATGGTGGACGAAGATAAAAGATTTTGTCATGAGGTAATTTAAATTTTTAAATTTTTCAAATAGTATTTTTTAGCGAATTTACTGCACATTAATTCTAAAATTATCAAATCTTTAAACAATAGTTTTTATACCCCCCACCTAAGGATATGCCCCACGCTGAAATATTCATCGGAGACTCTATAAAGTATATATATTCTGAAAATACCCCCTAATTGTTAGACTATTTAAGCATTTTTTTTAAATTTTCTGATCTATATGCACTTGAAATTTCTTGCGTACATTCCTCTTATAGCTTGAGAGAACCAAAAAGCAAATAAAAGATATAGCGGGCGAAATTGGACAAAAAGGGATAAAAGTGGCAACAAGATACGACAGCAGCTAGAATCATGAAATTTGGTGTGTACATCCCTGTAATTGCGTAGACACGTAAAATATAATGAATTTTTGACGAACTTCAAAGGATACAATTGAAATAGAGGGATGAAAATGGTACCAACTAAACCGCTGAAGTTGAAATCATGAAATTCGGTGTATGATTTATCTGACTGTGCAGACGCGGTGCCAACCAAACGGCTGCGTTTAGAATAGTGTTGTGTATTTCTCTGACTGAGAAGACTCGAAAAATAAAAATATCTTTCGATAGTCGGGATAAAATCATTACCAACTAATAAATTAAATTAAATTCGGTCTATAGACGCGAAACAAAAAGATATTTTTTTGAAATTTATAATTTTAAACGGAAAATGGAGCGATTGGGGTACAAATGGTACCAACCAAACTGCTACAGCTAAAATAGTGAAATTCGCTGTGTACAGTGCTCTGACTGCGTAGACGCGAAAAATAAAGATATCTTTCGATATTCGTACCTTCAGGATATAAATGGAAATAAATTTGGCACCAATCAAGCGGATGTAGCTAGAATTACGAAATTTGTCTGACTGCGTAGACGCGGATTATAAGAGGACGTTTTTCAAGTCCGTACTTTTAGAGTCAAAATGAATGAACAAAAGAATAGAACCGGTATTAAGCAAACTGCTGTAGATAAATTCGAGAAATTAGATGTGTACATTCTACTGAGAACGCGAAACATATTGGATATTCAATATCAGTGCTTTTCATATCAAAATGGTACGGACATTTGGCCTGCAGCGGGAATCAAGGAATTGCAAATTGGAAAATGGGTCCTTAGGGAAATTGTTTCTACCTAATAACGACTGATAATGTACCCTTATAGAAATTGTCAACGAAAGTTGTGATGTACATAAATAATATCACAATTTTTTGTGATGTTAATGCACTTCTATGTAAATTAGTCTAATCTGTCGGTAAGACTGTGGAATGCTCTCCGTGGTGGAGGGTATATAAGATTCGGCGCGGCCGAACTTAACGACTTTTTACTTCCTATTTATATTAATTAGTTTAGTTATGGTCATTATTAATAAAATATTGACCATTCAGAATTTTTAAATAAGTATATATATTTAATTATACAGTCCACGAGAGTATTATGGCTTTGTGCATTTGTTTGTAACACCCAAAAGAAAGCGAGATAGACCCATTGTTAAGTATACCGATCGACTTAGAATCACTTTTTGAGTCGATTTAGCAATGTCCGTCTGTCTGTCTGTCCATCTATTGTTGTAATCAAATTACAGGTCGTAATTATAGTCCGATCTTAACAAAAATTGGCACAAATAAGTTTTGTGGATCAAGGACGAACGCTATTTAATTTGAAGCAAATTGGTTCAGATTTAGATATAGCCCCATACAAATTTCGCTCCCGATTTGACTTTTGCCGCTTTAGAAACCACATATTGTACTCGATTTTCTTTACATGTGGCACAACATCTTATAATCGAACTAAAAACATATGTGCAGAAATTGGGTAAGATCGGTTCAGATTCAGATATAGCCCCCATACAAATGTCGCTCTCGATTTGACATTTTCCGCTGTAGAAACGACATATTGTATCAGATTGTCCTCAGATTTGGCAAAACATCTTATATTTCAACTAGAAACACACATGGTGAAAATGGGTCAGATAGGTTCAGATTTACACATAGCTCCCATACAAATTTCGCTCACGGATAGAACTTTGCCGCCCCATAAACCACGAATTTTCACCAAAAGTGAGCAAAACACGTTATATTTGAACTAGAATATATATATTTGGATATATCCACGATATAAATATTCTTTTCGATTTGACAAATTGGACCTGGTCATATTAGCCTATGATTAGGAAACATACAAAAATTCTTCCCGTTTTCACTTTTTTACCAAATTGAATTGTGTTCGGATAGAAAGTGGAGTGTATCATATAGTCGGCCCCGCCTAACTTTAGTCTTTCCTTACTTGTTTTTCTATGAAATCATATACATCGTATAAGTAGTACTTCAAATGTCATGCTTGTACCTGTATTAGTTTAGTATTAACAACCATTTCAAGTTTACCCCTCAGCTTTTTTCGTTTATTCATATTTTACTTTTTGAGAGGGAAAACTTGAAATGTGTGTTAATGCTAAACTAATACAGAAGCTTAAAATTTAAAGTATTTTTAACACACATTCTGTACTTTAATATGAAATTTATACCGATATCATAGGTTGAGAATAAGTATGTAAAATATTTGAAATTTGAAAAATTTAACTCTTTGGAAATTTGTAGTCCTTTCAATTTTTCAAAAAATAGTGTATCATATAGTCGGCCCCGCCTAACTTTGGCTTTTCCTTACTTGTTTTTCTATGAAATCATATAAGAAGTCCATTAGTGTATTTCCACTTTTTAAAAATCGTTTTCAACGATGAATCAATTGTTAATTTAAATTTTCTTAATTCACCACATAAATGTTTGAGTTTTTAAAATTTGGCTTAATGTGGTTTATATTACGTATTGCATATTAAATAATTATATAAATATGATTTGCTAAAATTTTGATTTTAAAAAGTCATTTGAAAACGGGAAAATATGAAAGTTGATTTTTTTAAATTATCTTACTTCTAGAAGACGTCCTTCAAATAGGCGTTATTTTCTTTGTGTCGGAAAAATATGTATTTTGCTCAATTTTTTGACAACTGCCTTAAATCAATATTTCTCATAATTATTTGTAATTTAATGTAGTATAAATATTAATGGTACCTTCGACGAAAACTGGAATTTTCATAATAGATTTTTCAAAAATATACTAATCCATTAAATAAAAAATAAATATTTAGGTCTTTGATACAAAATTCAGATTTTTTGTTGCATAGTATTGGTCATACAAGATTTCTGTGCCAGTGTAAATGTTCGTTATTAGTTGTCTAAAAATATTTTTTGTTTCGAATGAAAGAGAAAGTTTCTACAGTTTTGTTGCTGTGTGTAATTTGTTTTAAAAATTATATCTCTTTAAATTCTGCAATTAAAAGCAATTCTGAAAACCTTTATGCTGCCCTCAAATCATTCATACACTTTATAACAATTAAACGTTTCGCAGATCCATAGTCATAACAACATTTTCTATGAAAACATCTTCTTAGTTTAGTTTTTCCATTTAGAAATGGAGTTAGTCGTTTTGTTCAGTGAATGCTTCACCATAAAGCCAAATTAAATTTTATTTGTTTGCGTAGCTCACAGTACGTTTCTATAAAAACCAATTCTTTGTTGTGTGAAGCGGAGTTAGTCGTTTTGTCTAGCGAATGCTTCACCATAAAGCCAAATTAAATTTTATTTATATGCTGGTTAAGGATTGTTTATGATCTTCTTTTTTGAAGTTGTTTTTTTAGCGAATACGGACACAGACACATATACACACATACATTTACTATATACATTTTTTTCTTCATACACTTTTATTATATGTTGTTGCTATTGTTTAACACTCCGCCGTAGAGCACTGTTGTGATATTTATACTTTATTTAACAATTTAATTTTTATTGTTTTATAATTTTCGATAATCAGCATGGATACAGCTTTAGCTTCGACGACCGTTACGAATTCAATTCGATTTTATGACTAAATTGGCTGTGCCGTTTAACATGGAAATAAATTCATTTTTGTGGTATTCAAAAAAGAAAAGTTCCTGCCTCCGACAGGCAGACAGGCGGCTGGCAGACGTTCGCGGCACTGGTCTGGCGTGATTGCGAATACGAGTGCGAGTGACTGAGAAGACGTGTGATCTGAGATCGGATGGGATTTGTGTTAATTTTAATAATAAATTCGTGTAAACTGTGTTGTTGTCGTTGGCGTTGCTTTTGTTGTTGCTGTTGCTGTTGCCGCTGCCACTGCTGTGTTGTATTAAGTTATAAAAATTGATTTTTATTTGCTAAAAATTAACACAAATTGTTTGTTGTTGTTATTTTCAGGCCATCAAAACAAATACAACAAGAACAAAAACCACAGCAATCACAAGCAAAACAGTCAGACGACAGACGAACGGATTGACGGGCGCACAGACGGAGGGACAAAATCGAGCCTGACAAGCATATGACTTCGCCAAGAGGGGACTATTTCAATATTGGCTGGAAATTGAAGAGATCATTATGAGCACATACACACATACATATGTATGTATTATGAACATTCACTCGACATTTGTACTTACTTTTGCGCCGTCGTCGTCGATACGTAAGGCACGTAACGACAAAACACTATTAATTAGCATTAATTATGAGCTCTATTATAATATCAATATCAGGGCTAAATTGTCGCATTTCCAGGCATACGTGCCTTCGGACTTTTGTGTATCTCTCTTCTGTAGCTCTATATATGTATTTATTAGGGTGGGTCAATTTTTTGGTCCATCTAGATTATATCACCAAACCAAATCATTCCATCGTTCTCTTTCGCACATTTCCAGCAAAAAAATGAAAGCGCCTTTGAATCGCGTCTCAAAATCCAAAAGTTAATTTTTCCCGCTTTTGAGGAAGTTCTTCTAATCAACTTCCAAAAAGTCGATAATATGTAATGAATTTTGGGGATGATTTCTGCGATTTTGGCAATAATTTTATATTATTTGGCGTTTATTCCATTTACACAAGAAATTATTGTTGGTAATCCTGCCTTTTCTCTTCTTGGGTATGTCAAAATTCGGCTACGCGGATTTT